>CM064969.1:64456693-64628692 GCA_032847665.1 Solanum chilense
AAATTGGGGTACTAAAATCGACTCTCTGTAATCTGTGACGGACCTGCAGGACGGACCGTCAGAGCTACGACGAACCGTCGTGAGGCCCCGTTCCAAAACACTTTTAACTCTTGAGAATTTGGTACAGGGAACGATTCTCTGAACGTCGTGACGGAAGTGCAGGACGGACCGTCACAATGGTGACGGACCGTCACAGAATCCTTAGAGAAAAAATGGAGTTCTAAGATGTTGCGACAACCTGCATGACGGACCGTCGCAGGCACGACGGGCCGTCACAGGTTGCGCAAATCCCAGGCTGGGTCGGATTTCTTTACACGTTTTAAGGGACGTTTTGGACTATTCCTGCTTTAATTATAAAGTTAGAGGGTTAATGTTAATAAGTCTAATTACTTGGGGGTTAAAAGAGGTAACCTTAAGTTAATTAGTGGAGTATTATTGTCATCTTTTACACTTAATTATATGTTAATTAGGGTAAAAGAAAGAGGGTTTTGAATAAGAAAAAGGGAAAGAACAGAGAGAGAGAGAGGATTGATCGATCGAAGAGGAGGAAAAGCACAAAGCTTGGGAAAATTCTTGTTGATCACTAATCTTCGGTGGAGGTAGGTTATGGTTTTCATACTATCTTATAGTAAACTCTTAATAGCGAATGATATGTGTTAGTAGTATTATAAAGTCTTCTATATGCTTAATTGTATGCTTGCATGAATATGATTATGTGATTGTGATAAAACAAGCATGATGAAAACTATTGAATCCCAAATCTTGAAAGAAACTTTAATATACTTCATTAATGATGATGCCTTGATATAAAAAGAAGGCTTGATGAATTAAAGTAATGGGATTGATGATGCCTTGGTATAAAGAAGGCTTGATGAATTGATAGAATGAGATTAGTGGATCGGAGTGTCACGTTCCGACACATAGTATTAGTGGATCGGAGTGTCACGTTCCGACACATAGTAATAGTGGGACGGGTGTCACGAACCGACACGTAGATTTAGGGGATCGGAGTGTCACGTACCTACACATATTAGGGGATCGGGTGTCACGAACCGACACGTAGATTTAGGGGATCGGAGTGTCACGTACCGACACATATTAGGGGATCGGGTGTCACAAACCGACACGTAGAATTAGGGGATCGGAGTGTCACGTACCGACACATAGTAGTAGGGGATCGGAGTGTCACGTACCGACACAAGAGGAAGAAAGATAATGAATCTTGAAAGATGATAATTTACTCAACATAATGAACTTAATTCCCAAATGAGTATGGTATTGAGGCTTGAGCCCTCATGGATGAACTTGATAGTACTTATTGATGATTATAGTACTTGTTGTTGCTACATGTTGAGTTTTATAGTTGATTTATGATATTAACTGATATATATATTGTTTCTATTTTGAGTTGGCCGATGATATCTACTCAGTACCCGTGGTTTGTACTGACCCCTACTTTTATGTTTCTTCTTTGTTATTTGTGGAGTGCAGCAAACGGACCGTCTCCTTCAACTCAACAGTAATCTAGCAAGTCTTCACTTCATCGGAAATTCAGGTTGAGCTAATGCGTCTAGCTTGGACTGGATCTTCTTCTTCAAGTCTTGATGCCTTGAACTTCCGGCATGGACTAGCTTTTATTTGTTTTAGCTTCTTAGACATTTTAGTTTAGTAATTTGATCATAGATGTTCTTGTGATGATGACTTCCAGATTTTGGGGAATAATTGATGTTGAATTTTAGTAGTTATTGAATTGGTTTTTATTAATGAGTTAAGTCTTCCGCACTATTTTCTGTTGTTATACATTGAAATGTTAAGGTTAGATTGGTTGGTTCGCTCACATAGGAGGGTAAATGTGGGTGCCAGTCGCGGCCCCGATTTGGGTCGTGACAATATATTTCAAAATTCAAATTCATTTCTTCAGATATGTAAAGTCATTTTAAGTTTCAATCTCCATAAGTTTTAGGACGAGAAGTCAGAGAGAAACGCATCTCTATTCAATTTAGTTTGATATCCATTTTATAAAAAAAATATGTTCTTCTAATTTATTGCGTCTCATCATATATTAAAATACATTGATAATTATTATAAATTGAATTTTTAATTAAGGGTCTATTTTTTTTTTACAAGTATTCCAAATTGAAATATTAATTTATTTCTTGATTTTGTCTAAATGTTGAAATCCAAGCGAGTGCTCTAAAGAACACTTTTCTCAATTTACTACAAGATATCAACAACAAAAAACTTATTATGTTTGGCAAATAAAAAAAATATGAATAAGTTTAATAATATAAAATTTTATTTAACTATATATAAAGATAACAATTTACTATAAATACATGTGGTTGTAAAATTATGAAGTGCAATTCCCACAATTGTTGAGAAGACCGTCATTATTTATTTAAAGTAGTTTTGAACTCTTGAATTTTCCTTTTTTAATCTATATCACTTTGGAAACTCATTATTATTTATTCAAAATACTTTTGCACTTTTAAATCTTTCCTTTTTAATATATATCATTGGTTTCATTTTTATTTGTTTCTTAGGAATAGTCTTTTGTTTATTCAGATCATATACAAACTCTTTTTTGACCAAAATTGGTTATAATCTCAATAAAAATTGATAGTCTAAAAGTATCTTTTAATAAGAGATTTTAATTTTTGGAGCATACTGAAAGTGCATTTTAGAATATTTTTATAAAATATAACGTTTTTAATTTATATTGAAAATATGATAGTAATAATGTTATTAGGGCAATTTCAAATTAATAATATAGCCATGTATATGTAATACATTACCTTAGATCTTGTTGCATAAACTTTTTTTTATCTAATAATATGAAATTTTTAATAATTTAATTCAAGGTCTAGAATTTTTTCACTTTTTAAGAAAAAGTAATTCTTTCCTAATTTCTTTGTAATGATTTAGCACTTTTTCTACTATAAATTTCAATATTTATAAAAGTGATAATTGTATATAATAACAAACTAATAACCTAAAATAAATGGAGTAGATACCGTTTGATTTAATTGTGCCCCATATCAAACGTTTGTCAGTCGCCTCTCTCCCAAACTCTCGCCGCCACTCTCCCTCTGCTCGCCTCTCTCGCTTTATACAACAGAAGTGTATATATTGTGTTTCTGTTATGTATAAGCCGAGAGAAAATTGTATATACACATGCAAAAATATATATCTTCGTGCTATACACTTAATTATACAATTTGCAAATATTTTACTTCGATTCAATTGTATACAAATGCTAATTGTATACAAATATTGCAGCGAAAAAGGCCAGCGAATTATACAATTGCAGTGAAATACAATTTTCTCTCGCTTTATACAACAAAAGTGTATAAATTGTGTTCTGGTTTTGTATAAAGCGAGAGAAAAACATATATCTTCTTCATATACACTTATAATTATACAATAAACGAATATTTTACTTCGATTCAATTGTATGCAAAGCAAATTTTATACACATATTGTAGCGAAATAGGCTAGCGAATAATACAATTGCGCATTATACAATTGCAGTGAGATAGGCCAGCGAATTATACAATTACAGCGAAATAAACCAGCAAATTATACAACTTAGACCAACGAATCATGCAATTGTATACGTATAGCGAGGTCAGCAAATTATACAATTTAGGCCAGCGAATTATACAGTTGTACATGTATAGCGAATTATACAGTTATATGTTTGCTATGAAGCGCAATTATGCAAACTTTGTTATAGCATACAAATATGAATTTTTTGTTTGTTATATGTGAAAGTTTCCCTTATTTATAAAGGGGAAAATTGTATATAATAGCAAACTAATAACCTAAAATAAATGGAGTAGCTAGGGTTTGATTTAATTGTGCTCCATAGCAAACGTTAGCTAAAGTTTGACAGGCGTCTCTCTCCCACAAATTTCGTTCGTCACTCTCCATTCTCGCTCGCCTCTCTCGCTTATACACAGAAGTGTATAAATTCTATTTCTGTTTTGTATAAAGCGAGAGAAAATTGTATATATACATACAAAACTACATATCTTTGTGTTATACACTTAATTATACAATTTACAAATATTTTACTTCAAATATTGCAGAGAAAAAGGCCAACGAATTATACAATTGCGAATTATATAATTGCAGTGAAATACAATTTTCTCTAGCTTTATACAACAAAAGTGTATATATTGTGTTTCTGTTTTTGTATAAAGCGAGAGAAAACCATATATCTTCTTGGTATACACTTATAATTATGCAATATACATACATTTTAATTCGATTCAACTATATGCAAAGCAAATTTTATAATAATATTGCAGCGAAATAGGCAGCGAATTATACATTTGTGCATTATACAATCGCAGTGAAATAGGATAGCGAATAATACAATTGCAGCGAAATAGACCAGCGAATTATACAATTGTATATGTATAGCGAATTATACAGTTTTATGTTTGCTATGGAGTGCAATTATGCAAACTTTGCTATAACATACAAATATGAATATTTTGTTTGTTATATGTGAAAGTTACGCTTTATAAGAAGTAAACATAATATGATAAATCGATATTACAAAACTTTTAGGGCCTCAAATAAATGGGCTTAAAATACAACGTTGTTCTTTGAATCTTAATTGTATTACATAATTTAATAGAGTGTCATCATATGTAAATAGGAGAATTAAAATTTAAAGTTTATAAAGTTCAATACAACATCTTAAATTATTTTTACAATAGAAAAAAATGCAAAAAATATCCTTAATAAAATGAAAAATTACTCAAAAATAACGTCCGTCAAATTTTAAATTCAGAAATACCATCAACCTTTATTTTCTAGCTTAAGAATACCCCTCAAACAAATTCTGATTGTGTCAATTTTTACTCTTTAAAACAGCTTATTATTTGTTACATTTTAAATTTATAATTAAATAAAATCCACCAATATATTAAACCCACCTCTTAAATCACCAATCCTTCATCCTCATGAGAACAAAACATTCAACCCCTAACCAAAAACTTCGAATTTAAATTTTTTAAGAAAAATTATAAATGTTTTCAAAGGCTAATATTGCACAAGCTATTCAATAAAAATTTGATTTTCAAAGCTCTAGTGATTTTGATGGTGCTTGAATGCTTCTAATTGAATCTTTTTGAGTAAAATATAAATTGTCGAAGTCCTAAAAAATTGTGTGTATCATATGTTTAAACATACAATTTACTTAAATGTTATTGTAGAAATTAAAATTTTGTTGGACTCTATTGATTGTGTTTAACTTCAATTAGAATATTTGAAGGTTACTCAACCCTAAGTCCTAGTCCACGCCTGTATAAAGGGTTAAATATTTTCTGAAAAAGCATCTTGAATATTCCATAAACTCTTGGGTTTTTTAAAGATCAAGATAGCAAATATTCCGCAAATTCGTGAAAAATTCATATAGAGTCAAGTCAAATCGTCCTAATTTAAGAAATACATCAAATTTTAGAAGAGTAAAATAAGAAAGGAACAGAATTGTACCCACAATTTTGATAAATAAAATTATGTTTCTTCATATTTTTTTATAATGATAATTTCTTTTCTATCACTTTAAAATTTGTTACAAACAATTATATTCTCAAAAAACAATGCATGCACAGGAATACAATATAATATATGCATGGAACAATATACGCCACAACCATCCAAAGTGCAAACAAAAGGAACCAAACAATTATATGTGTTGTTATGGCTAAGATCTTTAGTATTCTTTACGCTCTTAATAATTTATAGGAATGAAAATCTCTTAGAAAATTCTAGGATTGAATGGGTATATACTAATATATTATAAATAGGGATTTCTTTTATCAATATGCATGGGCAATAATAAAAAAAACTCCACAAATGGTCATATATATGTATAATGTATCGATATTATATAATCATGTATACATAGTGTATAACTATGTATAGAGAGTTAGAGATATATATACACATTATTTATGCGATATTTATACATTACAGATTTATTTTTTCCAATTAAAATCAACTCAAATCTCTTCTAAACGGTCTCAAAATTTAAATCATTTTGGTATTTCAAATTTTTCAATATATTATTAATTCAAAGTAATTCTTGCGTATGACACGTTAATCTTTATTTAAGCATGAAAGAAGGAGAAGGAAGAAAAAAGGAGAGCGGCGAAGAAGAAAAGAAGGAAATAACCATTAATAATTGAAAGAGGACAAGGTATCAAAATAGGGATAAGACATAAGCACCCACTAAATCACTAAACTAAGAGCGAAATCTCAAAAACACACTATAACTAAATTAAGTTATTATTATCCTCTGAACTTATTATTTTTGTAATTTTTTACACTTTTTTGTCTTACATGACACAGTTGGTGACTCGACGTAATTGAGACCCGTGAGAGATATTTAAATGTCATCACGTAAGCCGAAAAGGTGCATAAAATTAAAAAAAATGAGATCAGGAAATTAATAGGACCTTAATTTAATTAAAATGTATCTCTAGAGTTTCGATCATAGTCTAGGAATACTTGTACCTTTTCCTTATCAAAATATATTTTTTTACAAAATAACATTGATCGAGTAACGATTTTACATAATAAATGATAATTAAATTATTACAAATAAGAAATTTTAACTCAACAAACATTCTATCTAAACTTTGTTTACGAATATCAAATACCTAAAACAATGTTTGTTTGTTTGTATGTTTTGAAAAAAAGGAAATAGAGGACCAAAAGATTAAAAGTAAAAAGAAGGGTTGATGTCTAAACTCTAAAAGGGGGTCCATGTGAGACCCAAAATACAAAGCAAAAATAGTAAAAATTGGGCCCATATTTTAGTGTGTTTGGACAGGCTTTTGATGAAGACAAAGAAAACAGAGTGCACAAAAGTTAAGAGCAATGGTCGTATATAAGAATGCTAAGTGTCAAAAACCCTGAAAAAGACAACATTGTCTGTCTCCTTCTTTTGATTGCAAAATGACTCACAAAGTCAATTTATGTTTCATTTCATCATGACTTTTTCTCTTCTTATTTCTTTCTTTGATTTGCGCAAAAAAAAAAAAAAAAAGATCTTTGTTTCTATATAATACTATCACTACTAATATACTATACACCATATAATATTTTCCGTCTCATTTCATTAGAGGTTATTTGACTCGGCATAAAATTTAAAAAAAAGAGTAAAATATTTAAAATTTATGGTTCAAAATAAGTGATAGAAAATTGTGTGGCTGAAAATCATTTTATTAAGGCTAAAATAGGCATTTTAGAGCTAAATTGTTACTCCCTCAGTCCATTTTATGTGGCAATATTTGATCGGACACGAAGTTTAAGAAATAATGAAGACTTTGAAATATTTGCCAAATTGTCCTTCAAAAAAATAACTCAATTTTCTCTCTCATAAATGTATTAGAAAATTAAGTGAGACCAATAAGGATAAAGAGAAATTATACATTTAAATACTTATCATATAAGGAAATGTGACACTCTTTTTTGGAATTGATTAAAAAGGAAATGTTGTCACATAAAATGGGAAAAAATGAATTTTAATATAGAAATATGTCATTCTTTTTGGGTCTGACTAAAAAGGAAAGTAAGTAATATTAATTGAGACAGATAGAGTAATAATTTACTCCATGGACTCACAATTTGGCTTTTCTACAGTTAATTTTGATTGAATTGAATTAAATGTGATTTTATATGAACTTAAATTTTCCAATCAATGTAAATAAATTTGACTCTCAAAAATACAGAAACATAACTAATATTCGCTCAAATTCAATTTATATGACATAATTTGATTTGACAAGTTTAAGAAGAAACAAGGTCTTTTGAACTATTAGTCGAAAATAAATAGTAACCATAAATCAATTTTATTGGGGGTAAAATAAACATTTTAAAGTTAAACTATACTAAATATAAAATGTGTTATTCTTTTTTTTGTACTGACTAAAAAAATGAGTCATATTAATTGGGACAAAGAAAGTAAGTATTTTGTCACATAACTAGAGTATATATACACTTCATACTAACGGATATACACGAGTCAGAATTTTATTCACATCCCCCATATTTAATATATATCGGATCAATGAATAAAATTGTGTCATGTAACCCTATTTGATTTTTCTCTCATAGAAGGACACATACTCTAATTTTTAAATGACAAAAGCATTAATATCTCAAAAATATAATTAAGGATATCTCCATATATTTAATAATTTGATAATATTTTTCCTTTTTCTCTTTTACGAATACTATCATAATATATTTTTCCTTTCCCCCATTTACAAGTACTATCAATTCGACAAGAAACTAGTCATATCTGATAATGCAAAGGGAGGATATTGAAAAGTAGATGAATATTGTGAAAACTTTGAGAACTAATAGCACACCTAAAGTTAGTTTGTATGTTCAAAGTGATCTTATAATTGACTACTTTTAGACTGCTAAAATAAAATACTTGCACTATCTCCCATTAATATTATTTTTTTTAATTGGGTGACTATATTTGTTTTGAGTTGTTAATAAAATAACTTCACCAAAAAATAAGAATAATTATTTTTCCTAATGAGGTAAAACATGTTAAAAGATATTAAAGCCTTTATATGCATTTTTGTAAAAGATAAAAAGATGTCAAAGACAATTTTAAATATATATCACGTAAATATTATTAAAAATTCTAAAATTTAGCTAAAAAAAAACTTATTTTATTATATTTGCTAAAATTTTAATGATTTGACTCTTCGGGATTGCTCAGTGGTTTGAGCTTAAGATTTCCATGTTGGAGGTCTCAAGTTCGACACTCCTTGCCAGCGAAAGCAAGGGGTTTGTCTTCTAGGTCGAGCTCATCATACCGGATTTGCTTAGTTGAGTTACCTCTCCTATGTGGTTTGCAAGCTATTGCAAAGGGGCGGGAGTTTTACCCTATACGCACCCAAAGAGTGTGGCGGGTTTCCCTACTGTTATATATGTTTCCAATCTGTGTTATAAAATCAGAAATTACTGGTTCTAATAAATAATTCAGAAACACGAAGTAACTGAGATTTTTTATAACCAGTAAATAAGATGAACAGAAATTTATTTGTAAAAAATAATTTAATCTGTAAAAACGTACCAGAATCTGGAATACTCTTATTGAAAATTTAGGAAGAAAATCAAGTCCACTGAATTCACAGTGTCCCCTTAAGGAAATTATTCCCCTCTAGTATCCGAGGTTTGATTTGGAATATAACCTCCCAGGGTAAAATGATTTTAATCAGTAGAGTATAGATACCAAAAACTCTACTGTCAGCGAATCAATCCACAGCAGGAAAGTATACGAAGAAATATGTGTTTTTAAGAAGAAGGAAGATCAGAAAATTCGTAGGAAATATTCTGAAGACTGAATGGTATTTATAGGCAAGAAGAATATATTCTGAAAGGTTGCAACCCTTTCAGAATTAACACGACCATTAATGAAAGGTTGCAAACTTTCAAATGGTATTGACTGTTCCTGAAAGTTGCAACCTTTCAGAACAGTCATGGCGGGAATTTTAAATATAACGAAAAAATGGGTCACGCGCGCGGATCTGGGTCGGGTCGGGTTAACTAAAAAATTGAAAACATTTCGGTTAACTTCTGTTATCAACTAATTAATTGAAAATAATTTTTGGCCATTAAATTAATTAAATAAATAATTAAAATAAATTTGTCCAAAAAATTATCTCTCGATCGATCATTTGCCAAAGCCAAAGCCAAAGCCGAAGCGAGCGACAACGACGACGGCGCGAGGGGGTCCCTCTTTCCAACCCTTTTAACAATTAATCGGAGTGTTTATTTATTTAATCTCTCCTATTTTCATTTCCATTACCGATGAGGGACTATTGTTTTTTTTCAATAAGGCATTAGAGGACTTTTCAAGTTCCCAACCCTTCAAGTTATAAACTTTTCAAATTCCTCTCCTTCCCTCTATTTCCCATCAATTCTTGCTACATACCCAACAATCCCCCACATTGATGGGGAATAGTTATAACATAGGAATGCATGGACAATTGTGTACTTTACAAGCAAGGATTAATTGCATCTGGATAAGTAGGTTTCCCCTTGGACTTTCCGTAGTGAACATATGTCGGATATACTCGGTCAATCGGTAGATGTGATATCTTTGAACCGTCGAACATTGGTGTATACCTAGACAACCATATGTCACACAATTAACCCTTTACTGTTTATGATTCTTACGGTTGTGTTCGTTTCAGCCATAAACACCTCCTGGTTTAATGAGTGTATAGAGAATAGGCTTTTTACATAAAATTCTCTTTGAAGCGGCTTCCACTTCACAGTCACATAGGTGATTTCTAACCGTGTCATCTCGTATATACACTATTTGGTCAAATCTACCAAATTTAGCAAATCATTAAAAACTTTAAGCTTTATTACCTCATTAACAAGCCTTAAAGTCTTAACCTTTTCCTGAACATTGTCTTCATCATGAGAATGGATTGAGTTAATTGACAATGTCGAACCGTCAGCCACAACTTTATTTTTCTCCTTGAATCTAGCTCTTGGGATCTCCAGTCTGCTAGATAGAGTTACCGTCATGCTGACTTGTCCTAAGCCGTAAACCCATTCCCTTAGATGATCTTTCAACTGCCTCTCTCACTAGGCCTTTCGTTAGTGGATCTGACACATTATCGCTTGACTTTTCATAGTCAATTGTGATAATTCCACTAGAGAGTAGTTGTCTTTTGGTGTTATGTCTACGTCGTATATGACGAGACTTCCCGTTGTACATAACGCTCCCTGCCCTACCTATTGCTGCTTGACTATCGCAATGTATGCAAATTGGTCCAACAAGTTTGGGCCAGAATGAAATATCCTCTAGGAAATTCCGGAGCCATTCCGCTTCTTCACCAGCCTTATCCAAAGCAATGAATTCAGATTCCATTGTGGAGCGAGCAATACATGTCTGTTTGGAAGATTTCCAAGAGACAGCTCCTCCACCAAGTATGAATACATAACCACATGTGGATTTTACATCATTTGACCCGGTGATCCAATTTGCATCACTATATCCTTCAATCACAGAAGGATATTTATTATAATGCAAAGCATAATGTTGTGTCCATTTTAGATAATCCAACACACGTTTCATAGCCATCCAGTGAGTTTGATTCGGATTACTAGTGTACCGACTTAGTTTACTAATAGCACATGCTATATCTGGTCGTGTGCAATTCATAATATACATCAAACTTCCCAACCCTCTGGCATATTCCAATTGAGAGTCACTTTGACCTTCATTCTTTTTAAATGTACAACTTAAATCAATTGGAGTTTTGACTACATTAAAATTCAAGTAATTGAACTTATCCAATACTTTTTCAATATAATGAGATTGAGATAATGCTAGTCCCTAGGGAGTTTTGATAATCCTGACCCCTAAGATCAAATCAGCAACTCCTAAGTCTTTCATATCGAACTTGTTGGACAACATGCGCTTAGTAGCATTTATATCATCAATTTCTTTACTCATTATTAACATGTCATCAACATACAAACAAACAATGACTTCATGATTCATAACATTTTTTATGTAAACATATTTATCACATTCGTTAATCTTGAATCCATTTGCCAACATTATTTGATCAAATTTAGCATGCCATTGTTTGGGTGCTTGCTTGAGTCCATAAAGTGACTTCACAAGTCTGCACACTTTCTTTTCTTTACCAGGAACTATAAACCCTTTAGGTTGTTCCATGTAAATTTCTTCCTCTAACTCTCCATTTAAGAAGGTTGTCTTTACATCCATTTGGTGGATTTTAAGATCATGCACTGCTGCAAGTGCTATTAACATCCTAATTGATGTTATCCTTGTTACTGGAGAGTATGTGTCAAAGTAGTCCAGACCTTCCTTTTGTCTGTACCCTTTGACTACCAGTCTAGGCTTATATTTGTCAATAGTCCCATCAGGTTTCATTTTCCTTTTAAAGATCCATTTTGATCCTAAAGGTTTATTTCCTAGAGGAAGATCAGTCAATTCCCAAGTGTGATTGCTTAAAATTGATTCAATCTCACTATTGACTGCTTCTTTCCAATAAGTTGACTCTGACGAAGACATAGCTGCTTTAAATGTTTGAGGCTCATTTTCAAGCAATAGTGCTACAAAATCTGGTCCGAAAGAAACAATTTTTTGTTTTCGAGTACTTCGCCTAGGTTCCTCACTAGTTAGAATATTTTCCATTGATTCTTCTCGTGGTCGTTTAGGTCTTTCACTTGTTGACTCACTTTCAGTTTTATACGGATAAATGTTTTCAAAAAACTCTGCATTATCTGATTCAATTATTGTATTAACATGAATATCAGGATTATCAGATTTGTGAACCAAAAATCGACAGGCTTTACTATTCACAGCATATCCAATAAAGACACAATCTATTGTTTTGTGTCCAATTTTAACCCTCTTAGGTAAAGGAACCTCTACCTTGGCTAAACACTCCCACACTTTAAAATATTTGAAGTTGGGTTTTCTTCCTTTCCACAACTCATATGGAATTGATTGTGTTTTTCGATGGGGTACTCTATTGAGTATTTTATTAGCTGTAAGGATGGCTTCTCCCCAAAGATTTCGCGGTGAACCAGAATTGATCATTAAGGCATTCATCATTTCCTTTAATGTTCTGTTCTTTCGTTCTGCCAAACCATTTGACTGTGGTGTATAAGGTGCAGTAGTTTGATGAATAATACCATATTCCAAACATATCTCTGCAAAAGAAGATTCATATTCTCCACCTCTATCACTCCGAATCATTTTTATCTTTAGATTCAATTGGTTTTCCACTTCATTTTTGTATTGCTTAAATGCATCAATTGCTTCATCCTTACTATTAAGCAAGTATACATAACAAAGTCGAGTGCAGTCATCAATAAAAGTTATAAAATACTTTTTTCCACCACGAGATGGTGTTGACTTCATATCGCATATATCTGTGTGAATTAAGTCTAAAGTTTTAGAATTTCTTTCAACAGACTTGTAAGGATGTTTAACAAACTTACTTTCCACACAAATTTCACATTTCGACTTATCGCATTTAAAATCAGGCAATACTTCTAAATTAACCAATTTTCGCAAGGCTTTGTAATTTACATGTCCCAAACGGGCATGCCATAAATCACTTAACTCCAATAAGTAAACAGAAGCAGAATTTTTATTGATAGTGTCAATAACCATTACATTTAGTTTGAAAAGACCCTCATTGAGATAGCCATTTCCTACGAACATTTCATTCTTACTTATTACAGCTTTATCACTAACTAGGACACACTTAAACCCGTTCTTAACGAGTAGTGCAGCAGAAACTAAATTCTTCCTAATAGTAGGGACATGCAGAACATTGTTTAAAGTCAACACTTTGCCGGATGTCATTTTCAACATTACTTTGCCAGTTCCTGCAATCCTTGTTGTTGTTGTGTTTCCCATGAATAAATCTTCATCGTACTCAGCAGGAGTGTATGTTGCAAAGGCTTCTTTTGCAGAGCAAATATGTCTAGTGGCACCTGAGTCGAGAAACCACTCATTGGGATTTCCAACTAAGTTACACTCCGATATCATTGCACACAAGTCATTTGCATCTTCCATTTTTTCCACGATGTTTGCTTGATTTTTGCCTTTGCCTTTGTTTTTGTCCTTTCTTGGAGCATGACAATCAGAAGATCTATGACCAGCCTTGCCACAATTATAACAGTTGCCTTTGAATTTCTTCTTGGCCTGTTCTGACTTCTGCCCGTTGGACTTCTTTCTCTTTTTGTCTTTGGTAGGAGCTTCTTCAACAATATTAACTCCAATGATTGTTGAACTCTTACGCGACTTCTTTTCGGTATTTCTGTTATCTTCCTCAATCTTGAGCCGAATCACAAGATCTTCAAGCTTCATTTCTTTACGCTTGTGCTTTAGATAATTCTTGAAATCATTCCACGAAGGAGGCAACTTCTCGATCATTGCAGCCACTTGAAAAGTTTCATTTACTACCATATCTTCAGCAATCAGATCATGGAGAATAAGTTGAAGTTCCTGCACTTGTGATCCAACAGTTTTACTATCTGTCATTTTATAGTCTAAAAACTTTGCGACCACAAACTTTTTCAAGCATGCATCTTCTGTCTTATATTTCTTCTCAAGTGCATTCCACAACTCTTTTGAAGTTGTTATTGCACTATAGACATTATATAAGTCATCCTCTAAAGCACTCAAAATGTAACATTTACATAGGAAGTCTGACTGTTTCCATGCTTCAACAATCATAAATTTTTCCCTATCTGGCATATCATTAGCAGGAACTGGAGTATCTTCACTTGTAAATTTCTGCAGACCAAGAGTGGTAAGCCAGAAAAATACTTGTTGCTGCCATCCTTTAAAATTCACACCTGTGAATTTACCCGGTTTCTCTACTTGTGATACAAGAGGTCGGGTTGGTGCAGCAACAACCACTGTAACACCAGTGTTTTCCATTTTTGATAAACAAAATTGATACAATATAAGTAAGCAATAAAATAATAATTGCAGACTTAAAGGAGTATAAAATCACAAAGATTTTTGTCTCCACCAGAAACACAGATTTATAATTTCCTTAAGATTGTTTCCAATCTGTGTTATAAAATCAGAAATTACTGGTTCAAATAAATAATTCAGAAACACGAAGTAACTGAGATTTTTTATAACCAGTAAATAAGATGAACAGAAATTTATTTGTAAAAAATAATTTAATCTGTAAAAACGTACCAGAATCTGGAATACTCTTATTGAAAATTTAGGAAGAAAATCAAGTCCACTGAATTCACAGTGTCCCCTTAAGGAAATTATTCCCCTCTAGTATCCGAGGTTTGATTTGGAATATAACCTCCCAGGGTAAAATGATTTTAATCAGTAGAGTATAGATACCAAAAACTCTACTGTCAGCGAATCAATCCACAGCAGGAAAGTACACGAAGAAATATGTGTTTTTAAGAAGAAGGAAGATCAGAAAATTCGTAGGAAATATTCTGAAGACTGAATGGTATTTATAGGCAAGAAGAATATATTCTGAAAGGTTGCAACCCTTTCAGAATTAACACGACCATTAATGAAAGGTTGCAAACTTTCAAATGGTATTGACTGTTCCTGAAAGTTGCAACCTTTCAGAACAGTCATGGAGGGAATTTTAAATATAACGGAAAAACGGGTCACGCGCGCGGATCCGGGTCGGGTCGGGTTAACTAAAAAATTGAAAACATTTCGGTTAACTTCTGTTATCAACTAATTAATTGAAAATAATTTTTGGCCATTAAATTAATTAAATAAATAATTAAAATAAATTTATCCAAAAAATTATCTCTCGATCGATCATTTGCCTAAGCCAAAGCCAAAGCCGAAGCCGAAGCCGTAGCCGAAGCGAGCGACGACGGCGCGAGGGGGGTCCCTCTTTCCAATCCTTTTAACAATTAATAGGAGTGTTTATTTATTTAAACTCTCCTATTTTCATTTCCATTACCGATGAGGGACTATTGTTTTTTTTCAATAAAGCATTAGAGGACTTTTCAAGTTTCCAACCTTTCAAGTTATATAAACTTTTCAAATTCCTCTTCTTCCCTCTATTTCCCATCAATTCTTGCTACATACCCAACAATATATATAAAAAAATTCTAATCATTTGAAAAAACTATAGAAATTCCTACTATTTTATCAATTGGATGCGTCACTTTACACGATATATCAGTCAGATAATAACTTTACGATGTATCATGGAATATGCGATGTATAAAACGTTACTCTACGTGATATATCAGACACATACATCACTTTGTGTGTGATACATCACTTTTACATGACGTATCGGGATGTACGCGATGTATCAGTCATATACGTCACTTCGAGTGTGATACATCACTTTATGCGATGTATCGAGACGTTGTGTATTTCACTTAAAATCGAGATGCGATATATCAAGACGTTAAGAGGTGTATCCAAAATAAGAATATGATATCTCGGGACTTTTTAAAATCTATCTCGATTTAACTAACTCAAAAGAATTTTTATAATTTAGAAATAGAATACAAATATAATATAGGATTCTTACAATAATATTACAAAACAAAATGCCTAGCAAGATTATCAAACAATAAATTCCATTTTTCTTTACATAATGAAGAAAAAGTTGATACCACTTTTTTGTAAGTTGAAATTCTGACAAAGTCTTGAAATTTGACTAGTATAAACTGTCACAATTTTGTGGGGGGGGGGGGGGGAATGCCAGTATTGTATTTTCCTCTTCTAGTGTGCCCAGATCTGTAGCAGAAAATTACAGCACAAACAAAATCACTACTAATTTATTTATTTTTTTCACCCAAAAATATCACTTGATAAAGTCTAGTCATGTGTGTTTTTATTAAATGGGATCATAATTTTTTTGTTAAATGGGTTCTTAAGCATATATTATTAATATACATTCAATAAATTTTTAAATTATAAATATAATGTAGAATTTTAATCAAAGCTATACTAAAGTTCGTTGAACTTATAACTTAAAAACAGTAAACTTTTCCTATTAATTGCAAAATCAAAATTTAAACCTCGTAGGTTTAAATTTTAAAATTGAGAGAATAAATATTGAAATGCATTTCTAGCTCTGTATATACGTATTTTCTTATATAATACATAAAACATTTTATATATATATATGTTTGATCATGAACTTAATTCATCGTATGTCAAAATAAATTTATCAGACAAATTCATAATTTTTGAATTATAAATCTATCTTTAATTCAACTTTATATTAAAATATTAAATTTTATGGAACTCTCTCTCAAGTACATTATATTTGAATAGGACTACACTTTTTCCCAGGAATTAGAGAAAAAGAAAAGGAATACTTTTATCATAAGGTCTTCATCTTCATGTGAACTAATTCTAGTACACTCACACTTATAAGAAAAAGGGTCCCACAATATTATAAATGGCTTTCCATGGTGTTGGGGAGCTAATATTACTCCCTCCACTTATTTTTACTTATTTAAATTTAAAATTATCAAAACATAATTTACTATTTATTTAAATAATATTTATTATTAATTATAATTATTTTTTTAACACATCGATTTTATCATATTTAAAGATAATACAACAAAATTATTATTTCTAAAATAATATGGATAAAGGACATAAATCACATACTTATAAGGTAAAATTACTATTTTTTATAAATTTATAAATAACTGAATTCCTCAAGCTAATACAATAATATAAGTATTGATATATTAATCTGATGTGCAATATGCATTAATCGTTAAGTAAAACACATTATATTTTATAAATGATACATTATCTTACATATTATACATGATACAGTAATATATCGTGCAAGATACATTAATCTAATGCATGAGATACACTAATCTAATACACTAATACATTAATCTGATATTCAAAAATAAAATTTTTTAAAACTAATAAAAAATAATAATACTAAAAAACCTTAAGAATGAGATTTCTATTATTTTTTCTATAATATATGAAATTAATACTGAACAAGTAAAAGGAATAGTAAAAGTTATATATACGAAGTCTTTGATGTAATATTTGATACAACGATTATTATTTTGTATAAATATAATACAAACTAGTTGCACACGCGTGCGCAGACAGACAATAATAATATAAATTATTCAATTATGTTTTTAAGATCTAACTTCTATTATATATTATTAAGCGCATGCCAATCAATGACTTGACAACTTTTTTTAAAAAATAATTAATTATGCATATCACTCCAATATAATGAAGGAACAAAGTAAGTACATTTAGTAACACACAAAAATGAAAAAAAAAATAAGTAGACCAAGAAACACACACACACACTTCTAAAAACATTGTTCATTCATGCATGTCATAATTTTTGAAAATAAATAAATTAATTAAAACTCAGTCCATTCGTTTTATTTATTCATATTGACTTGATATTTTAAAAAAGATTACTTTAAAATGTATTTTATTAAAATTTACCTTAGTAATAATGTTTTCAAACTCTAAATTGGACTATGTTAATATTATTTTTAATAACGTATAGAAGTTTTGTGGTAAAATTGTTACATTGCATTCTCCTTTACCTAATTAGGAGAATATTTATTTATATATAAAAACACGAGATCTTATTAATAATAATATTTAAAAAAAAAAAGGATATCTCATCACGATAAGCATTTGAGATCTTCTTGACTAAAAATATGAATATTAAATTTGTACAATATATTTGTTTTGAAACACAAGGAGTTGAATGAATGGATATATTTGGCATGACTCATGATGTGATAGATATAAATTTTTTAAATTAGAATTCACAATTGAATTACTAAAACAAAAAAAATTAAATAACGTATATTTTATAGATCAATCGAGTGATATAATTACATCTAAGTGTTCGATAATCTGATGATCATCTAATGAATCTAAAATTGAATAAAAAGATTAGAGGCATATTGATGATAATTACATATGAATTTAAATACATGATTCTGATAGGTCTCATTATTCTTTATTGGGTAAATTTAGATTATTCGAATTTCAAAATTGATATCAAACATAAAAAACTTAGCCAAAAAGAATAAAGAGGTTTTGTTTGATGTTTGAAGATAAGAAATTTGTGGGCCATAAGATAAACACCAATTTTATATTTTTTTGTTAAATAAGAACAAAGGGGGGACAAAGGGAAAACAATATTTCATTTTTTAATTTATTTCTTTATCTTTTGCTAACGTAATTACATCTCCAAGAGGGAGAATCCCTGCGTGATTACATGCAAATTAATTAATGAATAAAATACATAATCCCAAATTGGATAGCAAAGTTTGAAACTTGATTAATCACATTTTCCAAGTAGGTAAAGACAAAATATGAACATGAAATTACTTAATTAACATTACTTAGTCTTTGTTTTCTTTAAACAACTAAGACCTTAATGAAAAAAGAAAAATAAACTAATAAGAGTTTTAAAAAAAGGAATTTTCTTTTCCTTTTTCAATTTTGACAAAATAAAATAATGGGAGATGAGATTTGATATCACAAGAGAACAATCTTACAAATTAATATTAGTGATATTGAAAGTGATACCAAATCTCCTAATGATCCTTAATGGAACAAAGTTAAAGAGACATATCACATTTTAGGGCGGAGCCAATATACTGTTATGAGTTTAATTAAATCTCTTTTTTTGAAAAATATTATTATTTATACATAAATAAAATAGATAGATAGAAAAAGATTAAACATCAAATTCCTTTTAACTAATTTATGTAATTTTTTTTAAAATTTTAAACTTCTTTATTAAAACTTTTAACTTAGCCTTTATTACCTATTCATATTAGATTTTCAATATTATATTGCAAGTGAGAATAGACAGAAGTGATTTACAATGAATGAATAAAGGTAGAATATTAAGGAAGTTCTAGAATTCTAAATATCTCATTTAATCTCATCCAACTTATATTATTTTATCTCACCTCTCATCTAAAATAAATTAATTTAAGACTTATATAATTTTAAAATAATTTAATCTGCAAACTGAATAACTCTTATAAGTGTAAAATATATAAGTAATTTTTTGGAGATTAGTATGAAAATCTGTAAGAAATTTATTTTTCTATAAATTTTAATATTTTTTCAAAAAATTCCTATATAATTCACAATTTTTTTATAATGTATTTGACACGTTTTATTTGATATATATAGAAATTTGGCTTGAAAAAAGATTTAGATCAAATAATTACATTCTCAAAAGAAATATACGATTATTATTATTATTATTATTATTATTATTATTATTATTATTATTATTATTATTATTATTATTATTATTATTATTATTATTATTATTATTATTATTATTATTATTATTATTATTATTATTATTAGCACCAAAAGGTATGACCTGGTGACAATGAAGTGATAGAGAAACATGAAATTTTAGGCTCAAAACTTAATGAAAATAAAAAAAAATACTAGTGATTTTTTCCATCTATCCTGACTTCAGTGTAGTTATCTAATATTTGTTAGTAATGGAAGATGACATGTATCCCGTAGAATTAATCAGTATACACACTCAAAAGATCATCGAACATTGTCATCATAAAAAAAGAAAATGTATTATTTTAAATAATAAATAAAAATTATTTGGCTAATAATAAAATGTTTAAAGAAATGTAAGTTGAAAGATAAGTTAAAGTGGGTGGAGATCAAATTGGCATGTTAGCTGAAGTGGAAGTCACTTATTCCTACGTAATCTCTCTATCTAATAATGAAAGTTGTCTCTCTTCTTAACCGTGTGGGTCATAATCATTCTAATTATTATAAATAAACTCTAATTAGCCACTACTAATTTTTTAATTAATTAATTGTCCCTTCATAGCTTCATAGGTTTCTACTAATCACCTTTATTCCCTAAGCTAAAAACAAAAGTTATTAAATAGTAGTAGTAGTAAGTAGTAGTACTTATCAATCTACACAACTTGCTTAGTTTTAGCCTTCTTTTTATTAAGCAAATCATTTTAAACTTTACCTTTGTAGTTTTTATTTATGACAAAAAAGGAGACTAATTAATCCTTTTCATGTAAATGTACCAATATAGCCTTCTATTTTGTTCTCTTTAAAAAATTACGGTGATGTTTAGACTAGTTCGTGCATACTTTGAGATGAGCCGATATTGATGTAACAGGTAGTTGAGTATTGGCTACTATGCTAATGTAACAGGTGCTTAATTATCCGTCAGTGGTAGAGCCAGAAATTTCACAAAAAATGTCCTGAAATAACACATAAAAATCTCTTTTCAAAAAGTAGAACTAGTGAGAATCGAACATATTAGCACTACCTCATTCCGAGCATCTGAAATCACTGGACTACAACAACTTGTTATATTATGGGTATTCAAACTATAATATTTAATCATTTCTTGTATAATTTTTTTTGTATATATCATATTTTGTTCTGACGAAGGGTGTCCAATTGAACACGTTAACTACCATGTACCACACTTTTTTTTGTGTTGGAAATTGATATTACCTTACAAAATTATTAGTTAAGCACTATCACATGGATATTTACTATCTTTCCCCAAGGTAAATATCAAGTAATTCTAGATTGATTCTTGAATCGAAGTCAACATACTCACTAGCTAGACAATTAGGTATTTGAGCTCTATAATTTTTTCGATTCCTTTTAATTAAGAATATATAATCCGATGGCTTAGAATGTAGAGTAGTAGCAGTTAATATATACCCAAGATTTTTTAAATAAATAATTAAATAAAAATATGCCTTAAATAGATTTACAATTTACTTCCTTAGTATCAAATTATCTTGCGTTTCCCTTTTATTGACACCTTAAGACTATTTTAGAGGTTTTTATTTATTTATTATATACCCTCTTTTGTCCCAACATAAAATATCTCTTCATTAAATATTTTTTCTATCAAAGTATTTATAGTAATATAAAAATTTGCCACTAAAGATAAAATGGAGAAAAATAATTAATTTTATATTAAATTTCTAAATAACATATAATTTAACTTAGCTATTTTTCAAAAATCATGATATGTAATTTGAACAGGGAATATGCACTTGAAATTATTTTTATTTCAAAATATTAATTAACTTCTAAAGTCACTCAATTCAATTTTGTTTTCAAAAAGTTAATCAATTTTATCTAGTATTCCTTGATCATCAAACTTTAACTAGTTAACTCTCATGATCATTTTAGCCAAAAATATAATTTTTGTTACTTAATATCGTGATAATTGTATTATAAAAATTCAGAAAATCGAATTTTAAATTATTGCCAATACTTTAATTTATTATGACGCAACTCGCCTTAAATCGATTGGATTTTTTATTCGACCTGCTTAAAAAAGATTTGATTAGGGGTATTTTTTTAATTTTAACTATTTTATCTTTCAATAAATTATTTCACCTAAAAGAGATAACTTATCACAATACTAATTATTAATTCTAAAAGTACTTAAACAAATATAAATATTACTTTTAATTTTAAAAATATATTTTGAAAAGAATATTACAGTTTTCGCATCATTAAGTATGTATTAGAAATTATATTTTCGACTAAATAACGATAAAGCTAAATTAATAAAGTTGAACGACCATAAAATCTAACTAGATAAAGTTGGATGACCGTAAATAAAACAAAACAAAATTTAATAACTTTGATTACCCATTAATATAAATTATGGGCACATTACAAATAGCAAACAAAAATTTCGTATTTGTATGTTATAGCAAAGTTTGCATAATTGCGCTTCATGTCAAACATATAACTATATAATTCACTATACATATAAGACTGTATAATTCGCTGCCCTAAATTGTATAATTCGCTGGCCTCGCTATACATATACAATTGTATGATTTACTGTCCTAAATTATATAATTCGCTGACCTTTTTGCTGCAATTGTATAATTCGCTGCCCTAAATTGTATAATTCGCTGGCCTCGCTATACATATACAATTGTATGATTTACTGTCCTAAATTATATAATTCGCTGACCTTTTTGCTGCAATTGTATAATTCGCTGGCCTATTTCACTGCTATTATATAATGCACAATTATATAATTCGTTGGCCTATTTCACTGCAATTATATAATGCGCAATTGTATAATTCGCTGGCCTATTTCGTTGCAATTTTGTAATTCGCTGGCCTTTTTCACTGCAATTGTATAATTCGCTGGCCTATTTCGCTGCAATATGGGTATAAAATTTGCTTTGCATACAATTGAATCGATATAAAATGTTTGTATATTATATAATTATAAGTGTATAGGAAGAAGATATATTTTTTTCTCTCGCTTTATACAAAAAAAGAAACACAATTTATACACTTCTGTTGTATAAAGCGAGAGAAAATTATATTTAACTACAATTGTATAATTCGTTGGCCTTTTTTGCTGCAGTATTTGTTTAAAATTTGTATACAATTGAATCGAAGTAAAATGTTTGTAAATTGTATAATTAAGTGTATAGTACGAAGATATATGTTTTTGCATGTGTATAACAATTTTTTTTCGCTTTATACAAAAAAGAAACACAATTTATACACTTATGTTGTATAAAGCGAGAGTGGCGAGTGAGAATGGGAGAGTGGCGAGCGAGAGTTTTGGGAGAGAGACTACTGACAAACTTTGACAAACGTTTGTTGTTATGGGGCAGAATTAAATCAAACAATAGTTACTCCATTTATTTTAGGTTATTAATTTACTATTATATACAATTATCCCATAAATTAAATGATCATTTAAGTATTCCACTCAATTTTTTTTGGGTAAAATTGCTACCTATAATATTTTAACTCGTTTAAAAAACTTTATTATATTTCTAATGATTTGTATTAGTAATACAAAATATAATAAATATTACTAAAACACTTGTAATGCTGACAACATAAAATTTAATGGCTGTCATATCAAAGTTTCATTTATTTTTTAAAAAATGAATAATTGGCAGAAGCACTAACTATAATGGTAATAAAATTGATGTTCATTGGATTAGTAGACAAGTGACCGAAAGGTGTTGCAAACAACTTATTATTGAGATTATTACATTACATTTGTGATATGAGTAACTAATATTTGTCCCACTTAGCTTGATGAGTTCTTCAACATAATAAGTACACACTCAATTCATTCATTTGCATGCTACTTTTATTTATCATAAATAATAATAACTTTTAAGCAAACTATACTACTTCTATTAATTTTTTTTTATAAAAAAGTCCCTTTTAGTAGTAAGAGTTGTGAATAAGCACATATCTGCCTATGGCAAGACCTATAAGAACAAAGAAGTTGAGTGACCTAGGTCAGAGTCATGTAAATTGAAGGATTCACTAAAAGAAAAGAAAGTTATTCTTTTGCTATCGCCTATAGTTTTTGACATAATGTTAAATATTTAATTCTAACATAAACTTGGAGTTTGCATTGTATCATTGTATATTCAAAGCTTTGTGTTATAGTAATAACTATACACTTTTCAAGATTGCTTCATCTTTAACTAAAAGTCTCAAATTCGAGTTCTAGATGGAAAAAATTATGTTGGAACCGCAATTACCAAACGGGCCCTGTAACGCCCGATCTGAATTTAATTGAGGTTCTAATGCGAGCTCCGAACGCGCAACAAGAAAATGAAAAGAAAAAGAAAAGCTACCACACTATACATTGATTAATTATAAATACTTTTTTGCAACATTTGTCACAACTTGTTTATATACTAGAATGCTACGAAGGTATAGGAGCACAACCCAACTTATTAATTCCCAATAGAATAAAAATGTACTTAAATTCGAATTAGCAATTAATTAATCCCACCAGAAAGTACTTCAAAATTCATAAAAACAAAACAAAAAAACTTTTTGAGCTAGCTATAGTGCATAGTTGATTAATCAAACCTCTGAGCCACTTGATTTATTAGTTTCCTACATTTAATTTTTATTTATTAAAGAAAGTATTACTCAATAATTAGTGGAAACACAGTATAAATTAAATAAATCGTAGTACAATTTTGAACCCAAATTCACAAAATTCAAATTATGGATCCCTTCCTATCCCAATGATGACATGAGGGGATCACCTCGTTAACTAGTTGTGCTATTTTTTAAATTGTTCTACAAATTTTATATAACAATCTCATTTGTTCATATTTTTTAATTTTTTATTTGTTATTAACAATTGAATGTGACATATAGGGACAAAAGTCGGCCTTAGTGATCCGACGATATTGAGAGAAAGGTAGTTGCTCAACAAATAAAAGTTACTCTAACATGCTGATCTTCCCCAAGAGTTTATACGGGAAGGTTTGGCACCTCGATGTCGACTCTTCGCCATCTAGGGTTGTAGTATGTTATAAGGGTTGGGTTGTTCGCTCATTAGTTAAGCGGTATGTTAGTTGGGTTCAAAATGTTGTGAGACAGTTCGGTCCATATCCGGTGTGAGCGTTATAATATTGAAATTAAAGAACCTTTTCCCAATACAAGAGGACCGGGAAGAACGCACCTCTGGTGTATCAGTTATCGTACCCACGATAAATACTGAATAGCTAAGTGTTAAGCGAATAATTATTGAAAGCATCTAAGTAGTAAGTTCACCCCTTACATTTAATATTAACGGGCAAGTCGAACTTGAGTGAATTCAAGTTGTTTGGGATTTTATTGAATAATCAAATTATTTCCAAAAAAATATTAAAATGACAAATAAAATCATCGACCAAAAATCACATTTTCAAAATGTTTAATATGTTTAAATAATTTTCTCTTCTCTCTTGTCATTAATCATTAAACTTAGGAAAACATCCAAATCACTTACTTCATATGACAAAATTGTTACTTTCTAGTTTCTATATATGTTAGCGATAACCTCAAATGATCAACGTATAATCCAATCTTAATCATATTATAAGATATCATTATTATCAATAATGACATTAAGATGTGAAATTTGGTCTAGTGAAGCTTATTATCATGCTTTGTACAATATTTTTTTAGTTCATCCTTATATTATTAATTATAATTAACAATAATTGATCTCATCTTATCTTTTAATTACCACTATCCTAATACTAAAACGACATTAGCTTTTAAAGTTTTAATTGTTACTAAATCCTAACATACGAGCTATTAGGGATATAACTTTGTGCTTCAATTTGCATATTATATAATTAGCAAATATATGTGGAATATGTGACATAATGACTAAGACATAAATAATAGAATAAAATTAAAGTAAACGTTTGCAACCTACTATACATATGCAAATGGTTTAGTTACTGTCAACGTAATTATTTTCCGATAAATGCATATATATTTAATTGTTTTGTATAAAAATACGTTTTTATGATGTTAGTGTATTGTATTTGTTAATTAATATGTGGTATATATTGATTTGTTTTTTCCATTTTTCGTTTAAAATTAAATTATTATATGATGAATGTCGTAATAAGATAATGTGCGATATTAACATTTTAATAGAAGTGTATTATATTGAAATTAATGTATTTATGAATTTTTTAAATATATAATTCTGTCAAGATAAATTTAAAAAATTACGTTAAAAAACACTTTATTGGAATCAATATCAAATTCTCTGAGATAGAAAATACCCACATGTCATATGCACCCAATTGAATTCGTGGATTAGTTGTTGTTATCAGAAAAATTATTATTTAAATTAAGAGTAAAATTTATTAAAAAATTAAAAATAAATGAATTACGATCGATCAAGCTTATTCTTTTGGGCTTTAATCATTTTTTTTATATATATTAAAATTTGAATTTAAAATTTTTGATTAAAAATAGGTAATTTCCTTTTCCATGTTGGTGATTCTAGCATATATGTTAATAATATAAATGTTAGCAGATACATACATGGTCTGTGCAAGTCAATATAATATTCCCTTTTAATTATTTCAATTTTTAAAAGAAAAGATAAAAGGATTAAAAAAAAGGTATTTTTTTTGTTTTAATTTGTTTGTTCTATTTTTTTTAATTGTTTAAAATATTTTTTTTTAAATTTTTTTTAGCTATTTTTTAATTTTAATTATCTACGTGACATGTTTTAGATAATTAAATAATATTTTTGATACATTTAACATATTATTAATTTAGTACTACAAAATTAAAAAAAAATATTATATACTTTATTAGATAAATTTTATATCAAATCAGACTAAAATCAATCGCAATATATTTTTCCAGCTTAATTAGTAGTATAACGTGTAGAATGCGGACATCTAATTTGGTTATATTGTTTTGATTCTTGACCATGAATAAGAATATAGTCTTTTTGTGAAGAAAAAAATGAAGGATAATTTGGTCTTGAGGATATTGGATGAGTTGATCAAGTCAATTCAAAATTCATATACATTAACATCTCACGATATATTTATTTGTATCGGATATTTATATTAAATCAAATAATTTAAAATAAAATAATATTATAACATATATCACTTGATTTACAATTAAGTGATAAAATATGTACATAAAAGACGAGACACATATTATGTATTTATTGTATTAATATAATCGAATTTAAATAGTTTTTTAGGATCATTTTGATATTCGTTTACGAAAATTTTGAAATCAACTTATGTTTTTCTTCTCTTCTTCTAAGTTCTTTATTTGTGACTAAACTTGAATAATGAATTGTACTAATTTAATTATGTCAAGAGTTACTGTACTAACAAAGATAATTCTACGATCAAAATCTCACAATATGAATAATATAATGTCGTGAATTCAAAGAAGACCATTTTTTTATTATTAGATAATTTTTTTTACCAAATGAATAATATTATTTGAAACGTTGATTAATTTGATTTTGTATTATACAAAATTCACTAAAGGGGGAGTGTTTAAAAGAACTTTTCTTTTAATCTATTTGAAATCGATCTCTGATTAATTATGAAATATGTCTTATTTATCCTACCATAATCTTAATAATAGATGATTAATTACTTAACTTTGGAGTGAAAATCATTAAATAAAAGTTACTTTCCTATTAAATATGTTATTAATTTCATTGATTTACTAAACACTATAATCGTGCTAAAATTATCGACCGTTTATTAGGTATTTATCTAACATTTATTTGTTAGAAAGAGACTTCATTTACAATTAATGGTCACAAAGCATTTAATCATAAAACAAGCTTTTCATCAAGTCTAGACCCTAATGTTTACGTGGATAAATAAAATATATTATACAATCTTTTTACTATACTTAATACCAACTATTGAAATTTTTAATTTGATATTTAAAATTTAATATTCACGTGGATAAATAAAATATATTATGCAATTCTTTTACTATACTATTACCAACTATTGAAATTTTTAATTTGATATTTAAAATTTAATGTTCACGTGGATAAATAAAATATATTATGCAATTCTTTTACTCTACTATTACCTGACTATTGAAAATTTTGATTTGATATTTAAAATTTGTTGATTAGTTTAGTTTATTTTCATACCACATTTAGAACAAAAAAAAAGAACTATTCTTTTTCGTTCACAATACTCAAATTAAGATTTCATCTTATTTAACCACCACGGCCCATAGGTATTAGTCAAATAGTCACCCTACTTTTCCTTTCTAAATTTTCCAACATAATGTCCGATATTCATATCAGAGTTTGATTAAATTAAATTTTTATATTATATTAAAAATAAATACAAATATTTTAAACAAACATAACCATATCCAAGAGACTCAAATTCAAAAAATTTGAATAAAGTAAGTATAGTCAAATAGTTCGATTACCCTGCCACGACTCGTAGTATTAGTCAAATAGTCACGCTATTTTTTTTTTAAAAAATATTCACTTAATGATTAATATGCATTGAAACCTGATTAAATTTCAATTTGCATCGATAAATTTCACCTTGAGTTATAAAAGCTTCCTAATAAAGACAATTTCATATTCAAATAGATTCAAATCTAAAACCTCTAATTAAGGATGAAAAAATATTTAACACTCTCGATTACTTTTCGTGATGGTTGATTAAAAAAACATTTTAAGTCCGAAGTTGAATTAATAACAAAAACCATAGTTATAGTGGCATTGTTGTGTTTTTCCTAAACTATGAGGTCTTTTATAATTAACTTAATCTTTTTATAATATTTTAATTCAGAGAATTTTACCATCATAGGGACCTCTGCTCCTCTTCCCCTTTTTCTCTATCTTCTGCATAAATAAATATACTCTTCTTTGAGTTGTAATAAAGAAAAAATAAGATATTGTGAAGAAAAAAAAAACAAGAAGAATATTGGATTCTTCAGTTTTAAGGTTGGTATGGCAACTGATGATTCACAAATATGAAAAATCTTTAGTTCTCTTCATAAGTTCTTTCTTCTTGCATCTAAGCTACTTTTGCTATGTTATCCCCATTTCTGTTTTTTTCTTCAATTAGAAGATAAAGTTGAAATCTTTTTGAGTTTCTTGTTTTAGTTTGAGGAATTTTTTTTGGGGGAA
This sequence comes from Solanum chilense, assembly GCA_032847665.1. Taxonomy (NCBI): domain Eukaryota; kingdom Viridiplantae; phylum Streptophyta; class Magnoliopsida; order Solanales; family Solanaceae; genus Solanum; species Solanum chilense. The sequence continues at coordinate 64,485,733 of CM064969.1, forward strand.
AATCCAAAAATTATGCTCTGTTTGGCTATGGTTGAAGTTGAAACTTGAAAACTTGAGTTTTTGAAGTTGTGGTTGGACATGCATTTTGTAATTTGAAGTTTTTGTGAGTGGAAGTTTCAGAAACTTCAAGAACTGGTTTGTAAGGAAGTTGGAATTATTTAAAGATCAGATTTTTAAAATTGGCTCAAATTTAATGGCTTAAACAGATGTTTGAAGATAAATCTGATTCAATAATTTATAGTCAAATGTTAGCTTAGTTCCCTACTTCGTCAGATCTGCCAAAGGTTGGATTTTGTTACTTGCAATTTGTTCTTTTCTATGGACAGCTTTCATCTTTTAGGATTTTTTTTTCTAAATATTGTGGATTCTTGAGAAAATGAAGCTCTATTTTGAAGTGGGGTTCAATCAATTTTTTCTAATATTGTGGATTCTTGAGATAATGAAGCTCTTTTTTGAAGTGGGGTTCAATAAATTTTTTCTAAAAATAGTGGATTCTTGAGATAATGAAGCTCTTTTTTGTAGTGGGGTTCAATCAAGAATGGCAAAGAGTTTGTTTATATTCTGTTGTTTTGGAATTTATTGCAGCTTAATGAAACGCTTGCATTCAATTTCAAGAAAGTTTCAGTTTTAATTGGACTGATAGAAACTGTGTTCCGCTTCATTCTTTTGTTTCTTTTTCATGAATCAACTGTTACTCTTGAGAAATTAATGCATTTTGTGTAACTATAACTGAATTGCTTACATTGTCTCTTAGAATATCTTGTTTAATAAGACAAGTTCTCTCTTTACTTTCAATGTTGTTTGGTTCAGATCACTGGCTTCATTCTTTCTTTCCCTTTTTTTTTTTGAAACATGAGATCCTTATCCTTTGTGCTAATTGAGATTATAGTGGATCTTTGCAAAGGATTTCTGGTGTAATTTGCTTTCAAGGTGAACAGATTGGACAAACTTAAAGTTTTTCCATGTTTTGACCATTAGACAAGTTTGGTCACTTGTCCTTTTCTTGCAATGAATGTAACTTTAGTTTAAATATGTATATTTTTTTAAAACTTTGAACAGTAGTACATAGAGTTCACAGCATAAATCTATAGAAGTTGTAGGTGAGTTGATGATGCAGATTTACAATTTTTTTTGTTGATGTGTGATTGATTCTGCAAGCATTCATCATTTTTTCAGGTTTTCTTTGCTTGATGTATTACTTTGTAGAATTGCTCTGAGATAGTAGTGACCAAATTTAAGGTTGGTTTAAAGTAGATAGATCATAATGTGTAGGTGCTGTAGTAATCTCACCAAATGTTAACAAACTGTAATATAGACCTTGAAGAGCGCGATTAGTTCCTTTTTCTGCTCTCTTTTAACAAATATTGTGCATACATTGTGTAGGTTGTCATGTCTTGCTGCTAGGAATTGTCCTTCCCTATACAAATTGTGAATGCTGCTCAGCTACTGATGCTGGTCTCACAGTGAAGATTAAAATCACTCCACCGTGGCATCCATGATACCTTGTCAAGCGAATAATCCTTGACGCCCAATAAACGTGCAGACCAAAGAGATACCAGACTGCATAGGTCATCTATTGACGAGGCAGGATCAATCTTTTCAATGCAAGCATCACGGCGCAGAAGAACAACCATGTCTAATATGCTTTACTGTGAACCTGTGCAGAAGGCAGAGGCCTGCTATCTGCCTCAGTTTCAAACTTTAGAAAGCCATTTGAGCTACATTAATGGCAGCCTTGGAAGTAATCACTCCTTTCAGACTTATCGTGACCGCTATTGCATGCTGGAGGCGTCTTCTGCCACTGGAAGCAACGCTGTTTACCACTCACCATCAACTGCTAGTTTCTCATCAAATGGAAGCACGACGTGCAATCAAGAATCTCAGCTGTACCTGTCAGATGTTCGTCAATCCCCTGATACAACTAACTATGGCTCACCCATAAGTGGATCTTGTATTACAGATGATGTGACTGATTTCATGCACAAGCTAAAGGAATTGGAAACAGCTATGCTGGGACCTGATGCGGACTTCCAGGAGAGTTATGATAATTCCTTGGCAAGCAGTATAGCTTCCTCAGAAATTGATAGCTGGAGGCAAATGATGTTGGCCATACCTAGACGGGATTTGAAACAGGTGCTTATTGCTTGCGCAAAAGCAGTTTCTGATGGTGAATTAGTAACTGCACAAGTGTTGATATCTGAGTTGCGTCAAATGGTATCAGTGTCAGGGGAACCAATTCAGAGACTGGGAGCATACATCTTGGAAGGGCTTGTTGCAAGGTTGGGTGCATCAGGAAGTTCCATATGCAAATCCTTGAGATGCAAAGAACCCGCAAGTTTTGAGCTGTTGTCTTATATGCACGTTCTTTACGAGATTTGCCCTTACTTCAAATTTGGATACATGTCAGCTAATGGTGCCATTGCAGAAGCAATGAAGGACGAAAATAGAGTCCATATAATTGATTTTCAAATTGCTCAAGGGAGCCAGTGGGTGCCTATGATCCAAGCTTTTGCAGCTCGTCCTGGAGGACCCCCACATATCCGCATAACAGGCATTGATGATTCCACCTCAGCATATGCTCGTGGAGGAGGCCTTGATATCGTGGGGAAGAGGCTTTCCAAACTTGCTAAGACTTTCAAGGTTCCTTTTGAGTTTCATCCTGCTGCCATGTCGGGTTCTGATGTTCAGCTAAAAAACCTTGGAATTCAACCTGGAGAAGCACTGGCAGTAAATTTTGCTTTCACATTACATCATATGCCAGATGAAAGTGTGAGCACTGAAAATCATCGGGATAGACTATTACGGATGGTCAAAAACCTCAACCCCAAGGTGGTTACCCTTGTTGAGCAAGAATCTAATACAAATACTGCTGCTTTCTTTCCTCGATTTCTTGAAACCTTGGATTATTATTCAGCCATGTTTGAATCAATCGATATGACTCTTCCAAGGGGACACAAGGAGCGCATCAATGTTGAGCAGCATTGTTTGGCGAGGGACGTTGTTAACATCATAGCATGTGAAGGGATTGAAAGGGTAGAACGACATGAACTTCTTGGTAAGTGGAAGTTGCGGTTTAGAATGGCTGGTTTTAACCCATACCCATTGAGTTCATTGGTGAACGCTACGATCAAGACATTGCTAGAGAGCTACTCTGATAAGTATAGGCTTGAAGAAAGAGATGGTGCTCTTTACCTTGGTTGGATGAACAGAGATTTGGTTGCTTCTTGTGCCTGGAAATAACAAATGGTTCTTTCATAGAACTTTTCTCTTTGGTCCCTTTTTTTTCTCTCTCTCATCTTTGTAACAGCTGAAGTGCTAATATATAGTAAGAAAACAGGTTCCTTGTCAAGTGTATCACTTGATCAATCAAAGTAAAAGTTTTATTTCTTGGAATCCACTTTTACATTTGCCATATTACAACTGATGTGCAGAGGAAGATATAGATATAGCTTTTGATGATCTTACAAGACAATAATCTTATTACTGGTTTTTTATGTTGTCAATGTCATGTAAAGCAGAGGCCAGGCAACTTTTGGTTACCAATACAACTTTTCTCTCTGTTTCGATTTGTTTATCTAGTTTTAACTTAATCGAAAGTCTAAGAAAAGTAAAAAAGTTCTTTGAATTTTGTGGTTTCAAAATAATGATATGTAGAAAAATCAAAATTTTACTTGATCTTGTTGTCTTAACCTGTTCTTAAAATGTTTTCTCAAGCAGATGGTCTTATCGGAAATAAACTTTTTATATACACTCTATCTTCATCAAACCCCATTTAAATAGAACCCCAAGAAATTAGTCTGATCGATACACTTGATCAATCTGAACTCTCTTAAATTTATTATCGACAACACAACTTATACATTTAAGTATAGGAATTCACACCAATTATGAGGTTAAATCAGCTGTTTCTATAGTACATATATATTTATCCTTTCTTTTTTCTCCTACAGTGGAGAACAATTGACCAATTACAACAAATAAGAAAAAAGATAAGATTAGATAACTTGATGATGTAACATTATCTAAATCTGTATTGAGTTTGATTGTTTGGCATTATGCTCTCAATTTGCACCAATATGGACAACATGTTTGCTTTCACCTGATTCAGATGTGGACTCTCCACTTATTCTTGTTGTATTAGAATCAGCCTCTGCTGTATTTTGGATAACAGTTCTGGAAGGTGGGATGTCATGGTCATGCTGCCCTTCATATACTGTAATCACTGATTTTGGGTTATGGGATGACCTCTCCACATGCTTCTTTGCAGGGCAACCAGCACTCGAGCATCGGTAGTAACTCCTGCGGATAAAAGAAGCTGAATTTATAGAGAGAGACGGAGAGCACCAAAACCAGGGAGCGGGGGTGGAAGGAAAGAGAACGACAAAAGCATACAGAAGTTTGAACATTATCAACGACGAAAAGTATAATACAAACATTCATATTGGACATATAGAGTCTGGGAGCAGTGAAACAGAAACTGATCATATCAGCTTCTATATACAAAACTACACTGCAAGCTCTTTATTTATTATTCTTTTTTGATCTGATTAAAAGGTCTAATGTCTCATTTAAGATTACATCGCAAGATATGATCGTAAGACCATATAGGAGGATTTAGTATTTTAATTTCTATCTAAAAGGAAGTATTTTTAAAAGTTGTATCAAGAAGAGTGAACGGGACTCGTGCAAATACTATTCCATTTTCCAGACTACTTTGGGACAACTTAAAAAGGAGTGGTGGATAGTCAGTATGATATGAAGACAGCAATTTTTCTGATACATCAAATTAGATTGCTTTCGTTCCTTTCACGGGTCACAGTGGAAGAAAAGAAATACTTTGTAAACTCATTACAAGAAAAGAACTCAAGGTTAAGAGGTGCTAAGGAAAATCTATTTTGCAAGGGTCAAAAGTTTACAAACATGTTTTTAAGAAAAGGAAATATTTACCTAGGATTTGGATTTCCTTTCACAAATTTTTGCCCGTATTTACGCCACCGGTAACCATCATTGACTATATCCACTTCACTGCTAGTTTGAACAATGTGTCGTGGTTCAGTAGGAGACTTCATAGGTGGAGTCATGTCATCACTCGTAGGTACTTCTTTCTTCCTGTTGCAGAACAGTTGCACAATGATCAACTTTATGTAGAGCTGAACACTGAGTACAAATAAAGAAGATGTTTGATTTTCACATACCGTCTCTTTGAGTTGCGACCACCATTATTATCACCCTCATCTCCTGATTTAAGTGACTTCAGGACTGTATCTTGTGCACTACCACCAGCTGATACAACAGCCGCTGAACTCAGGCTCTCTGATGGTACGATAGATTGACATGCTTCACCAAGTGCAGTAGATTTCTCACCTTCAGCCAATTATGTTACTAATTAAAATATATAATTCCTACTTATCTAGACCAAACAAAGTAATTGACTCGGACAATCTTGAGTACCTTCATGTGGTGTTCCCGTTGACACGTCTGGTCGTCTCATTTCAGAAGGCACTACAAGCTCAGGGGAGATTTGGGGACTATTTAGAGGTTTTGGATGTTCATGCGTTGCTATATAGTGAACATTGGTTATATGCCCATCTTGTGATCTCTCCACTTGTTTTTTTGCTAGACAATTAAGGCGCGTGCACTTGTAATAACTCCGAGTGAACTCATTTCCTCTAACAAGTTTCTGACCATATTTTCGCCAGTTATATCCATCTTCAGATGGTTTTTCAGGTTCACTGAAGGGAGTGACTCCTTGATCAGATGGCAAATCCTGGACACTCGTATCAGGGTTCCGCCTAGATTGTAACTTACACAAAGCATTCTCAGCCATTGGTGACGAAGTTACTTGTTCTTGATGAGGTTGAGATACAACTTCTTCCATTTTCTGACTTTGTATTTGTTGTGAAGAATCTGAAGCCTTTCCAGGTACTAGGGATATGTTTCCGTCTTTTACAGGAGAATCTGATTTACAAGATATTATGTATGGTTCCTTCTTCGGTAGTACAGAAACTCGACTAGATTCGGATGCACCACCCTCACTCTCGAGACCCTTTTTTTGATGCACATTTTCTGCATCTTTCTCTGGTACATTAGAAAGGGAACTATCTTTTTGATTGGATTGTGACACATCATCCTTAGGTATACCCATTCAAACTGAAAGGATCTATTTCAAGTGAAAACAACAAAGTACGACATTTAGGATGGGAGTGAAGTACAAGTATATTGGCATATACAACATATAGATCCACTAATCCCAAAAATGTAGCACACAAGTGAGTTGGCCCTGTCTATTTGGAACATATCGAATATCAATTTTTCTAGAGCACGGTGAACCAATGACATATAGATATTAATAGCATACAAAGACAGATTTATTATTCTGTACCAAGGACTTAGTTTAAGTGGCAAAGGTTGAAGAACTTCTGACCGTCATGTTGGGCTTTGTGGAGGCTTGTGAGCCGGCCCGACCCATTACTGAAACCCTAGGTTAACTATTTGGTTTTCCTATAAATATGATCCTTGTATTTGTAATTCAAAAGGAGCACAAGTGAAATAAAATCCTCCTGTTACAGTTGTGGAGTAGGGAAACCGAACCACGTTAAATTCTTGTGTGTCCCGTTTGTGTTCCGTTTCTCTTTTCTCTAGATTATTTGTGTGTGTTGTGTGTTTAATTCCCAACAATTGGTATCAGAGCGAGGTTTCAACAACACTGTAACACAAATTGTGAGAAATTGTCACCTAGGGTTCTTGTGTGAAGAACTGTGTGCAGGAAGGAGTGTGCCGCCGCCGTTCGCAAGCTACAGCCGTGCAAGACGCCGTTAAGGGAATTGCCGAAGGTGTGTGCGATTTTTTTTGTGGTGCAATATTTCTGACGAAATTACCAAGATCTGAAATTAGTTGTACCGAGTATCTCATTTAGTCCTTTGAGATGACAGAAGATGGGAAGTTCCGAATTGAGAAGTTCGATGGTACAGATTTCAGTTGGTGGAAGATGCAGATTGAAGATTTGCTGGTTCAGAAAGATTTGGACGTAGTGTTGGGTGACAAGCAAGGAAAATTGTCTGATGCAGAGTGGGCAGTTTTGGATCGGAAAGCTATGTCAGTTATCCGACTCTCGTTGACCAAGAATGTTGCGTTCAACATTCTTAAGGAGAAGACAGCGAAAGGCATCTTGGAAGCCTTGTCTAACATGTACGAGAAGCCATCTGCAGCAAACAAAATTTTTCTGATTAGAGAGTTGGTGAACACAAAGATGAAGGAAGGCAGTTCAGTTACCGAGCACATCAACTCATTGAATTCGATCTTAGCCAGACTTTTGTCAGTTGGCATTAAGTTCGATGATGAAGTTCAAGCTTTACTACTGTTATCATCATTGCCTGACAGTTGGTCCGGAACGGTTACAGCAGTTGCCAGTTCAGTGGGACCTAATGGATTCACCTTTGAGAAGATTCGTGATCTCGTTCTTGGCGAGGATGTCAGAAGAAGGAGTTCTGGAGAATCATCAGGTGATATGCTAAACGTCGTCAGAGACAGAGGAAATAACAGAGGTAGTGGGAGCAGGAACCGAAGAAGGAGTCAGTCGAAGGCTCGGGATGGCTCAGGTGTAACATGTTGGAACTGCAAGGAGGTGGGGCATTTCAGGAATCAATGCCAGAAAGACAAACAAGTCAACATTGCAGAAGACAGCGCCAACGAGGATTTGTTTATCTGTTGCGCGGAGAGCAATGTGGATTCCTGGGTCATGGATTCTGGTGCTTCTTTTCACGCTACCCACAGCAGTGAAGCATTGCAGAATCTGGTTATTGGAGACTTTGGAAAGGTAAGGCTTGCAGACGATAGAGCTCTTGATGTTACGGGCATGGGTGACATGGTGCTGAAGACGCCAGTCGGTTTCTGGACCTTGAAGGATGTCAGAGTTGTTCCAAGCTTGACGAAAAGTTTGATTTCTGTTAGGCAGTTGGATGAACAGGGACATCATGTGAAGTTCGGAAATGGGCAGTGGAAGGTCGTGAGGGGCAATCTTGTCATGGCTCGTGGAACAAAAAAAGGATCGTTGTATATTGTCGGATTACCGTCTGAGGGAGTGACCGTCCCAGTTCAGAAGAAAAATAAAGTCCGGTTCACAGAATCTCGTGGGCAGAAGAAGGTTGTCTTTGCAAGAAAGAAACCCAGAGCCACAGGTCAGATTCAGGATGAACGAGCAAGGAAAGGTTCAGGAAGACCAGTCAGAGGCGTTTGTGGCAGTGGGAGCACCGGCCGTGCTTCAGCCAAGGCTCCTAGGAGACAGTGGGTCAAGAGAACCAGTATTCCAGCTGTTGATACGTCTCCAGAAAATATCTTGCTGAGTATGGAGAGTGTTTGTTCTGAGGGAGTTCTAGGATCCGGCAGTTCGTGTCTCAAGTGGGAGCCGGTAGGGACCGAGGACGAGTCAAGGGCAGTTTCAGCCGTGACTGATGTGTTGAAGCTTCGGGGAGCTTCAACGGGCCTTTCAGTTGACTGATGAGAAGGCCGCTGTAGCAGGAGAGAGTTGAAAAAGATTACTAGACATACAAGTGTTCTAAGTGGATGGCAGTTGAAATTCTTCAAGCCTCCAAGTGGGAGATTGTTGGGCTTTGTGGAGGCTTGTGAGCCGGCCCGACCCATTACTGAAACCCTAGGTTAACTATTTGGTTTTCCTATAAATATGATCCTTGTATTTGTAATTCAAAAGGAGCACAAGTGAAATAAAATCCTCCTGTTACAGTTGTGGAGTAGGGAAACCGAACCACGTTAAATTCTTGTGTGTCCCGTTTGTGTTCCGTTTCTCTTTTCTCTAGATTATTTGTGTGTGTTGTGTGTTTAATTCCCAACACGTCAGAGGTTCGAACCTTGCACCATGCTAACTAAGCTGCGTTATTAAGTGGAGAAGGGTAGAGAGCTGGACCAATATCCCCGACTTTCACCAGCACAGGGTACTGGGCAACTTTATCCACCAAGACTTGGGCAGATAACTCACATAGCGCTTTGCCTCCATCGAGAGCATAGATACTTTTATATTAGGCCTCTATTCACTTTCCCTGTAACATTGTTGGTCTCACAACTATATCATAAACTTTCTTTCTCTTTATTAAGTATCTTCATATTGTATAGCATTCTTTTGGTACTCTACCTCAACATCTTATTTTAGTTTTATTTATGTATTATACCTTCATCTATCATGTCATCACTGAGTCCGCTAATATCCCTCAAAAACATAGTTATATATCAATTCGACAATTATGGATACACTAATTCTTTGTATCCAGCAGAACTCATTGCTCATTTATTACCTCAAACGAAGAATTCTACGTAGCTATTCTTTCCAAAGTTTTCCCTTTCAAAAGTACGTTTAGTCCTTCTGAATTACCTAAATTCTACGACAACTGCACCTGAAAGGATGCCGAAGTCAAGGATGCCAAAGACACTACTACTTGGTGAAATAAATTCTTCTAGTATCAATTTCAAACCACTGCTAGAGGTAAAAATAACCCACTACATCAGAACTCTTTCGATGTTGCACACAAGTCATTACTTCAGGCTTCAGCTAGCACTAAGAAGGCTACTCCTAGTAGAAGTGGTAGAATAATTCCAAGTATTTCAGCTGGAACAACTATGTGCTCAATGTATTACTAACCAACATGTAAAATTAAAACATATGAATGGAGCATCAAACTAATTACATGTATAATTCTCCAAAATAACCAAAACACTTTACAATCCAACACGGATATCACGAATCACCAAATTGATGGCGATAGAACAATCCCAACTAGTTTGGATTGAGGTGTGCCTGATAAGCTGTGTAACTTAACTTGATCGGATATTTACATATCATCACCATTAATGATTCTTCTATTCCTAATTAGATGCTGAATAGTTAACTATAATAGTATCTAATTAAAGTTCAGAATCAAAGATAAAATAAACATAAAAAGTGAACAACATACCACATTGATCACTCAACTAATAGTTATTATCACATTTTTTTCTTCGAGGTAATAACTATTAGTTGTGTGAACTCAACAATTTCTCATGACCCTCCAATCTTCAGAAACCCCCAAAAGTTGTTAAAGAAAAATGAATTAACAACAGCATAAGCCCTAAAATACATTAAATAAACTTAGCAGAAAATTAGTATAAACAAAAAACAGGAAGGCAAAAAAACGCTCTATGAATTGAGAAGAGAATTCTCACCTTGTTATACACAAAGTTCCAATCAGCAAAATTAAGTTTGGCCAACTACTACTCTATTCTTAGCTCTGTATCACTCTGTGTGTTGGAAAGGCAACTACTTACTTCAACCTTTTTTTGGAGATTAATTAACAAAAAAAAATTATAGAAGAAGAATTTTGATGAGGTCTTATTTTTCTGTTTTGGATTGGAGGAGTGAGAGAATCAATAGATATTAGATTTGGAAAAGATAGTGATTTATTGAAAGGGGAATCTAATTCCTATGTTGGACTTTGCTACTGCTAACCAATAGACATATGGCCTATTGACAGTGGCATTAGTCAGCACTCAGGTATTTTTTTTGTTGTTGTTTGACTTTTTTTTTCTTTTATTATATTTTAGAATTGTATATATTCTTAATATTATTCTTTTGAATTGTGTATACTCTTAGAATTAACGGATGAATATGTGGTTTCATCTCAATTTTATTTGTTTGTTTGCTTAAAATTAAAAGATCCATCCGTTTTTTATAATTTACGCACCCGTGATCCAAATTTAAATACCGTAACATTTAAAATTAAAATAAAAAAAAGAGCTCTTTTCCATTAAAACATAATCGAAAACCTTTTAAATCAAATAAAAGATAAACTTGTTCTTCACTACATTTTCATTTGAAACTCTTTCAAATCTCATTAAAATAAAGACATAGTAGCATGTGTTTTCATTGAAAAACAAGGGATCCATTTTAAATTGTTGGTGAATAGAGTTGAAAATATTATCACTAGTGATAGACAAAGCTTGTCACGGACTTAGAGTATTTGCTAAGACTCCGTGCGGCACTTGACAACTTACTCACGATTCTTTCACGATCTCGCAAGCTCAAGTAAGCCTTTAAATTCGGAACGCTAAGAGAATGCAAATAAAGACTTAGAAAACGCAAAGAGAACTTTAGAAGAAGGAACCTTGTATTACTTCTTTACTTGGTTGGATTGTTGGATGATTTACAAATGAAATGGCCCTCCTATTTATACTACTCCCTAAGGGCCTTAGTGTAAATAAAATTTACTATACAAGTCCTTCTACTAATTACACTTTAGTCCATATTCTAGAGAATTCCACATTATCTAGAATATGCTAAAGTCTTCCACCAAAATCTAAAACGTTCTAGAGAATTCTAGGGAATTCTCTAGTCTTCTCCAAGAATCTAGAAGGTTCTAGAGCCTTCTTGAAAACCTCTTCAAGACCCTAGCTCCTCCTACCCCATCCGTATGCTGCACAACGGCTGGAAATGTGGCGGGACGTCACACTCTCCCCCACCTATTGATGCGACGACCGCGTCGCATTGCGGCTGTATCGGCGTTCGAGTTTTGTCGTTCGATCATCAATTCACGCACTCGATCAATTCCTTCGAGCAACCTCCTCATCGGTTGCCCGATCTCTCTCGACCCGATCTTTCGAACTTCCTCCTTCATAGGAGGCAAGTGCCTCGGCGGCTTCTCGTTCATAACGGCAGCGTTCCTTTTTGGAACCTTCTTCTTGCGCAGTGGCAAGGACTTTTCAGCACCATTGTCTTCTCCCGAACTTGCAATGGTTGCTGCCGATATCACGTCAACCCTCTCGAGCTTCATGGCCATCAGCTGAATTTGTCCCTCCGTCTTGTGTGCCTTCACCATGGGAACCATACACGTTCCTCCTTTCTCCATGATCACCATTTGTTGGAGATAAGGATCGATCATCGCATGGCACTGCTGGAAGAACTCCTGCCCAAGAAAGGCGAAGCTATATTACTGGAACTGGAACTTGAGTTCAGACTAGCTTCATCAAAGCGGAAAATGAGGATATTTAAGGGAGCGACGGTGAAGTTGGTTTTACCTTGCCAATCGCCTATCGTGATATTCACTCCGTGTGCAACTCCATTTACGGGAGTTGGTGGTGCATTGACCGTCCTGATTTGAGCGTTGCTCGGATTGTAACGCAACCCCAACCTCGTTGCTGCCGTCTTGGCCATGAGATTGGCCTCTGCACCTGTGTCGACCAACACACGAGCACGTTTTCCATTGATCGTGATGTCGACATATTGAGCGCATGCCTCAGACTTCGCAGGCCCCTGTTTCCCATGCTTCTGCTCAGGCCTCGGTTTCTCTGGCCTTGGCGTTTTCGATGGTTGCTTGGTGACAGCTCCGCATAGACTTATCAAGCCCAACTGCTTAGTCTTTTCGACTTCACCTTCCTCTTGTGCTTCCTTCTCCTTCCGCTCTCGGAGGATAGCACCAAGGCTTTTCAGTTCAGGGCACTTTGCATAAATATGTGGTCCACCACATATGTAGCAACCATCTCTCTTGGCAACCTGCGTCTTCCTCGCCGTGTTGTCATGGTCTCCGTACTTCTTGCCGTTGGACCTATAGGTGTCATGCCTGTGAGGACGCTGCTCCTCACTTCGCCTCTTGGGTTGTGGCCGTTGCTCCTCGCCTTCTCCACAATCTCCCCCACCATTATCATGACTACCTCCTTCGTCGTCCTCCTCGGCACTGTAAGACTTCTCCTGCCTGAAGTCTGTCAAAGCTTCGGCCTGTGTGATGGCTTCATCAATAGTCCTGACCTGTCGCCGCTCCAACTCCGTCCTGGCCCAACTTTTCAGCCCATCCATGAAGTGGAACAACATGTCGTCATCCGTGAGGTTATGAATCTGAAGCGTAAGGGTGGTGAACTCCCGCACATACGCGCGTATGCTGCCCTTTTGCTTTAACTCCCTAAACTTGCGCTTAGCCTCATAGATGACGTTGTTGGGGAAGAACGCCTTTTTGAACTCTTCGCGGAATTGCTCCCACGTGTTCATGGTGCACGTCCCCCTCTTGATGTCAGACTCTTTACGCCTCCACCATAGCATGGCCATCTCCGACAGATACAACACAGCCATGTCGATCTTACTCTCGTCACTTCGCACCCGATTACACTTGAAGTAATTCTCCAAGTGCCATAGGAAATTCTCCACCTCTTGTGCGTCGCGGACGCCTTTGAACATAGGTGGCTTGGGAGCCTCGACTCTGGCCTCCCTTTCCCTGTCAAGCGGTGCGGATCCTCCAACCTCCCGGTGTTCCTTGAGTGTTTTCACTTCGGCCTTAAATGCCTCAATCATGCTGAGCGCATCCATGAGCCGACACTCCAAGGATGTAATCGCCTCCTTCATCTCGAACTCGGCCCGCTGGCGTGCCTCCAACTCTTTTCGGATGTTGTCATTCTCCTCAAGGGTGAAGTCTTCAAGGGTCTTGAACTTACTGTCGCTCGCGTTCACGCGCCGGCCTAAGATCTCCACGGCTTGTCTAGCCACTTCTACCCGTGCGACCTAGTCTTCTCCAGCAGTGACGTCGACGGCATCCTCGCCCGTTTCTTCGTCACTCGCTCCGACAGTCGAGGGTGGATGGGATGTTAGCGCCTCGCTAGGTGCGGTCTCCGGCAGCATTTCCTCATTTCCCTTCTGGTGCTTCTTCCCCTTTCGGTTCTTCTTCCCTCCATCCAGGCGGACATTGGTGGTGCTAGCGCCATTAATGTCTCCTTCGTTCATCATTCTCTTATGATCAACCTGCTCTGATACCACTTTGTCACGGACTTAGAGTATTTGCTAAGACTCCGTGCGGCACTTGACAACTTACTCACGATTCTTTCACGATCTCGCAAGCTCAAGTAAGCCTTTAAATTCGGAACGCTAAGAGAATGTAAATAAAGACTTAGAAAACGCAAAGAGAACTTTAGAAGAAGGAACCTTGTATTACTTATTTACTTGGTTGGATTGTTGGATGATTTACAAATGAAATGGCCCTCCTATTTATACTACTCCCTAAGGGCCTTAGTGTAAATAAAATTTACTATACAAGTCCTTCTACTAATTACACTTTAGTCCATATTCTAGAGAATTCCACATTATCTAGAATATGCTAAAGTCTTCCACCAAAATCTAAAATGTTCTAGAGAATTCTAGGGAATTCTCTAGTCTTCTCCAAGAATCTAGAAGGTTCTAGAGCCTTCTTGAAAACCTCTTCAAGACCCTAGCTCCTCCTACCCCATCCGTATGCTGCACAACGGCTGGAAATGTGGCGGGACGTCACACAAAGCTTTAAAAAAAGTGGGTTTGCAATCAAATAAGAAATTTGAACTTAAATTGATTAGTTTTCGTTGAAACGGGTTAGAAATACTATCACTATTGACGGATAAAGCTTCAAGCTTTAAATTGGATTTTCATTTTTCTTGAGTTTCATGGCAAAATTGAAGTTTGATAAAATGAGTAAACAGTACAGTCAACAACAAGTAAATTCCAACGACAGAGAAAAAACCAACAAACCAACAACGAACCAACAACGAGCTTTATCTCCAACCAAATGAATTGTACCAAGTACACCATATTTATGTGGTTGTTGTTGAAAAGTTCTTTATTTTAATTTTGCTTATGATTGAAAATATTCTTACAATCTATTTGTGTTGTTGAAAGAGGTTGATTAACTGTTGTTGTTTGAAATTTTAAGAAGGATGCATTGAGTTTATGGAGTTTTTTTTTATTTCTCCTTTTTTTATCTTTGATAAGCGAGGAACCAATGATATTTCCTTTAAAAAAAAAGATGAAGGGTTATTTGATTGTGGGTCGGGTGAATCTTTTAATTGTGGGTCAAATTTATGGGATAGATTATTAATTTATGGATTAAAAATAATAGTCAACGGATAGTTGATTAGAATTAAAACATGTGTATAGAATGAGAGAGTTGTCAGTAAGAGGGGCATGTATGTACGATAATTGGACGGCAGGGGCTGAGTGAACCCTAAGTATAACAAGACATAGACGTACCATTCAGCAAAGGAATAAAGTAAGATTGTGTATTAATCGGGTTCAGTTCGATCAATTTTAAAGTTTATCAATTAACACAGTACTTTTTTTAATTTCAGCTTCAAATACTCTTTCGATTTCAACAAAAGATTGTTAATTTGAAAGATATGACATCCCTTCTTATATGATCTGAAGGCAAAAGAGAATTTTAAATAATATATATCTTCAAAAAAAGGGTTGCAAATTGAAAGAAATAAACCTACACAACTTGTTTTGTACAGTGAGAGTATAATGGAGGACAAAGTAGGTATATAAACTCTCTGTGTCTAACAGTTTAAGCACATTAAAAACACCAGATGTCTTTTAACTTAAGCTCGAATCTCGAATCCAAGCCTACTGTTCCAGAGATGGCCTTCAAAAATGTTTCAGATAGTGTTTCACCTATAAAAATTCTTTGGGGGTAAAGCTCGTCATTTTAATATAGAGTTTAGCTCCAATGGAAGAATTCCGTTGCTTGCTGCATAATATACAGCAATTGCAATCAAAAGAACAAGTATGACGATCCACAAGCTCAGACCTGCAATGAAACGATATGTTTAATGACATAATTACCATAACAATAGTCGATTATGCATTTGCACAAAGAATAGCACTTGATGGCAAGACTAGGAGATCTGTTTGCAGTACAATCATTATCAGCCAGTTGGAGAAAATGATCAAGATTAATTCAGGTACTAATGACTTACCAAACTTAAATCAATTGAAATGCTAACAAAGACAAACTTCTTGCAGTTGTTTCCTACTAGTTCATGTCATCAGTAATATCATGATGATTGAGTTAAAACTGCACTAATCAGGATTAACAGCAGAAGCTTACAAACTACTAACTTTAGGCTCATTTTAGGGACTCGGCTGGCTACCTGCTAACAATTACCACACATAAACTAGCTACTCTCTACCATCATGTTCCTAATATTGATATGCTAATTAAATACTCACCACTTTTCTTCTCTTCCTTTATAATTGTCACTCTCACTCTTGAATCCAAGGAGGCAGAAAGCAAAGCCCTGAAGAAAGAAAGAAAAAATTAGAATTGGTTGTGTTGACTGCAGGCTTTTACAGTTACTAACAGGAGCATGAAAACATTTTAGGACCTCGAATCTTCTGAGAACTTCAATGTTGTTACAAGACCAAGATGAGCCTTTTTTACCACATTTTGCACTTGGAAATTGTTGGAAGACACTATCAGAACATCTCCCTCAATTGTTCCTCTGCAAAGGAAAATAAAATACAGACAGCATTAAGTTCCCAAGAACATATTCTATGGAACATCATTATTGCTTCTACTACTCAGCATTATAAGATGTCAATAGGATGATGGTAGTTTCATGCGGATCATAATGTATGATATGAACTTATGGGAAATTCCTTGAAAAATTTACAACCTAAATGTAAGTTGTTGTTAAATATATTAGCTGGAGAAACTGAAATTGACTCAATAGTCCCTCAGAACAGTACATCATGTCTCTTGAACAACAAGCTAACAATCTGACATCTTACTCTGAGATTTGGTTTCTTTCAGAGCGTCTTCAATGATATACAGGCTTAATCATATAAGAGAAAGCATCTTGTATTACGTTCCATCAGAAGTCAATCAGCAACTTATTTTTTATTCGTGTTGGTGTCCAGGCAGCCCCTTACAACTCACAAGCAAAGGTGGTCGAGTAAACCTGTTCACTGAGGTTAGCAGGTGGACCCACATATTATTATTACTACTACTATGAAAGCTGGAAGGGAGGAACTTGTGGTCGTCCTATTTAGAAGGATATTTGTGTAATGTAGAATGAACTGTTTCTTCTCATTGGTTGCTAGATATATGTTACTGTAACTTCTCTATACAGTTTTACATGTATTTTCCTATTTTGTCTTGTGCAGTAAAATTACTTGTAGGACATGCTGTCTGAATCTAAAATTATGACAACTTCCAGTTGTGTGTCAGTTTTACACATGGTAATATCTTGGGTTTCTTACTGCAGGTCATTTTTGCTCTTTTGCTAACATGTTCTAATCTGATTTTGACGTCAAAAACAAGGAAACATCAATTGTTTGTTTTAATTCTATGTAGTAATCTGAATTTTTATTTGCTCACAAGTAAGGATGAGACTAGTTTTAGGTAAATGTGGATAAATATACAAACTTGGATTTTTAACTTTTTTGGGGCAGAAGTGGATAACTTTAAGTTTTTAAGCAAAAAGTGAATGGGCTGTTTGTACATGTCCAACTCTCAGGTGCTTTTTCTCAATCTTTACATAAATACATTTCATGATAAAATCTTTATTTACCAAAAAAGTGTTGCTCGCTCTTGTAGTTTTAGCTTGCACTATCAACTATTAATTTTTTTCCTAATGAAAATAATAACCTTATTTATGAACGAAGTTCATTAATTTCACATTACAACAAGAAGTGCAGAGCATCTAACACCATTACGTTTCTTTTTTGACGACAAGGGAAACCCGCAGCAGCTACCCTTTTTGGGTGCGCACAGGGTAAAACCCTGCTCCTATGCAATAGCTCGCAAAACCACATAGGAGAGGTAACCCGCACTAGGCAAGCCTGGTGCGACGAGCTCGACCCAGAAAGCAAACCCCTTGCTTTCTCTGGCAAGGGGTTTTGAACTTGAGACCTCCAACATGGAAGTCCCAAGCTCAAACCACTGGGCCACCCCGAAGGGTTAACACCATTACGTTTCTTGAAGAAATAAAAACGGAGTAGCCAATATTTGATTTCATTATGGCGATAATTGCTAATGAGAATTACGAATATCACACATTGACTGATCAAAGAGAGATTAAACAACGAAAAGAAAGACCAATTCTTTAACCAAATATGTATCAATTTTAAAATTTTAAAATCAAACCAAGCTAAAACTAAAAATTATCTATTTTTTAATCAGTTCGGTTCATTTTCACCGAATTGTGAATTCCCGTAATTAAATTGTATATATTAAAATACACTACAACAAACTATTAACACATGCCTACAGCCACTTATATTATAACTAAGCTTTGAACCTGGAATCTCCAGGGATGCTACTCCTATGTGTCAACCTCTCCACCATCTCCTTTGGAACAAGTCAACTAGCTGTATTTCTCCTCTTAAATTATCAATTTATTTATTTTTTTAAAAAAAGGAAACAAGCTGCTTTAGTTGGCAAGTGCTCACACTTTTTGAAGGGAAGCACTAAGTTTAGCACATTATATGAATCTTTCCAACTTTAAGAACATTCAGCTATATGGAGAGTTCAGTGGTGCAATGACATGATAGTTATAGATATTAAAGGAATAGAAACCAACAAAGAGTCTTACATTGCCAGAAGCTTTCCATTGGGTGAAATATTAAAGGCACAAATAGGATCACGAACAACACGCTTTGATTTTATCTTCCTCCACGTAGTAGTACTCCACTTCGAAATACTTCCCCCTTGATCTTTGCAAATACAAGAATACAGGGTTAATTCTTCGTACATGCCAAGTGAAGCACTATCTAAAATAAGGTACTTCAGACAAATTTTCAGTGTAGCATATCAACCTCGCATTGTGGTGATGTATAGAACCTGATTCTCATCGTTAATTGGTGCGAATCTACAATAGCCAAAAATCTCATCCTGAGTACAAAAGATGCTTCTTGTCAGATAACTAAAGCAACAAAGAGAAAGATCGGGATATATGCCAACACAACGTCCTTGAATTGGGAATATATAAGAATCCACCTGTATGATGTAACTACCCTTTATCTTATTAAAAATAAGTATCCACGTGTAAGAGAGAACCAGTTTATATCAAGCTAATTGACAGGAGAAACAAAACATTTAAAAATGATATCTACACTGCTTTTTGGGTAGTCTTAACTCTCAAGTGTCAATTAAATCGAAAATTTGACATCATTTCTTTTCATTCACAGGGAAAAAGTGGAACACAACACACAGACCCTCTTCCAGCATCTAAAAGTCATTCATAGATATTCTTACATTTTCCTTCGTCAAAGAAGCTACAGAGGTTGATTTTGAGACATCCCAAATCCGGCAAGGGCCGCTTCCAACAGATGCAAGAAATTTTCCATCCGGGCTGCATATACAACCGAAAACATTTGAGTCAAAATCTGTCTACCATAAAATATATTGCTTGAAGTGCTTAAATTGAAATTGAGCAATGCTATGGACCTGAAGTCTAGATCCTTCACAGAAGCATGAGCATTAGCCTGATCAAGAATATTTTCCATGCTAGGCCACTTAAAAACCCTCAACTTGCCATCCTGTACTGCACCAAAATTCAATAATCAAGATATTTATTTGAAATTCCATATTTCAATCTTTATACAAGGACAGCAAGAAATCAGCAGAAGCTGATCTAATAAATCAATCATGTCTTAGTCTGAAACTAGATCTAATAATTATTCTCCAAATCAAAGTTGACAAAGCATAAGGAATCTTTGGGGATGGGATGACAGACAGTTCAGCATGATTGTGTTCCCTAAAATTAGACCACCAAGCCAAGTTGCGAAAGTTCAGCATAGAGATTACAACATTTTTCCTTTTTTTCACTATATAGAGCAACAGAACAAATAGAATAGTATATTTGCTTTGTAAATTCTATTTTTAAAAAATTTACTCATTATTCTCCCAAACTATTTGGTATTTCACAGCGTAGCTGAAAGAGTGATTGATTCCTGGTTAACCTACTCTTTACCATTTATATACGGCAGCCATAGACTGCTCTAAACCACCGAGCATAAGGTTCATCATTGTTCTGCAGGCTCACATTACAGCCAGAAGAAACTGATCTTAAATGTCAATCCACACATTAGCAAACATTAATGGGGAAAAAAAAAAAAGATGGTCATGGAGGATAATGTATAAACTTGGTCACACTCACAAAATGGTTAACAACTTCTGTCAGTTCCAAAAGACTCTATTAACTCCAAAAAAGTCGAAAAGAAGCAGCAAGCTTAGAATGAGAGGATGGTAGGAAACGACTAGCATAGAAATTAATATTTCCTGATAGAAATCTATTCCTTCGGTATTTATTTATTAGTAGCATCAAAGGAAAACTCCTTAAACTGTGTGTTATGAACCGATACTAAGAAAATTCTTAAAATGAAAAAAGACTTGTTTAAAGTTTTTCTTTTACTTTGCTACTAATTGCCTTCAGCAGTTCATTATTTCTGAAAGAGGTAAAGTTCTTCTGACATCTTTCTTACAATAAAGAATTAAAATCTGTAAAGGAGAAAGCCAAATGGGTTCTAAAGGTAAGGTAACAATGAGGGATCCAGAACGTGAGTCAAAACATACAAGATATTTGTAACTAAGACTGATGAAACCTTTTATCGCTTACAGAGTGATGCCTAAGAATCAGGCTATAATCCTGAGTTTACTCCCTTCTCCTGTACATCAAATAATAACTTGTGGGGCAGAACAAGGTTTCAGGAAGTAAAACAATCCAGATTTAAAGAGCACTTTCTGCTACCTTTTCACATCAAGTCACTTTCTGCAACCTTTACAGTTTAATGCAGGGAGAACATGCGTACCACCAGTGTTTCTTCTGGTAATTAGTGATGTATACTAGTGGTGCCATAATTTGTACTCAGACTACCTCCTCCTTTTCCTTTAAAGACAATCTAACCCATAGGTACAAGAATATTTTAGAGGGCAAAATAAACAGAGACCGACTTTCATGGTAATGTTTTTAAAAAAACACTTTGTCTAACTTTTACCTAAGTATGAGAATAACCAGAGCTTACAGAAACTGGTCTACGTAAATATTTCATATACAGAAAGAAGCCTTTAGCAACTACTAAGAAAGTAATCTCTTAAGTAAAGGGTACTAATAGTTCCTTTTCTTCCTCTAGGTCTTTTCTTAGGTAAGGAAAGATCTTTCAAAAAAAGAATCAAGAGAAAGAGCTTTGGATCAATTCCTTTGACCGGTCCTTTCGAGCTTCCAAGACCGAAACTCAAAGGAATTGACGGGGGCCTGGGAACAACCTCCGCACTCCGGCGCTTCGCCCCGTGTCTCCCAAATATGGCTACCCGGCGAACATGAGGTCCCACTCACGAACAAAACAGTAGTGCCTTCACATTGAGCATTTTTCCTTCAACGGCAAGCAACAACCATACTTTCATTTCAAACCGGAAATAGTTTAAGGGAAAGATATCTACCTCACCACCGACAGCAAGTAAAGAACCTTCATTGTTAAAAGTTAGTGCTAGTTGTTGTCCAACATCTTCCAATGGCTCAAGTACTTTCTCAGATGATCGCAGACCCAATGAACGATTTTCATCTGTCTGAAAATCCCAGTCAAACCATCTACACAGGTAACACATTGATTAGATGCTTACCCACACTACTTGCCAAAAGGAGAGGCAAAAATTCCAAGCTAAATTACTGCAAGTGGTCTACTGTGGCCTAAGTTTTCTTTTCTAAGTTTTCTTTAAGTTTGCTAAAGCAACTAACAAGATAAGAGGAGAAATCATAAAAATGAACAATTTCAAGAAGTCGTAGACCTGATGTCAAGTGATATCACTTTAGTCCTTAACTGTATAAGCCCCTAAATGTTCTATCAGCAACAGTATGCTTTTGTAATTCTACGCTCCCCTCAGCCCGTGCCACCACTCACAAGTCACAAAGTGAGGGCCGAGGAGTGAAAAGAATGAAGAGATACTCAGCATGAATAGTAATCTAAGCCTTCAAAGTAAATCCCATTGCACAAACTTTACCTGCAGCTTTTTGGCAATGAGCATATAAGACCTTCTCCACCTGGATGTACTGCCATCCTATAAGGCAGATCACCGCCAGTTCCTAACCTAGCCACCTTCAACAAAACACATAGTTCAAGTCAAACTGATCCAAGGAGGCAACAAATATAATCTCCCATGCTCTTCTAATGTTTCAAGGAAAACAAAAGTGAAGAGCATACATGGCAATGGAAATAAAGTTATTTGATCAATCATAAAGCTCACTGATATTTGTTGCTTTTGGATGTACTTGATAGTTTTAGCAATGGCTCTTGTAAAAAGAATAGTTTTATTAGGGCTAGAACGTCTGAAAATGTTATTATATAAGCATCACAACAACCAGGTCTGACAAAGATAACGTACTGCACTGAAAAATAGCAAATCTGATGTCTGTGGTCAACCCATCCGAGCCCTTCTCATCCTTCAGCAAGCAGGATTAAGACTTCACCATTAATTTCCCCAAGACAAAAGATTATTTTAATGCCCAAAATAGTTTTATCATGTACACCCTCCAACTCAATTTATACGGCAATGCTTGACTTGGCACAAAGTTTAAGATATTCATTTCAACTCATGAAGAAAATAGTAAGTTAATGATTGAAAGTTAGTTCGAACAGGAGATCATCAAACTAAAGTATAAAATTCAAAAAGAATAATTGCTTCAGATTCTTGAAAGTTGTGATTCTTGTGGAAACTAAACAGAAATAGAATAGTTCCGAACATATTCAAATGTTTCAAAACAGAAATCGTATCATAAGACAAATACAAACAAAGGAATAGCTCATTAAGCTACATAATGATGCATGTTTTAAAGTTCAAGAAAACCATTGATGGTAATACATATTTCATAGACCTTAACTTCTTAAAGATCATACAGAACACGAATCTATAATGAACATAGGCACAAACAATAATCTACAGAGCAATTCAATTTGCATAAAAGCACTGTACATCGAATCATGAGAATTGAAAATTTCTGACTTACGGGTTCATCAGAGAGCACATTAGAATCAAAATCGAATTGAGCAACAATGAGAGCATTACGAATACCGCTATTCCCTTCCCCACCACCTCCGGCAAGAACAACATAGTTTCCCGGTGCCGAGGACGATGATTTGTCTCCGTCGTCCTTTTCATCATCAGCCGACGGTTCAACGGCAGATCTGAGAGCGCTCGGTGGAACCCAACCGGCACCGTAAATTGGGACTCCGTAGTTTTTGAAATTGGCAAATTCAGCCATCTTTGGTAACTGTGATCTCAGCGTATCGAGAAATTGAGATGCGCACCAGAGGATTTTGTTTGCTTCAGTCAGATGGTGAGAATGTGTACTGTATGTCTGTAATATTACTTCAACGGGGCCGGTTCGATGAGGTTGAAAACCGGTCAAATAGAGTAGAATCGGGTTTTTTCCGAGTCAAGACCGGTTTAGTGTCATTTAATGTAAATTAATTAAGGAGTGTTTGGTTTTGACCTGACTAATGCATAACTTTATCTAACAATAGTTGTCCATTAATAACTTCACAGATTCCTAAAGAAATGATAAATAAAAGGGGTAATATTGCTATATTATCTTTTAATTTTATTAATTAAATGATAAATAACAAGGGCAAAATAGACACAAAAAGTAAATTATCTTTTAATTTCTTAAATTGAATAACTATTTTTTAGTATATGAACAATGATAATTGAATTGAGGGAGTATTAAATTCTGCATGAGTAATACCTTTCATTTGTCCATTGTCTCTTTTTTTAGTTTCTCTAATTACTTTCGTATTTTAACAAATCAAGAAACAAAGGACAAAATGAATTGTACCTATTATACCTTCAATTAATTATTTTGAAAAAAAGGTATAACTTCTTTAAAATTTTAAGTTTTAAATTCATCCACTTCATAATTAATACAGGTAAAATGATAAACTCACTATATCAATCTTGTTTTCTTAATATGTGTTTCAATTCAAAAGTAAACAAGTAATTAATGAGAGTATTATGTTCGGTAGGTGATTAGGAGATATATAAAATTAATACAATACTTGCTTAACATTTTAGAAGTCAGCATAATTATTACATGTATAAGTCACAAAAATAACTCTAACTATCTAGCAAATGACCCTAAGATACACCAAAGGGACATTTGATAATTGGATAAGAAACAAGTTATCAATGCATTAATTTTCATATAAATTATATGGTATTTGATAGGTAGATAGAATATAATTTATCCATGTATAAAATTAATATGACCACAATTGAGAAACATGCATAACTAATACATAAAAAATTAATCCTTGTATAACTTATACTTTCATAAAATAATACATAGATTTGTTCATAATTAATCCTTATATTACAAATACTTGCATAATTCTAATTTATATTTAGCAACAAATTAGACTTATGTATAAAATTAAGGGAAAATTACGTAATTAAGCAAAATTATATTACTTAATACTCATCATAACTATAGTTTGTTATAATTACCAGTAGAGACTAACTTACACATTAATTGTGTGAGTCGATTTCGAGTTTGTATAACAAGTTACATTTATATATATATAATTCGCCAGAATATACAAATATATATATGTATAATATACAGTTATCTAACCGATATACTTATACATTCACCTCTCTTCCACTCTTTGCACACTATCGCTCGTCTCTCTCCTCCCTCTCCTGATCTCGCTTGTCATATATACAAATGCATATGTATAATATACAATTATCTAATCGATATACATATATAATTCACCTCTCTCCTACTCTCTGACCTCGCTCGCCCCTCTCCTCCTCTCTTAATCTCGCTTGCCATCTATACAAATACATATGTATAATATACAATTATCTAGATATACATAAATAATTCACCTCTCTCCCACTCTTTGTCCTCTCTCGCTCGTCTCTCTTGTTTCTCCTAGTCAAGCTTGTCTCTCTCCTCCCTATAATATGTAGCTACGAATTGTAATTATATGTAAAAGGTCCCGTAAAATTAATACGAATCTTATTTCGAAATATAGAAATTTGCATTTTTTATTTTTTATTTTTTTGGAAAAATATTCCCAAAAGTGGCAAGGGAGAACGCGTTCAAACACATTGGAGGTCAAATCTGGCTTTCCTTGTCCCTTCGCAATTGGGTCACCGCCGCTCTACATATATAACTTTCTTCATTTTTTCTTATCAATTCTTCTTTCTATACACAAATTACCCTTTAAATTTTCCGATCTTCATCAACCATGTTGTTATCGCCGGGACACTCCCCGCGCCACCTATCAACGCCGTCTCCTTCGCCGTCGTTGGCCGAGCAAAACCCTAATTCAACCCTCCACAACAGTAATTCTTCTATAGCACCAACCAATAAGCGCCGATCGAAAGTACTCGATGAGGACACCTACGTGGCTGCAATAGAGAAAATAATCGAGCGTGATTTCTTCCCAGATATCCCCAAGCTTCGCGATCGTCTTGATTGGCTTGAAGCGATTCGTACAGGCGATCCGGTTCAAATTCGTGATGCTCAGTTGAAAATTATTGAACGAAGGGGAGGTAGAGCTGTTGGATCGAATACTGAAGGTAAATTACGAACCCCTGGTTCGACTTTCTTTCGAAATTCGACTACTCCGTTCGAAGATCCTTATAAAACTCCCACTCCTAGTGTAGTCAATGGTAATAATTGGTCTAGTGTTGGGGATAATGCGGAAGGAGGTGGTGGTGAGGTGGATGGGTCTTTGAGTTTAGATGAGTTTTTTAGGAGGTATACGAGTGAGGATAATGAGAGTTTTTCGAAGCTTATTGAGAAAGTGAACAGGAAAAGGAAGGAGAAATATGGGTATTTGTTGGAAGGTGAAAAGGAGGAGGAGATGAAGTTGATTGAGGATTCTAAGAGGGCGAAGGTAGTTACTGATGGATATGGGACATCAGATCAGCCAGTGGCTACATTGGAAGGGTGGAAATATGCTGCTAAGAATTTGCTGATGTATCATCCGGCGGATAATGGAGAAGTAGCCTTGACTGAAGAAGAAAGAGCTGAGAGGCTTAAGGGATTGACGAAAGAAGTTAGTAAGGTGAATACAAGGTTTCATGGTAAGATGATGGAATCACAGCCGAAAGAGGATGAGACAGTGGCTGTGCTTTATACACCTGTTCCTGGGGCAACTCCGGTTCCTTTTCTTGATAGAGGTGATAAGACAAAGAAGTATGATTTGGATGACCTGCGGAAGACCCCGAATCAGTTCTTTGTTGAGTCAGGAAAGAAGGCTGAGAATGGATATAGTTTTGTTAGTACTCCTTCACCCGCGCCTGGTGTGGATGGATCACCGTTTATAACGTGGGGAGAAATTGAAGGAACTCCTTTGCGGCTGGAGCAGGAGGACACACCCATTGATATTGGTGGAAATGGTGAAGGCCCTCAGTATAAGATCCCAATGCCAGCCTCCAGAGATACAAAGGCTCATTCTTTATCTCGTGAAGCTGCTCGTAAGTTGAGGGAGAGGTCAAAGATGTTTCAGAAACCACCATTACCTTCACCAGTTAGAGGAGGGAGTGCTAGTCCAGCTGCACGTACTCTTTCACCTGCTGCACAGAAGTTTATGCGAAAGGCAATTGCCAAGTCGTCTCACTCTTTAGACGAATCTCTACGAGCAAGTTACCGTGGTTCAAGTCCTGGAATGAGTACTCCTAAAACTGGCAGGAGTTTGTCAAGGTTAGGAAGAGAAGGTAGTCTAGATTCCAGGTCACCATCTATAAGAGGAGGATCTAATCCTCCCTGGTAATTGTCTTATAAGCAATGTATTGGTAATTACCTGTTCCTTATCACAAAAAAGTATTGGTAATAACATGTTAACCGTTGTCAATCTTTGTCTCTTTTACCTAAGCTTTACTAAATGTTGTTTTTGCTTCTGTTTATGTCTGTAAATGTGGATATCTTGAATTTGCTAGTGATGAGTATGCGTCATTCCTTTTCCCTGTATTGCTTATTAAACTCGTTATTTATCACTTCACGGACTGATAGAGCTTTAGTTTTCTCAAGTAAGCTGAGCTTTTCCCTTATGGGAAAGCTGCTTATCCATTTGAAAGCAGTGATTGTGTAGCGAGCTGATAAGTATTCTTTTATTAAATATTAAATTTTCGTTGTTTTGATCCTTTTGTAGCTTAACTTAGTTTTGCTGTTTCTCCATGTTTTTGTTAGTTGTTAAGGAGACCAATTAGCACTGTGTATCCAATTGGCAAATTTATATTTCATTTGCTCACCAGTTATGTAACCTTTTGGGGAAAAATTACTAAAGATCCACCCTTCGGGGTGGCCCAGTGGTTTGAGCTTGGGACTTCCATGTTGGAGGTCTCAAGTTCGAAACCCCTTGCCAGCGAAAGCAAGGGGTTTGCCTTCTGGGTCGAGCTCGTCGCACCAGGCTTGCCTAGTGCGGGTTACTTCTCTTATGTGATTTGCGAGCTATTGCATCTGCACACCCAAAAAAGGTAGCGGCTGCGGGTTTCCCTTGTAGAAAAAAAAAAGTACTAAAGATCCAATTTCTGACGACTTGAACTTGCTATAAAACATGTAGATATCCACATTTCAACCTTGAACGGTTGTCTAACCGAATGTCTGCAACTTATAAAGTGGAGATTAGTGGGTGTGGGAAAATCAGTTGGTAGATTCTTGGAGGATATTTATCTTTGAGGTCAAGGTCGTGTATTAGTGTGTTTAATACAGGTTTTGTTGTGGCATGTAGATAGGGGTGAGGCCAAGGTGACAGCTAGTCAGGTTGAACGTAGTTCTGACTTCTTTGAAGTCTTCTGTTAGAGAACCAGATATGCTAGTGTGTTTTTAGCTTCTTAGGGCCCGTTTGGATGGGCTTAATAAAAGCAGCTTTAAAAAAGTACTTTTGAAAGTGCTGAAACTTATTTTTAAAATAAGCAGTTATGCGTTTGGATAAAAGTGCTGAAGTTGTTATGCCAAACGTGAAACGGAAAAAATGGAAGAAAGAGATGTTAGGGTCTATGGGTAATTTGGAGATTGTATAAAAATATTAAGGGCAAAAAGATAAAAATGTGGTCAACTTAAAACAGCTTATTAGCTAAAAAAAAAAAAGCACCCCTATCCCAGCTTTTAACTTTTGGCTTAAAATAAGTTTTTTTTAACTTAAAATAAGTTATTTTGAGTATTGCCAAACAGTAAAATAAGTCAAAAACCAGCTTTTAAGTCAGTTTGACCAGCTTTTAAGCTGAGCCAAACAGGCTCTTAATATTTCATGACGTCGTTAGATGTAATATACAATACCTTCACTAGTTCCAGTATATGTCTTGGTAGTTTGTAAATGGTGCCATTGGCAGAGAGTAGTGTTGTGGCAGATGTGGAACTTCTTTATATTTTTATCTCCTAACGTGAGATGCAGTGACTTAAATCCATTGTTCGGCCATGTTTTAGCTCTATTCTTTCCCTTTTGTGGAGCACAAAGAACCCCATCATACCATTTTTTCCAGAAGAATTTTACTTCATTGCAGGTTAACATATTTACTCCCCTGAGATCTATGGTCTCTTTTGATCGGATGAAAAAAAAATTAATTAGGAAACTGTCGCCTTTCTTGCTGTTGGGTTTTTGGGATTTCACTGATTGTCAGCTCTTGTTAACACATTGGTAAACGTTCCTTCATCAGAGCAATTTTGCTCGCTTTCCTTAATGTATTTAGTTATTTTAAAAGGAGCATATGATAAACCAAAGTAAGAGCTGTTACAAATAATGAAGAAAACTATATGAAAACAATGTAATATAAACACAATCTGATACAGGAATGTGCTGTTTGATAAGCTGTTACTAATTCTGCTTCTGGGAGACAAAGTTGAGAAGTCAAAACTCCATTCCAGGCTACTCGGTTCCTCGATCCCCTGAACTTTTTGGGAAGAGAGGAAGTGGTAATGCATGTGAGTTAAGAAAGGTGGGCAAGTTGAGTATAGGTATGACAACAAGTTTTATGGTTGAAGCAACATATTTATTGAAGAAACTCTAGTGACTAGTCTAATACACAGGATTCAGGAATGATTCTCTTGTGGCAAGAACTTCACTTTTTGAAGTTGAATTGCTCTTGCTAGTTGCATGTCAATTGAGGGTAGCTTGCTTATATGTTTTCCCATAAGTATTCAGTTTAGTACCTAGGGTTCTCTTTCATGTAGTAATTAAGAACCACCTATACTCCCATGTCTGGGAATCAATGGTGGGAGGTGGAGGACGAGGGCCTTCAGTTAAGTTATCCTGTATTGGGTTCTTATAACTGAGGAATCTGTGTGTTGTATGTTGAAAAGAAGAAGGTTAAGACTGACTTGTGTCAAAAAGGTATATGCCCTGTTACTTGAAGTGTTATAATTGTCTCAGTGCTGTGGTTAAGTCATGGTTATTTGCTACTAAATGAGCTGGCTAGTTGACATGTGATTTTTTTTAATTATTTTGAAGTCTGGTGAAAGCCATCATTATTGTTATGATTGTAACTCATGTGCCTGAGATTGCAAATGTGTTGTTCATAGGATGCTTTGTTTAAAAGATAGAAGATATATCTCTTCATTTGAATTGATACTTTTCTTCAAGAGGAGATTGTTGATAATAGCTCTATTAGCGGAACTCCATTTGTGAATTTCAGAAACTCGTAATCTTCTGATCACCCGACAACAACTTTACCAATTATGTTTTACTATCTGATGCGTAGATTCAGTGAATGTGATGATGAAGTGTGTTTTGGGCACGGATGACACATGACATGAACTATTTTAGTGTATTTTGTTGTATGGTGACAGCAATATTCATGCCACGGATATGTTATGTTATCATATATTGGAACAACTCGATATTTTTTTCTTCAAGATATTTGAGTCTTTTAACTTAGCAGCCATAAATTCTTTTCTGACTTTTTTAATATATTCACATGCTTCTCCTAGCTTTCTTACAACTTGCTAATAATATTTAAAAAAATATCCAGCTTGCAAATTCAAATGTTTTAATTTAAGAAATGTGATGCAACTTTGATTCTTGTTTTTTTTATGAGTATATATTCAATTAATTTTTCTAGTTAGTACTTGAGACAGAGACAGATCAAGTTATTAGAAAAACAAACGTATGATTTTTATTAGGCCTCTAATTAAAATTTTATTCCCAGAAAGAAAATAATGAATAGTTGAAATGTATTTATAAATAAATAATTTGATAATAATTTAAATAGAAAAAATAAATAATTCATCCAAAAAACTTTATAAGTTTTAAGATAATTTAAATATGTTTTTAACTCTTCCATAAATTTACTTTATAACAAATTTATATAAAATATATAGGTTAAAAATTATTTTTCATTTATTAAAATTTGGATAACTTTAACAAAATTTTTGACTTGACCACAGACAATGGAACCATTAAGCTGCAAATTTCAATCTTAATCACCCACGTTGAATCAAATTAACGATAGAAATACGATCATGATTCATGAGAATTAATTATACTATTGATCTTAATCAAGTTTATGCACGGACTGCTCCTATTTGAAGTAATTTTTAATCTTTATCCCTTAAATTAATGGTCATTAATTTTATGCTTATTATTATTTCAAAAAAATAAATTGTTATCCAAAGTATGCTTAACTATGATTTATTTTTTGATATATTAGGGGTACTTTTTACCGCATATTTAAAATGTTAAAAAGAAGATCTTTTAGATCATAAAATTTACGGAGAAAAATTAAAAACCACCTAAAAATAGAAATACTTTTTTTCGGGAAAACCCAACCTTAATTGGTTTGAGATTGAAGCATAATTGTTATTGATATCGTTAGAAAACATTAGTATTTTCTTTTTTAACTATTTTTTTTTTAAAAAAAAAAAACTAAATATAAATATGAATTATTTACCAATTATAATGGCAACACACACGTGACATTGATGAGCTAACAATATAGTTGATAACTTTTGAAACTACGTAGAAATTAATCTATGCATGCCTACGTATAATCCAATCCTTATTTTACTTAAATTAGACTTCTCTATAAATATATATATATAAATATAAGGCTTTTGCATATATAATTTATCAATTGCCTTCAATACTTTATCCTCCAATTTATTTACTCCCTCTATATTTTTCATCTTACTAAAGGTAAGTAAGCTTCTTCATCACATTGTGTATATATGGTTTGAAGAATCTCGATAATAATAGTTTTATTAACAATCATCGATATGAATACATGTTTTAATATTATTTCTAAAATTATATTTATTGTGAATATTGAATAACAGAAAAGACGAGTTCTTAGTGTTTTTTTTTTTTTTTGAAAAAAATTGTTTAAGTAGAGGTAAAAATGCCATTTGCAAGTGTTGATTCGATGGAGGAAGAAAAGGAACAATTTGCTGAAGTAGATCCATCGGGTAGATTTGGTCGATACGCGGAGTTACTAGGGCATGGTGCTGTGAAGAAAGTATACAGAGCATTTGATATACAAGAAGGCAGAGATGTAGCGTGGAATCAAATTCAATTGAGTAAATTTATTGACATGCCTTATGTTGTGAACAAAATTCATTCTGAGATTACGTTGTTGAAGAACTTGAAGAACGATAATATCATCGTGTTGTATCATTTCTGGAGAGATAAAGAACATAACATACTCAACTTCATTACTGAGGAATGTGTGTCTGGGAATTTGAGGGATTATAGGAAGAAGCATCGCCGCGTTTCTATGAAGGCGTTGAAGAATTGGTCTAGACAGATATTGCAGGGGTTGGATTATTTGCATACTCATGATCCTTGTGTTATTCATAGAGATCTTAATTGCAGCAACATATTTATCAATGGCAATGTTGGGAAGGTAATTTCAATTTTCAATCATTCTATTTGTCTTTAGTTTATGTAGTGCATTTAGCTTAATGTTTTGATAATTTGAGGTCCCAATCCACATACTCATAGATGATGATTCACACAGAGTTTTGATAATATACGAGTTTATTGCTAGGTGTTTGACCAAATAGGATCATCAGTATTGCTTTCTAGATCGTTCTACAACAAGTTTTGAACAAAAGAAAAATATCTTCATTCTGAAATTCAAAGCCCTTGACACGCGTTGTCTCTGACTCAACAAACCTCAAATATTTGTCCCTATAGAGCTATGCCATCATTGAGCCCAAAAACGTGCATATCCTGTGAACTTCTTGGATTAGCTTAAGATATCACGTGCATCCCTTCTTCAGAAGCTTGTCAGTCTAGATGCCTATTAGTCCTTCTCTTTGAACCTTACTCATGGACCTCAAAACCACTAAATAGTCAACTCATCAAAATCCCAACAATACAATTGCTTTTACAACTAAGAACCTTAAAATTCTGAATCCTCCTCTACTGGTAAAATAGCTAATTATCATAGTTGTTATGTTTATACAGGTAAAAATAGGTGATCTTGGGTTGGCTACAATAGTAGGGAAGAGTCATGCAGCACATTCAATGCTAGGGACACCAGGGTATATGGCACCAGAACTATATGAAGAGGACTACACAGAGTTAGTAGATATTTACTCATTTGGAATGTGTTTGCTAGAAATGGCCACTATGGAAATACCATATAGTGAATGTGAAAGCCTAGCCAAATTATACAGGAAGGTTACATCAGGAGTAAAGCCTCAAGCTTTCAACAAAGTGAGTGATAAAGAGTTGAAAGATTTCATTGAAAAATGCATTGGACAACCAAGAGCAAGACCATCTGCTGCTGACTTGCTAATGGATCCTTTCCTATGTGATGTTGATAATTGTTGAGATGCACTTTGTTTAAATATGGACAAGTTATTTTTTGTTGTTCAAGCTTAAGTTATCAATTAATGTTTTATCATAAAGATTAGTTACAATATGTATTATTCGATCATCTAGTTTATCAAAAATGGTCGCTACATATACACTCAGTTGTATATTGTATGTATATCATATGTGAAGGGATAGTTATCAATATGTACCATTCAACCATCTAGTTTATCAAAAATGGTTGAAATATACACTACATATACACGCGGTTGTATATTGTATGTATATCATATGTGAAGGAATAGTTATCAATCTGTACCATTTGACCATCTAGTTTATCAAAAATGGTCGAAGAATGCACTACATATATACTAGGTTGTATATGATATGTATATGTGTGTACATGTATGCATATCATATGTGAAGGGATAGTACTTATCAATATGTACCTTTCAACCATCTAGTTTATAAAAAATGGTCGAAGTATACACTATATATACACTCGATTATATATGATATGTATATGGTGTGTACTTGTATGTATATTATATGTAAACTCTTGGGAATGTGCTAGCGGCCTACACGTCACTCTAGAACTTTTCTATGCTAGTAAAAATTGGGGACGATAGGTCTTTCATTCATCTGATCCGAGGTATAGACAACAAGGCTACCTTCATAACATTTTTCCTTTTGTTCATATATATGTTGAAATTATTATAAAATATGACGATTTAATTTGCTTGAATTGTTCAACCTAAGTTTGACGAAGAATCTTAGTTTAAAATATAAAAGATCAAGCCAATGCCATAGCCAGAAATTTAGTGAAGCCAATGTACAAATTTTCTTTTCAGTTATAATAAGGAAGTACAAAGTTAAAAATACACTCATAATATTTCAGCGAAGAATGTACATTGATACACCCTTCACCTAAGATGGCTTTGCTCATAAGGATTATATTGAATCAGTTGGCTCAACTTTGAAAGCTCAATTACAAGAAAAGTTTACTTAAGTTATTGATTACTCAGTGGTCACTCAAATATTGCTGACTCTTTTAAATCAACGAAAAATAATATAATAAAGAAAAACATGCTAAGTAAAGACAAACTTGTGTATGTATGCATGTATATACAACATATACTAATAGAATTTTGAGGGACACAAGAATGAAAAAAGGGATAAAGTTGTGGTTGGGATTAAAAAATGTTGGTTAAGCAAAGTAAATATACTTGAAATAAAAGCAAAGCCTACTTAATTATTCTAAATTAAATACTTATATATTTTAGTACAATTTTAGAAGCCGTGCCGTCTTGGTTATTGTTAGCTCACCTTATCGTATGTTACAAAAAGCACCCTCTAAACTTATTCTACACTTCACCTAATTAATTATTAATTATTAATTATTAATTAATTACCCTTTTGTTAGTGTTTTTCATACTAGTAATTTTTTGAAAATCTGATTTAATATGTGGTTTGGCTTCAATTTTCCACATTTTGTCATTCCCAATACACTTGAATTTCCCCCCCATCACTTCACTTAAAAATATTAGTAGTACTACGTGTGTCTTTCAAATTTTTGCATACATACTCCTTAAATCTGATTCTTGTATTAAAAAAAATATTTCATTTTAACAAATTAATTCTAAAAAATCCAATAATATATTCATTAGTATTAATAACTACATGAGGTACTAATATAATAGTCAAATTTAGGTTTTCAAAGCCTATAAAAATTTAGTAAGATGAATCACTACTAATACATAATTTTGTTAAGAGGAGTATAGAATCTACATGAGCCAAATAAAATGAAACAAATAGACATATTTGATAACAACCTCGATCATGAGATTGAGAATAAGGGTTGATATGAGAATAAGTACGCAATAAAAGACAACTTGTCTTCTAATATGTTTGAACAAAATTCAATTTGTGAGAATGAGTAATATTCGAGAGTCAAGTAATTCACTTAATTGACTGTTCGTATTTTCATTTTACTTGTGAGAGTTCGATTTTTCATAACCCCTATGTTATTTCCTCTTCCCTACCCTCTATTTAATAAATAAAAAATGCATGTATAATAACCCCCATATATAACCATAGGAGTGAATTCCGGGGGAAAAGTCAATATATGCCTACAAAATAAAAAATATATATAAATTCCAATATGAGAGGTGTACGTATACATGCATTGAGTTTCAAAAGCTACGTACTAAAATTAGTATTTCGAAATTAAAGTTCATTGGAAATGTCGAATATCATGTACTCTCTATGTTTCATTTTATATGATACTGTTCAAATTTGAAATAAAAAAATAACTAATCGTAATTTATTCTCAAGCCTTTTATATTGTTAATTCTTATGACTTAAAATAGTTTTTATTTCGCTTTTTATGATTATGCTGTCCAGGCCAGTTTTCGTGCACCTTGACTTAACTAAGTTCTGAACTTGAGACCTCAGGGTTTCTGAGCTACTTCAATAACGGTTAGGACACACCCTTAGATGCTAAATTATTTTTCTAAAACCTTAAAGACCGTATGGCTGAATCCATCGTCAAATTCAACGTTATATAAATTGAGACGGATAGAAGTAATATATACATTATTTTTGTAGGTATAAATCCTTTGAAATTTTCACCAAACTCGATTATTTGAGATTATGGGAGAATGCAATGTAATAGCATCCTTCAATTTTTCCAATGAGGAAGCTAGTTTTCTCAATTCTCATGCACGTGTGTATTCAGTCCAAAAGCCAAGAAAATTGCTATATTTTCAAACTTCAACTTCTCGAACGTCTTTGAAGCCTTAATATTAGGAGTTTCTTGAATCCCACTTGTGACTTTTGACTCAAAAACAAAAACTACTATACTCAATACTCATTCATCATAACAAGTATGGACCTTTGTATTTTCTTATAGCGGTGTTCGAGACAGTTTAGTTTACGTACATTTTAATTATTTCATTGGGTAACGTCACTTTATAAAAATATATGTATGAGAAATAGAATAACTTTGTCCGTCAAGGCTTTACCAAATCATCTAGGCTGAAATTTGGACCTGAAACATTATGCTTCTAAGGGCAAAAGCTAGAATTGTTGAAATTACACTAATTGCTATTAAAATGAATTTGATCTTTAATTTTTATCCGTTAAGATGATCTAGTCTTTAATTTTTGGCTCTAACTTCTTTAAAAGAGTCATGCGGAGCATAACTTGAGAAATATTACGAAGGGAATGAGTTAACGACCTACACAACAAAATAAGGGCATAAGTGTCAATGACCCGCTTGAGTGTCAGCAAAACTCTTAACGGTTTAGATTCAAACTTTTGTATTTGTCCTTCAAAATCCATTAAATATGTACAAATTATTAATTTAGAATTCAATAACTTGAGATTCCAAAACTCATAAGCTTCAAATCCTGGTACCGACTCTATCTAGATACATCATTGATCAAATAGGCTAGCTACCCTTGGGTGCTGACCTTTTTTGTTATAATTTCCACATTGGCTGTTCACTTCACAGGATTTCTGGATTCTAGAAGCACTCTACCATTTTACTAATACTATATTTTTGAAGTTTGAGCTGGATTTTCCAACATTTATGCTTCCTTTCAGAAACAAATGTTTCTATCTTTGACTAGATAAACTTCATGCACATTAACTCCATCTCTCATTAAAAACTTCCTTACAACCACAACTCTTATTATTAGCTGAATGCATGGGTACTTCTTCAAGTCCAAAAGACTCTTCAATTCTTTATAGTCCACTGTCATCTCCTAATGTTGGTGCTTTGCTTAAAATCAAGATCATTTCATGGTAACAACTATGTTTAATTCCACATTTCAACTTTTTAGTTATGTTTTTTTTGTGTGTATTGTTTTGACTTAAACTTATCAAGAAATCCTACTTCACAAGTAAAATTCAGTAATTTCCCACTAAAAACTGTTCAGTAACTATTTCCACAGATATTTTGATTGAACTTATGAGAAAAGAAGAAATTAGAAAGTCTCCCACTATTTCAGTACGAATCTCTTTCCACCATGTATTTCCTAGTGAGTTGGTTCGGTGGAAAATGTATGGGAAAGTCGTCTTTAGTAGCACAAATTTCCCACTGATTCACGGTGGGAAAAAACTTTATTTCTAGTAGTGCTTGTTTGATATGCTTTACTTATCAGAAACAGTATCTCTACCCTTATACGATAAGGGTAAGACACTCTGTCCTCCCCAGTGTGAGATTCCACTAGCTATGTTGTTTAAACTTATCAAGAAATGTTCTTTCAGGAGTCAAGAAACTGGTTTACCTGTCACAATTCGA
Source organism: Solanum chilense (assembly GCA_032847665.1). Taxonomy (NCBI): domain Eukaryota; kingdom Viridiplantae; phylum Streptophyta; class Magnoliopsida; order Solanales; family Solanaceae; genus Solanum; species Solanum chilense. Next base: position 64,522,569 of record CM064969.1, read on the forward strand.
GTTCGGATAGCTGACAGAACCTTTAACTTGCATAAGGTGAGATCTCCCAACTCAACTAGCATGGAGCTCTACAGTTGAGCACCATTTTTCAATATTATGATATTTTCAATTAGCTCACTTACTTGGTTTTTGATGTTGCAGCACCCCTTGTTCTCGAAAAGCGGATACTTCAGAAGACAACTGGATGAATCAAATGAGGTTGAATTACCAAATAACTTCCCTGGAGGAGCAGAGACTTTTGAAATGATGGCACTCTTCATCTATGGATCCTCCACGTTAGTTGACCCTTTCAATGTTGCAGCGCTAAGATGTGCAGCAGAGTACCTTGAAATGACAGAAGAGTACATCTCTGGCAATCTTTGTGAGCGTTTCGACATATATTTGAACCAGGTTGTGCTGCAAAGCTGGGATGATACTCTGATAGTACTCCAAAAATGCCAAGTGTTGCTTCCTTTGGCTGAGGAGCTGCTGATTGTTAGCCGTTGCATCGAGTCACTTGCCTTCATGGCCTGCATGGAAATTCTTGATCCTGAAAGGAGAAGAGACCATCCAGTTGTTACATTAGACGCCTTAGCTAGTCAGCCTTGGAGCAATGAGACAGTTAAGGCTATTCTCAGCCAAGATTTGTGGATTAAAGATCTCATCGCTCTGCCATTTCCGTTCTTCAAGAGGATAATGTCATCTCTGAGAAGACAAGGGATGAAGGAAAAATATGTCAGCCCCATAGTTCTTTTCTATGCAAACAAATGGGTACTTTCTAGAAAAACTCACCAGTATTGGCAGGACGCTAGGAAGGATGGGAAAGCTGACAATGACGTTGAGGATGATGATGATAATGATACTAATGAAAAGGTTTCCAAGATTCTTCAAGGGATTCTTGATTTGCTCCCTATGGGAGAGAAAGCGAGTAAAGTAATCCCCGTTGGATTTTATTTCTCTTTGCTTTCAAGATCACTTCAACTTGGTTTAACAAGTGAAAGTAGGGAAAAGCTGCAAGATCAGATTGCTTCCCTACTATACTTGGCTCGAATGGAAGATTTCCTCCTTCTGGATAGCAGCAATGACTCCATTTCATCCTGCATTGAGTTAACAGTAATGAAGAGCATATTTTCAAAATATGCATCCTTCATGGAGTTAACTCATACACCTTCACCAAGAAACTACATTGTCGCTGAACTTTGGGATATATATCTAACCAAGATAGCCACTGATCCAGAATGGAGTTCGAAAAGATTCTTAGAGCTCATTGAAACTGTTCCATTGTCCAGCAGGCAAACGCACGATCATCTCTACAGAGCTTTAAGCACTTTTCTCATGGTAAGTCTTCTATATAATAGAAATTGAAAGGGACATTTCTGTATGATTCAATCAAAGCACACCTCTAAAGTGAAAATGCATAGAGCTGTCTATTACTGTTGAAATTTCTTTCCTCAATAAAGATAAAATTTCCATTTTATCCAGGCACATCCAGATATGTCACAAGAAGAGAAAGGATCAGTGTGCAAATACCTCAATTGCCAGAAACTTTCGCAAGAAGTGTGCATTGAAGCAGTTCAAAATGAATTGATGCCGTTGAGACTTATTGTCCAGGCGCTGTTTGTTCAGCAACTAAATACACAACAAGCTTTTAAAGAATGTTCAGACTCGTTTCGATATGCTCAATGTGGAGAGTACTCTGGAAGCCTCTCAAGTACAATATATCCAAATTCCAAAAGCCAGAATTTGGTTGAGAGTCCATATATGGAGGGAAGTGAAGGAGGCAGCAAAACACTAAGCTTCTTGTTAAAAGATTCAGCAATGCAAAGGTCCGAATTCTCAAGGAAGGAATATGAATCCACGAGCTTCAGAATCCAAAACCTTGAAGAAGAATTGATGTCCTTGAAGAAAACGCTTCAACTGCAGCACATATCTAAGCAAACAGAAACCATCTCCAAGAAAGTTGAACCAGTTTCTGCAAATTTTCAAAGCTTGAAACCATATGGACTAGAGGGAAGAACGCCAAGCAAGAAGAGTGTTGGCCAAGTGACTAGTTGCATCGGTTCTGTGAATTTTTCTTCCCAAAAACGATATGCTACTAGGTTACTTAAGATTTTCCGGAGGATAACTTTGTTTGGCAGAGGAAAATCAAGAAAAAAGCAAGGTGGAAATGGCCTTAGGCCAAAGATATTGAACTTTTAAACTACAACAACATTGCTGATCAAGAACCACAAAATATGAGAGTATATTATTTACCAAATTTTGATGTAAGAAAGTTCATGTAAATAGCAAGGGAATCAATAAGAACATGTCAGTGGACATTAATATTATTATAATGAATCATAAGCTGTTGTACTTTGTTGAACATATGCAATAGCCAAACTGTTTTTACAATGCCCTGCATTTGCTTAGATATACCACAGAATGACATATTTTGCTCCACAAAAGGAGCCTCTTTTCCACTTCTGCATTGGACTCACATCTAGAGAGCAGTGGCTGACTATGGCCATAATTACATTCAAGCAAATAATCAACTCACCGATAAAGAATGTCTTTGACCCTCGAAACGCTTCAGATAAGAATTGGAAGTAGCAACTCAATCACCTCACTGATCAAGAATGCAAGGGAATAGGAATACTCTTAAGTCCATGCTAAGAATAAGGGCTTGTCATAACAAGACAGTTTTATATACACATTTAGATACAGCGAGGAGCCTATAAGTCTTTCACTGAAAAGGAAAAACTACAAGTCAACAACAACATAGCCAATGTATCACACATGTGAGGTCTGGGGAGAGTACCTTAGCTTACCCCTGCCTCGTGGAAATAGAGAGGTTGTTTCCAAAAGACTCTTGGCTCACGTATCACATAAATGGAGTTTGAAGAAGACAATATAGAGGTAAACTCACTGAAAAGGAAAGCGTCCAATAAGCCTCTATAATCTATATATCAATCAGAAATGTGAAACAAATGCAAGACTCAAGTATGTTCTTTATTTGATTAATAATTGGTTTAAATATCAAAGCAAAGTCAAGGTATAGAAGTCCTAAAAGCGCAAGGGAGGTCCTATATGTACATACTAGAGCACGAAATAGATCCAGTGTTTCATCAGTATAATCCATTTTCTCACATCCAAGCACAACCCTCTCTAATAAAATCACCACTGCATCACAGTATAATCATCAACATGTTTCTGCTTACACAGTGCAAAAAGACAAGAAAATTAGGTACCCAAAGACAGCTGAGGGATTACTTTTAACATACAAATTAACATTGACCAAGAATCCGCTTCATATATCAGATCATGAAAAATTATACTGTAAGTGTGTTTGGCTTTGTCAAATTCATAAGATCCTAGATCATTAGTATTGCTCTAAATAAAGTATGCTAATGTGGATCAAGCATACAACTCTAAAAACCAAAAGCAGCTACAGCATCAACAAATCTACTTAATCCTAAACAAATTGGAGCCACTATATGAATCAGTCAATAAGCAATATCCTTTCTGCTCAATTTGGTCTGTGCTATTCCAATAATCAACTCTCCCCGACTTATGTTCATAAGGAGTTAGGTTTTGAATTTCAGTTTTACACGGAGGACGTGGAATATAAATTTAAAAAAGAAAGAAGACTGTTTCTTCTTCAACAAGCTCTATCAGAAAAAACCTATTTAGCTTCACAAGGTAAAGAGTACACACAGCCCTACCCATATGCCACCTGTAGGATTACAATTGGCATGAAATATGTTGCTGTAAGAAGAAAATTGATATTATTTTCCTTAATTTCTTCCTGTTCACTCTACTCAGACCCAAAAAAGGAAAACTTGGAAACAGTTCTTTTGTTTTCCTTCCTCTAATTACTAAGGAGAAAAGATTCTTAATTCTGTTAATATAATGGTTTGTAGTATAATCATCTTTTACATAAACATTTGCATCCTTTCTCTTTCGCCACTTGCCAAAATAGAATTTCAAATAATCACCAAAAACACTGGTATTGCAGCATGAACATAACAGGGATCTATAAACATGAAACACTCCACACTTCCAAGGATATCGTTTAGAAGATTAAATATAGCAAAATACATCAAAACAATACAGTGTAATAAAGAAGGTATACATATCATTCATGCAGACATTCACTAGACCTAACATGGCCATAACTGAGACAATGGTTTCCCTTTGTGGCACGTAATCATACAGTCAAGTACAACTTCTCTGAGCTTCTTCTCTACATCTTCAATCGAAAGGGTTGCATCGATGACCTGCAATAAATCAAGGAAACAACATCAACAAGGCAAAGCTATCACCAAGGCTTTGGATAAGAAAAACTGATCAGCCTGTTATTTGATTCATGAAAAAAGTGAATTTATGTGTATAAAGATCAAATCGGAATTTGATCAGTAGTGTTTAGTCAATGTCAGATTATGTTTCTGTGTAGTCACCATAGACATGCTAATTAAATATCAAAAACATCCCAACTAACTCGGAAAGTACTGCTGAGTCAAAAACCAAATGACAGTATTCTACAACTAGTAGGTTATCAGACTAGTTGCTATATTTACATAAACAGACATTTCTATTTCCGTCGACAAATGGAGAACAAGTCACCTTCCACGAGGAATCACGAAGAGACAAATAAGATCCAGCAACCTTTTTCTGAAACTCAAGCTGCTCATATCTTTCATCTCCATAACCTCCTCTTTCAGCAGCTTTCTAGTTATCATAGAATTGAATCATTAATAAACAGTCATGATAACAACATATCTTCAAAATTCAAAAATATAGCTGAAAAGGATTAGTCAACAAGACAAGCAATAGGAGAATAAATTCTAAAGGTAAGACTGGTTTTAAACCTGCATAATATGGAAAGACAGGTAAAAAGGGAAGAGCTCATCCTCAATAACAGAGTAGATTGCTCAAGAAATCGACATATATACCAAATACAGGCTTCAAATTAGAAAATTGCATTGAAATATCTCTCTTAACATAAGACAGGTGAAAAATAAGAAAGAAAACTACCTCTGGTGATATGTCGAGATATACAACCAGATCTGGAGCTAACAACCCTATTTCTGGAGCCTACAGTAAAAGATCAGTGTTAAACTTGCTAGGAGATTTTGAAATTGCAACATCAGTGAAGTAAGACATGATTTTACCTTACACCATTCAATATCAAGTCCCTTGGCAGAGGAAAATGCCACCCCAGAATAAGAATAGCGGTCAACGATGAGAGTAGTTCCACTCTTCAGCTTCTCCTCCATTAATGATCTGTAGTTTTTCAACAGAAATTAATAATTTACAGGCACACCAGGCTAAATACATGTTAAATTCTACAATGATCATGAGTCAACTCACTGAATATTTTCAGATATACTATTCGACCTCGAATGAAAAAATGTAGGTAAAAATTTTCAGTTAAATAACAATGGTATTTAAAAGTGGGAATTCAACTATTGCCAAAAACTTTTCTATTTTCATCAATGCCAATGCTTGAGAACAAACTACAAAGGGAATAGAAAATTAGAAAAGCATGCATATAAACATTTGACTATCCATTTTAGTGAGAACTTTCAAGCATGATACCTGAAAGACAAATGTTGAATTAACTGAGGGGGGAGAAAAAGCATTTGTCACAGCCTAACAAGCTCTTTAAACTTCTTTTATAAGACACTGCTCTAAATTGAAGACCACAATTTTTTAAGCCTTCTGCTGTCCAGATTGACGAGCTAAATGGTCCTCATATATTCCAGGCAGATGACAATCATAGGCAGACAACTGTTCAAGAGTTCTTCAACTAGGTAAAAGTAGGGAGTCTATACCACTTAATTCTTTTTACATCCATTATACAAGGTTTTTCATTTTCTGGTCCACAAAGGCAAAGTCTTATTTATCAATTTGAAAGTAGCGGGAGAGAAAATGTGAATAATTAGTAAAAGCTGGTCTTCGTCAATGTATTCCTGCCAAGTTCTCTTGGTTTTCAATTTATCCATCTAGTGCTTGTAAACAATTATAAGGAAATACAGCCAGATTAAGTGAGGAAAGTACTTCCAATAGCATAAAGAGGTCCAAGCATGCCCCATGGTTTTGGTCTAGTGGTAAAGCAGAACTCGTGATATGAGGGTTAAGTGCAAATCATGGATTAGAACACAAACGCAGACAAAAGCGTGATATTAAATGGAAAGGGATGGAGAAATGGGGCCATTATCCACAGACTATTGAACTGCGTGCCACTAGCCCTCTGTTACAAGACGGGTAGTTGGCGGCTCACAAGCAACATATCAGGAATTCCTCAGTTATTAAAAGAAAGTCCCAGCGTTCATTTTTTAATTAAAAAGAAGGCCTAGCATTCAAACCATCAGTTCAGATGGATAGCCAGCATATCAAATTTGGAGGATATGTGACTACTGGCTAACCATTTGATTGATTTGATTAATAAGCTAACCAATTTCATCTCCACATATACCTAAAATATGGAAAGGATAGTGACAGATCTCATGCCTAAGGATTTTTGACAGGCGATGGTAGATGGCAAAATCATGGGTGCTCAACTGCATCATTAAAATCATCAAATTTAAGTGTAGAACTATTTGAAACTTGATGGTAAAAATTATTTACCATGTAAACTATAGTTAATACTCCGTTATAAAAAAGAATAAAAAGATTATTCTATATACTCAATCATTCTTGGCCAACTATGAATAATAGCAGCATGGCTCACTCTAAATTTATTTCCAAAATAAAATTTCTGTGCAGTAGACTAGCCCAGACTGAACATAAATTGACTAGTTTTATTTATTCACAAAATTTGTGAGTAAATATTCTACAACGGGGAGTTTATTCTTTATACTATATTTGATTGAGCTTTTAGTATCAGAAGCCATTCAAGAAAACAGAAGGGGGGATTACTTAGGGAAATTAAACAATCTGTTGAACCTAACAAAAGGGTTAAATCTCCTTCATGAAAGAAAGAGCTGCAACAAAGGAGACAAAAGGAGTTCCCCTTTTTGCCGTTGAGAAGATGAAGTTCTTCAGTTTTGGAAAGTTACAATTTAGAGAGAAAGGAAAAAAGAGCACTTTGTCGGGGAAAGTAAAAAATAAAGGAAAGCACATACACAAACAAGAAAGGTAAAAATAAGCATCAGCTAGATGAGAAAAATATGGTTGAGACGAGAATTGATCATGGGCCCAGTAGGATTTTACAACTCTTTGATCCACCATAAAACCAAAGCATCCACTGAGATTTTATTTTCCAGGGTGCTCACTGATCTCTTTTATTTGTTATTCAGTAACAGCTATCTATATGTATATATATAGTCAGGATCGACAGCAGTAGGTGCTCGAGCACCCACATGGACCTACGAGGGTGGTGGGTCTTCCCCTGTTGACAGGGGGCATGACCAAGTACAGAATTCTGATCAGACACACTGAGCATCATAATTACACACTACTTATGGGCAATGCAAGTAAGACTGTGTGAATTGAACAAACCTCTTCTCCCAACGATTTGCACTGAAGAGAAGATGGATTGCATGGTCATCCAACTGTGATTTGTTAGCAAGATAAGAAGAAATCATTTGCCCAACGCCTGTATTTCTGTCAGGAAATCTCCACGACTCAACTGAATGTCCCTGCTCATCCAAATACTTGTACAGTCTGCCAGATTGCGATGTCTTCCCACAGCGATCCAACCCTTCTAAAACAATTAAAGCACCTCTAGAGCTGCTGCTCTCTTTGTTCTCCATATGAATAAGTCTCGAAGGCTTAAAACGTAACTTCAAATCCAAGCTAGACTTCAATGAAAATAAAGCTGCCCAAGTTCCAAATTTTCTAGGAAAGGTCGAAATTGTCTTTGGTACAAAACTTCTGCTGGAAAACAAAGTTCCCTCCACTTTTAAAGTCCTTCGCCTAAAATATTTAACACAGAACACATTTCAATAAACTATAAAGTAGATCTACATGACATATAGAACAAACTTTACAAGTTAATCCCCATTTGACATATTCTCACCAAACTAAACTCCAAACATATACTCATAGTATGCACCTCACAGAAAAGACTCATATCCTATTGATCATCCTCTCATTGGCATTTTATCAAGCATAATATGCACATAAATATTTACATCACGGTTATAAAAATTAAAACTTGGAAACCCCAAAGTGAATTTTGAATCCCTGAACCACTAACTCAACCTATTCGAGGAATTCAAAACATATATACCTACCTAAAAATAAAAAAAATTAACCTTATACTCACAATATATTTTTTCGTCGAGGAATTCAGCTAAACACCCTCCCTCCCCTGGATCTGCCCCTGAACACCCATATCAAGAGAACGCAAAACCTATGTATAATTTTTGAGTTTTGATACTGAGAAATTCTTCATAAACTTGGCAAATATGTATGACACACAGAGTACAATAACAAATTTATCAATAAATCAAACAAATTTTCATTTTTTATAAAGAGATTCACTATTTCTTTGTAATCGAACAAAACTCAAATGAATCAGATACACAAATTTTCAGTAAAGGGAAACTTACAGTGTTGTGGTGAGTGCGAAATTGCTCATATCACTGAATACCTAAAAACCTATTTTCCGCGCCTCTTTTGAAAAGTACCATTTTTTTATTTGGCGCCTTGTAGGGTTCTTCGGGTTATGTGCATAAATAACCACTTATAAAGTTTCTGTTTAAAACATAACCATTTACTAAACTATGGCTTAAAGGATTTACTCTATAAAAGCAAGTAATTAAACTTTATATCAATACATTAGTTTGAAGCTAAAGTATTGATCTGAAGTTTAAACTATTACAAATTTGAAACTTCAAGATATTTGTCTAAAATTTAAACTAGTACAAGCTAGTTAGAATTGTATATATATTAGTGAGAATTTATCTTTAATCTTCTAGGTAAATAACTCAATTTTATGGGGCGGATTGTTGGTTATGGGTTAAAAAAATGGGTCAAACAAATAGTTTAATAGGATTATGATACATGTAGAAAAATAGGAGTCCGTTAGTGAGAGGGGTATATTTGTACCTATAATTGAACGGCTGAGACAAATGTGTACGCAAATTATAACGAAGGGTATATTCATACCATTTATTAAAGTTCGGGGGTAAATCCATCTCTTTTCCCTTTAAATTTTAAAATTTTAAAATAATATAATTAAAAAACTAAAAAAAAAAAAAAGAACATATTTCTTCCCCAACCACTTTTCCAGGAACCCACCATCATCGCTGCCAAACATTTTTTTTCTCCCTCCATTGCTGCCAAACATTTTTTTTCTCCCACTATCGCTACCTAAACCCTTTTTTTCTCCACACTATAGTCATCTTCTTTAGCCCTATCTTGGATTGACACTTTGGTGACATCAGGTTCCATAGCGATTATTAGTTGAGAGAGAGAATCGTGTTGGTTTCATTGTGGTGCTCGGTGATTCGCAATGGTATGAGAGGGAGAGAGGCGACTCTAGCCCCTTTTTCGCTAGAATAAGAGCGATGAGGCGGCAGCCGGCGAGGGAGTTTGCAGGTATGCGGGAGAGGATGGAGAGGGGAGTTTGCAAATCCCCATCTTCAATCTTTCATAGCAATCGTCTCCTTCTAATCCCTTAAAGTTAACTTTTTCAATCGATTTCAATGACCCAAGAAAATTTCAGGCAAATTTTGGGTTGATTTGACGAGTTTCATGTCAGAGGTTGGTGCGAAACTATATTTGTAAGCAATTTGGGGTGTTGAAATAATAGTCAGCGTTGGATTATGAAAACGTTGGCCAAATATGGTTGTGCGGTGGCAAGATCTGGTTATTAGGTGGCTTAGGTTGTTACTGTGGAGGTTGGAAGAGGAAAGAAAAATAGTGATGGTGTGCGGCGAAGATGAAGATATGTGAGGGAGAAAGTATATGCGATTTCGTTCGTAAAAATGACGATGATGCCAAAAAAAATGGTGATGACGCCGGCAAAAATGGTGACGACGCCGGTGATGGCTTTCTTTTGAAAGTGAAAATAGGGAGAATTAGAAAAGTCAATAATAAATTAAAATGTTATTATTTTATATTTTAAAATAATTTTGGTTAATAATTTTTAAAAAGTATGAAATAATTATGATGTGGCATTAATATATCTGACGTGAATATGATATATCAAATATATAAAAGAAGTGAGCTACACACCATCACTATGACCAGATGACAAATAACCAGATCTTGAACCAGATGACAAATAACCAGATGACAAATAACCAGAGCTACACACCATCACTATGAAGAGGAAAGAAAAATAGTGGAGGGTCTTAAAAATCTCATTTTAATTGAGTTTAAAGGTCCAGATGACAAATGGCTAAATAGAAGGTTTCAGAATACAAACTAATACAAGTATAGGGGTCTACCAGACTATTTCGCCAAAACTAAAATAAAATAGTAATAGAGGAAGAGAAAGGAGAGAGGAAGGGAAAGAGAGACGAGAGGGGGAGAGAAGAGACGGGAAGAGGAAGCTCTCGTCGGAGGAGCAACATAAGAAGAGAGGGGATGCTGGCGGCGCTGATTTTTGGAGAAGAGAGGGAGAAGAAGAGGGAGAAAGAGGCGGCCAGCAGTTGCTGGCTCACGCCGGAAGAAATGGGGGAGAGAGAGGGTCGCCGGTCGGAGAGGGGGAGGAGAACGGAGAAGAGAGGGGGCATAGTGTGGCGGTGTTTTGCCGAAAAAGGGAAACGAGGATAGAAAGAGACTAAAGGGGAGGTGGCGGATGCTTTGAGAGAAGGGAGAAGAAGATGAATTCCTTTTTTTAGGATTAGGTCTTTTAGGGTATTAGAAATAGAATGAAAATAGAGATTTAATCACAACCATTGATTTAATGAGAGATAAAGGGCTAGGATTCGATCTAGGATTTATTTTAAAGATGGACGGATGAGATTAATAGATGAAGTCTTAAAATCAAATTGGATTGAACAAGGAATGACTAAAATCGCAATAAAAAATGGCTAGAATTGGAATGAAAGAATGGCTATGTTTGAAATAAAATTTGAAATTGATTTGGCTAAAATTGAAAAAAATTAGAATAAGATGGGCTGAGGAAAGTTTAGGAATTACTATTTAATTAAAATTCTACATATATTAAAATATTTTATACAATTGAAAATCATTTAGATTTTAAAATATTCGAAATTCATTAATAATTTTAAAATATTTTAATAATATTCACAATAATTCTATAAAGTAAACATGCTAAAATATATTATTTTCATGCAATATTGACTACAATTCTAAACTTTGAATAAATTTTAAAATGCGTATTTAATCGAATAGCATTCCTAAAATTGGTTAAAGGTCGGTCAAAATTGGGTGTCAACAATAGTTCAACAAGACTAAACTAAAACTAAAATCAAACAACTACAATTATGAACCCCTTACTTTAATCTTTTGGGTTTGATATACAGTAAAAACAAGTAAAGCGGCTTAGTGTGAAATTGGTAGAATACTAATATTTTAATATAGTTATAGTTTATAATTATATATTGAATTATTTATATTTAATAATTCGAAAATATAAAATAATAAATTATTACCGTCTTATTGGGTTATTGATTTACCCAATAATCGAATAGTAAAAACAGATACCGAACCAATAACCCAATATATATTTTTTTATAAACCCGTTAAAAGTTCAATAATCCAGTAACATTTTTTTCGGTTCATTTTTTTAACACCCCTAGTAGATTCCTTGTGTTGATAGTTCATTTGTTCATTGCGCTTGCGGATTACGTAAATTCTAGTGTCGTCCTTGTTACCTTTCTCGATGGCCTTCTTCACCTTAAGTTTCTCAGATTTTTTGTCCTTCTCAGATTTTCAGGCTTGGCGTTGGAGGCTTTTCAATGTGAACTTGAGCTCCATAATCTGATTTATCAATTTTTTGGCGTTTTTCATTTTCTAAGCTTTGGTGATGGAGTCTTCTGATTGTTTTTGGTGATTCTTCTTCTTTTATCGTTCAATCGTCTTTTCAATGTCATGTGAGTTGCACAACTCTGTTTAATTTGACACATTTTTTTGGTGTCGTTAGCGCTTTAAGATGAAAGACTAAATTGATAAGATTTTAGCATAGATAAAGCACCTTTTTCCATAAAATGCATATATGAGAGACCAAATCAACATAAGTCCATACATTAAGGACTATTTTGACCATTTTCTCAAGATTTGCATAATAGACATTAATTAAGAAAGAAAGAAGATTTTCCTAAAAATTAAATTATGTGTATAAGGTTTTATAAGATTTGCTTAAGAGATATTACTTAAAAAAGAAATAAGATTTCCAATTAGTATCCGAATACCAAACTAGTAGTTTAGTAAATATCAATTTAACATGAACTTTGATTGACATAAAAGAATTCACGACTACAAAAAATTGCTTTGCATATGTTTGTTTAAAGGATGAATATTTATGTAAATAAACGACTGAATTCTATGGCATCATATATAGACAGGATTCTGATATACAATAGTATTGCTATTTCATTTCTATTTAACCTAAACTTAACTATACTATACATCAGACTTTAAATTTGAATCAAACATCAAATAATCATACTTTGGTGTCTCAATCCCAACATGTAATTATGTGGAGCTATCACACAAATTTCTCATAAATTGTTCATTTAGTGTGACCACGTGTAATTTTGCTATCATGACGTAACATTCACATGAAAAGAATGAGAGTCAAGACGCTCATTCCTCGTCACGAGATAAATCATTGCTTAACATTGATAATAACACTTGTCAGGAAAAATAAATTAACCAGATAGATAACACTTATACAAAAATAACGTCATTGATTGAACATTAACCACGACTTCAAGTATATCAATATTTCATCTTGGAGAACTATATTGAAACAACAAACATTTAATTATTGACGCATGATCTTTATACTCGTTAAGTGTCATAATTTAATATTAAATACTAATAACTAATTTAATCAATCATCCGAATATCTTCTATACTTTATTAACCTTATATTATTTATCTCTTCATAGTCAATCAACACTAAAAGATAATTAAGAAGTAAACATGATCATATAATTTTTTTTTTATTCGATACTCGATATCCACATTAAAGTCCGACTAATTTCGAATTCAAGCATGAAACTTATATTTTTCCTTTTCAAATTTCAACTATTAGACAAATGAAGTGCAATGAGATGAAGTCCATCAACACCATTCATCATGGCACAACATGTGTGATTCTTTGAATTTCAAACAAGTTGTCTAAAATCAATGGCTGATGTTTCTCATAGACAGGACCATAGTATAGACATGCATGTACAAACATTAACATATGAAAATGTGTTAAGGATTTTTTTCCAGTAAGTATATATAGAATGAAATGGAAGACAAACAATCCCTTCCAAATTTATCAGATCAAAAATTTTCTTTGTTTTTTCCTTTCTTCTTCACTACCACATATTCTCTCTTCTTACCAAAAAAAAAAAAAAGATAAAAAAAAATTAATATAAAATCAAAAAGATTAAATTTTTATATAAAATTAAAGGCTTAGAAACAATCTTTTCTTAGCTGAACAAATTTTGTATTCAAAATTGTTACATATTTGATTGGAAAGATTGGAAAGAGAAGAGAAAAGAGTGGGGACACCAAAGTTGGGGGGCAGAATATAGAGAAGGAAGAACAACGCCCTTCGTTCTACTATTGCCCCCTCTTTAGATCTTACTGTTTTCTCATCTGGGTATTCTTCAATCGGTTGATTCTTGATTTGGGTATTCATTTTTTTTTCTAATCAATTGTATTTGTTAGATGTTGTTTTGGGTTGATGAAAGCATTTTGATTGTTGGGTCGATGTTGGTTTTGCTTGTTTGTTGGGTTTTATATTTTGATTCTAAATTTTGATTGATCGTTTAAGGATCCGATGCATTTTGATTGAATCTGATAATGTTTGATTGGTTTTGGTACTTTATTCATTGTAAAGGTGTGTTCTTTAGTTTGTTTTCAATCTGCATTTCATTTTATCTAGTGGGAATTGAAAGTGAATCTAGATGGGTGTGTTCTTGTTGGAAAGTTAGGTGGAGTTGTATGATTTATGTTTGATTGCATCAAGTTATGTTATTTTATGCTGTGCACATGAGAAATGGTAGTTTTTTTTAAGCTTTAAATTTGATATTATAGAATGATGATTGAGCACCTTGGAGATGAGGTTTTGAGGATTTTGATTTGTTGTTTGTAGGAAAATGCAATCTGATCTTGGGAAGTTATTCATTGGTGGAATTTCATGGGACACAAATGAAGAGCGTCTGAAGGAGTATTTTAGTACTTATGGGGAGGTTTTAGAGGCTGTAATTATGAAGGATAGGACTACTGGACGTGCTCGTGGTTTTGGTTTTATTGTCTTTGCTGATCCTGCTGTTGCTGATAGGGTAATCAAGGAGAAACACAACATTGATGGCAGGATGGTAAGCTGTTCTAGTTTGCAAATTGGTTCCTTTTGATTTGTTGAACAAGGAGCATATAAGGTTGTCGTTTGAACTTCTGATGAGATTATACTCTTGGATGACACCTAAAATCGATGGGAAATGTGGCACTGTAATGGAGAGTTAGCTTTATAAATCTATGTTTTTTTGGTAAAAATGGTGTTCTACCCTGCACTAAACTGGCACATTGTTCCTATTCTTATGGCATATCACATCTGGAAGAGTGGTTATAATTAACTCTCAAATCTCTTCTTTTTACTCATCATGGTCTACTTATATTTCAGGTTGAAGCAAAGAAGGCTGTTCCTAGGGATGACCAGAGCACAATAAGTAGAAGCAGTCCTAGCATTCAGGGTTCTCCTGGTCCAGGACGTACAAGAAAAATATTTGTTGGAGGTTTAGCATCCACAGTAACTGAGACTGACTTTAAGGAGTACTTTGAGCAATTTGGAACAATCACAGATGTAGTAGTTATGTACGACCATAACACTCAGAGACCAAGAGGCTTTGGGTTCATAACTTATGATTCAGAGGATGCAGTGGATAAAGTATTGCTTAAGCCCTTCCATGAACTGAATGGTAAAATGGTCGAGGTCAAACGTGCAGTCCCCAAAGAGTTATCACCAGGTCCAAGACTTGGCGGGTTCAACCATCCATTAAGTAGGATCAATAACTTCCTTAATGGATACACACAAGGATACTCTCCGAATACAGTTGCAGGATATGGAGTCAGGATGGATGGTAGATTTAGCCCCATTGCTGGAGGTAGGAGTGGTTTTGCTCCATTTGGTTCTGGTTATGGAATGGGGCTTAACTTTGAACCAGGGTTAAGCCCAGGATATGGGGGAAGTGCAAACTTTAACAGCAACTTGAGCTATGGACGGGGACTGAACCCTTATTATGTTAATAGTTCAAACAGAGTTGGTGGTCCTATTGGATTTGATGGAGTAAATGGAGGAAGTAGTTCATTCTTCAGCTCAGCAACTCGGAATTTGTGGGGAAGTGGGGGTTTGGGTTATGGAACGAACTCCACAAGCTCTAGCTCCTTTGCAGTAGCTGGAAATGGGAACACCGGGGCAGGAAACTTTAGCAACACTGGAGTTTGGGGTTCATCTTCAATTTCCCCTCAAGGTAGAGGAAATGTTTCTAACCAAAGTGGAAATCTTGGTTATGGGGGTGATGATAGTTTATATGGGTTGACTGGAGGCTATGGAAGAAATGTTACATCAAGTGGGGCTCCTACCTCATCATATCCTGCATCTAATGGTAGCTATGATGGGCCTTTAGCTGATTTTTACAGTGGTGGTTTGGGATATAGTGATTCCACTTGGCGCTCTGCAAATTCTGAGCGAGATGGATCTGGTTCAATTGGTTATGGACTCGGCAATGCACCCTCAGACATGCCACCTAAAAATTCTGCTAGTTATGTTGGCAGTTATGGTGTTGGTAAAAGACAGTCAAACAGCGGTAAGCTTCTCACTATCCCTTTAAAGCCAGAGGTTGCTTCACCTCGCTAAATTTTCTTTTAATTTTCTGATGAACTTGGATTAATGTTGTTGATACCATGATTTGTCATCAGAAGCAGGTGATTAACACACTTCCTTCTTTTGACTTACGACCTTTATACATCTAGGTTTTTTCTTTTTGAAATTAAGTGCAAGAATCTTTATAGGGATTCACTCTGTAGAGACGCATCTCTCATACTTGCATGTATGATGTTATGTCTAACTACTTTAACTTGGCATCAAGTTCTTTTTTCTAGAGCATGCTTGTGCTTCAGATTTTTGTTTACTCACTTTTAAAACTGCATTATGATTAAGAAGCTGTGTAGCTCGGACTCTTCAAAAACGGATGCATGTCGGAACGTCCAAAGGTAGTGCTCTTTTGGAGGATCTGACATGGGTGCAACAACATGGTTGGAGAGTCTGAGCAACATAGATTAGAAGCACAACATTGTGAGTCAATGTACATAATTCCATTTACTTAAAAAGAAGGAGAGTCTCATGTCATTGTCAAATTATGGTGGATTAAAACAAGAAGGATCTCTGGATATTAGTTGAACCATTGATAAAAGGAAGCTTGAAAGGAGCTACAAGTTGGCCATTTGTGATTTATTTTAGGTTTAGTGCAATTGCTTATTTCTCTGTAATGTAACCTTTTAGATTGTATTACTAAAGCCGTTTGCTTAATCGATGAAAGTGACATAGTGATATAAAGCAAGTGATGCAACTTCAAAGGAGCATACTCTTTAAACTTTAGGTGCAAAGCGATCTATGTGAGAGACAAATGTTTCTTTTACCATTTCCAAAAAAAGACAAGGAAAAAAGAAGCAAATGTTTCTCTCAGCCCAACTTTAAAAGTTGACAAGAAGAGAAAAGTACAACAATAAATATGCCTCTTGCTACCTGAGTACTAGGATCCCTCTCTATGTACACTTTAGTGTTCTCTTGATTGTCTTCTTCTATTGTTTAGGCACACTTGTCTTCTTCTTCCCTCCTCCTCCTCCTCCAATTTTATGATTAATAGGCTTATTGTGGGATTTAAAAAAACTGACTCTTGCAATCAAAGGTAAACCTTTTTATTTTTATATTCTCCAATTTATAATTTATAAGCTTATTATTATTTACTAGGATAAGAAAAAATGACACTTGCAATGAAAGCTAATGCTAAATATTCAGCACAACAATTCAATATGAAAGTGAATGTAAATCTTTTATGATTAATTAACTGAAAACTGAAATTTAATGCATTGATTGAAGATTGAACTTATCAATTGTTTGACTGAAGTAATTTCATGCTGGTATGTAAATTTGAGTTGGCTTGTTGGAATTAACATTTGTTCCATGTTGTATATTGGATGTTATGATTATTATAATTATAATTTGATATTATAAATATAATATTGCTATGTAAGTTACCCCTTTGTTGCAATTTGTTTGTCTTACTTTCCGTTTTAGACTTTTACAAAAAGAATGCGTCTTTCCTTTTTTGGCAACTCTTTAATTTTATCTTTCCACGTGACATGTTTAAGACCACAAGATTAAAAGACATTTTGGTACATTCCACATATCTTTAATTTAAAACCACAAGATTCAAATGTCTTCTTTATCTTTTTAAACTCCGTGCCTAGTCGAAACCAAACAAACAAATTTAAAAGGAGAGAGAAATATTTTTTCCGTATATATTCACCTTTCTTTGAAAAGCATGTACGTTGTTTCTTATTCCTTACTCTCGTTAAAAGTCCAAGAAATCTTGTTGATTTTTTTTAATTTTTTTTTGCTTTCTTACTTTCAGCTGATTCTAGCTGTTTCTGATCTTGCTTCATCCAGATTTGGTAATGACTTGCTAATGTTAGGTGTTAATTCTTCATAAATATTGGTTTCCATGATTAACAATATTTTTTTCATAATTGAACTTTTTTCATTCTCTACGGGAATTTAGGCCTGTTGATGTACTCTGTCGTTATTGTTAGACTTCTATGTTCCGTTGTGCATCAAAGACACTGACCTAAAAATACAAGTGAATAGTGTAGTCTAAGTAATTGCTATACTATTGTATCCAAGGGTGTGGCCTAGTGGCATATGAAGTTGATTGAGAATCTTGAAGTCTCAGGTTCTAATTCCGCCGGAGGCAAAAAACTATAGGTGATTTCTTTCCATATGTTCAAGCTTTAGTGGACAAAGTGACTCAGTACCTGTGCTGGTGGGAGGTAGCAGGTATCTTGTGGAACTAGTTGAGGTGCACGCAAGTTGAACTAGATACCAGGATTATACAAAAAGAAAAGTAATCGCTGTACTACTTGGTTTTGTTCCTGGCAAGCACTCATTGGTCTAAAGTGATGCTCATGGTCTCAGGTGGAGTAACTTTTCCGGTGAATTGTGTTCAAATAGACGCATTACCAATCAAAATGACCATTAAAAAACTGGTTGGTACTTGTATGTAGGATCAAAGACCAAAAATCATCAAAATTTTATGGATAAAGCAGATGATAGGATATCATTTCGAAATCTTGAACTTAAGATAAAGTATGATCTTCCCGATCTTAAATGATACAAGGCAAAATTAAGAGATGGAATTTGAGAACTTTCTTTTTCTGAATAGATAATTACTGTACCATATCTTTTTCATGCCTCATATCTTTTTATAATTTATTTTTGATAAAACAACAATAACATACCTAGTGTAATTCCAAAAGTGGGGTCTTGGGATGGTAGGATGTATGCAAACCTTACCTCTAGCGTTGCGGGATAGAGAGACTGTTTTTGATAGATTCTTGGCTCAAAATAAATGTAATTGATGCATGAAAGTAAGAAAGAGAAAGAGACATCAAAACAACAAATGTACAAAACAAGTGCAATAATAGATATTAATACACATAATGTACAAAACAAGGGCAATAATATATATTAATACACATGGGGAAAAGGAGACTACGTGATGCCTAAATTCGTACTACTAGAAGTACGACAACACTCGACTACCTACTCCTCGGCCTCCATACTTCCTAGGTAGGTCATGTCCTAAGTCAGTTGAAGTTGTTCGGTGTCCTTTCTAATCACACACACCCCACCCCCGCACCCCTAGTTTTTTTCGGCCTACCTCTACCTCTCCTAACTCATGCTACAAACAACCACAACCTCTCACACCTCTTAATTTGCGCATTCTCACACTTTCTCTTCATATGTCCGAACCATCTCAACCTTATCTTGTCCACTATGGCGGCTGCTCCCACCTTGTCCCGTATAACTTCGTTCTTAATCATATCTCTCCTAGTATACCCACACATCCATTTGAGCATCCTCATAATCTAAACATGAACATTCTTATTAGCAAGCACTCTTCATTCTGCCTTATACAATAGTGTGGGTCTAACCATCACTTTTGAGGAGTTACCTTTAAATCTTAAGTGACACATACTTATTGTACAATACTTTAGTATCTCCATTTCACCCAACATGCACCAATACAGTGTGTGACATCATCGTCATTCCATGTCTCCTTCAATTATGGACCCAAGATACTTGAAGCTTTCTTTCTAAGGTATGTCTAGTGCATCGATATCACTTCCACTTCCACCTCCACCTCGTGTGTCACGGTGCTGGCCTTGCACTCTAGGTACTCTGTGTGGTCCTGCTTAACCTGAAACCTTTAAACTTTAAGGCCTTTTTCCGAACTTCCTGCCTATCGTTAACTCCTTCATGCATTTCACCAATCAATACTATGTCATATGGAATAACATACACCATGACACCTCCCTTTGAAAATGTCGTGTCAATTCGTCCATCGCTAATACAAAAAGGAACGGCTAAGGGTTGATTCCTGATGCAACCCAATCATGACTAGAAAGTGGTCCAAGTCTTTTCCCACTATCCTAACCCGGGTTGGGCTCCATTGTGCATGTCTTTAATAGCCCTAATGTACACCATAGATATCCCTCTAAATAATTTACATTTGATACAATAGGCTTTTTCTATGTGGTGTCTCTCTTTCATACAATCCCTTTGATAGACTTGGACGACTTTGGGGTACTCTTTAGCTTTGGTAGAATTTTGAATTTCTGTAGAGGACAATTATCCTTTTCTTATTAAGTATTTTATTGATTTCGGGATAAGAAACTCCTGCATACAAGTAGTATACCAAAAAGTAAAGAACCTATACCAAAATATGGTTCTCTACAGAAGTCATCCAATCATCCATGCAAGTAGAACCTCACGGGTGCATATAAAAGAAACTAAAAACACAGGGCTATTCCTCAGGCATGTCATTCTCGACTGCTTCAAATCCTTTCCTATTCCTCACTTTCCAAATCACCCACATAGGGGCTAGAGGGATTACATCTTCTGCCCTTGGTCTTTTCTTCTTATTCCTGAAATCCTAACTGCACACTGCTCTCTTTACTGGGTCTGGCATCACCCATAGTACTCTGAACCTATTCAAGACCGTCCATGCGTTGTTACGTGACAAGGCAAGAGGAGGTGGTTCATAATTTCTCCTGATTGTCTGCACATAAAACAGCATCAAACCTGTGTAATCCTCCTCTTCCTCAGGTTATCATCAGGATGGCTCCCTAGCTGGTAACCACTTAGAAAACACACTTTTTAGGCTCCTGTGGTATTCATATCGAAAAATGCGGAAAAGCCACCTCCTCCCTCACTAACAGTTTCTGGTAATAAGCTTTATCTGAGAACGTCCCTTCTCTCCGTGTGCCCCACCTCCAAAGTGTGCAATACTTTCTGCTTGCAAAGTAGTTCCAATAGACTTTAAATTCCCCCATTTTTCAATCCTGTAAGTTCCTAATATATCTCAGATGCCATAGAACTACCTGTATCTTTTACCTTGTGTAAGGTTTAGCATTTATACATCATGGTGGAATGAATGAATTTGGGGATCTTGTCTTGAAGTTTTTTTTTGAAGTTCTGCTGCCTCAGATTCTTTGCAGTTCTTGCCATTATGGTTCTTGGACATGGATTAATTTATCTTTTGGAAATGTGATTTTTTTTTTCTGAATGTACGTGGAAGTACTATAGGTTATGATATTTTCCATGTCAAAATAATAAAAGAATACTTTAAGAATATTAATCAAAGATTACTTCCTTAATATCACAGTAAGCGAAAATGGCTACCATATAGAGGGAGTAGCGTGCTTATGCATTTAAAGTTTAAGCCCATGGATTCTATCTCAAAGCTGTTACTGTGTTTAAGTAGCTTGGGTTGAATTGCTCCTTTTATTCCGTTGGAAAAATCTTTGAGATACTGCATTGTTCTTTTTAAGCAAGTTATGACCTTTATATGGGTGAAGGTTGTGGGAGGTGCTTTTTTAAAGTCTTCTCTGAGTCCCACTGGGCCAAAGCCAGTAGTACTTTTATGTGTTGGTTGATTGAGCTCAATCACCGATCAATCACTCACCTTTTCAAGTTATGGCCTTCACAGAATTTTAGAATTGGTTCTTATTTATAATAACTTTGTTTTGCTTTTCCTTTTAATGAAAATCTGTTGCTCAATTTCAAATGCCCATGTACTTAATCTAGGGGTGGGCATAAAAACCGAAAAACTGGACCAAACCGAATCAGTTCGGTTCGGATTTGGTAAATTTTATTAAGACTTCGGTATTTCAGTTTGGTCCTTGGTATTACAGTCCCAATACTTCGGCTTTTTCGAAATTTAATAATATTCATTCAAATTTCATACTTCAATTAAAACTATATCCAATGTGCATTCAGAATTTTTTTCCCAGTTGGCCCAAAATCCCGTTCTTGCACAATGTAAATTTCAACCCCAAGTCCCAAGGCCTTAACCCATTCCCAAATCTGAATGCTACTGCTCATTTTATGTTGTTGCCGTGTGCTGTTCATTTTATGAGGCTTGAGCACATGTTGAGACTGTCCAGTGCTACTACAGACTGTTTATTGCTGCTCATTTGTGTTGATTGTTTCATTATTTCTGGCTGCTGCTAAGTGCAAGTCTACTATTATCATTAATGCATGAGCCTTTCTTTGGTCTTTGGGCAGTGGCTGCTGGCCTGCTGCTCGTTGCTTTCTTGGCAGTGGGTACTGGACAGTGGCTGTGCTGTAACTTCAAAGTATCATTGCTGAAATTTTCAATTTTGAAAAGAATTGCTATTAAATTTTTTTTATCATACTTTAGTTGTTCCATTAAAAAAATACAGAAGAACCTAATTAAAAAGATCGAACTAAACTGAATCGAACTTTAAAGAAAAAGAACCAAACCGGATTAGTTTGATACAATATTCTGTACACTACTGGCAAACCAAAAATCGAAGAAAACGAATGCCCACCCTAACATATTCTATGTCAAAGACCACTACTATTGATTCAACTTGTGATCCATTCCATCTGTATTCGCATTCTAATTATTATCTTTTGATGTCAATATAGTGCGCATGGTTTTTATTTCCTTCCCTATAAAAAAATATTTTATAAGGTTTTTCTTATATAATCTTCTGAGCCTACAAGTTGCACATATTGGCATCTTTTAATGTATATATTAGGTTTTGAGTTCTTTCAAGTGTAAGTACTTGCTAAATGTTAGTCTGAAAAAAAATTATTTGCTGTGTTAGAAGATTACTGATTGTTGTTGTTGGGTATATGCCTACCACACATCCTACTTTATACTACCTTGCTGTAAAATTACCTCTATAACTGTGAGATGATAGGCAACAAAAAAATAGTTGATCAGGTGTTTCACTTTAGATTTTGGATAGCAATCCTCAATTGATCGAATCACGTTCTCAAGAATTATGCCTTCAGAGCTCCTTTCACACTGGTAGGTAGTTAGCTGCACAGATTGATATCTCTTCTCAGCAAGTTCCATTTCAAACAGCCTTCATGGGCTACCACCAAGAATAACAAGCAAAGCTACCTTAGTTGGGGTTTGGTTTCTTGATCATCTCTGCACTCAATTCTGTTTGTACTTTGAGAGATAGTGGGGAACTTATCACATGACTTGACTGAGAATCATTTTTTGATGACTGTTGAAGGCATTTTATTGAGCATCTAGCAACAAGAAAGTGCAGTAAAAGTCTTTATGGAAGACACTTTAACAACAACAACAACGGTAGGATGTGCGCAGACTGACCCCTACCTATGTGGGGTAGAGAGGTTATTTCACATAGACCCTCAGCTCAAGAAAAAAGTTTTACAAAACAGGTTTGAGGAGAAAAAAGCCTGAGATGAAAATATCTAAGAAAAGAAAAACACTTGAATAAGAGAATTCCATCCTTTTGCTCATACCATAGTACCATACCAGTGAATCCGGTTGCAGCATTTTATTGAGCATTTAGCAACAAAGTGCTGTAGAAGTCTTTATAGGAATACACTTTAACAACAACAAGGGTAGGATGTACGCAGACTTACCTCTACCTTTGTGGGGTAGATAGGTTGTTTCACATAGACCCTCAGCTCAAGAAAAAAGTTCTACAAAACAGGTTGAGGAAAAAAAGCCTGAGATGAAAATATCTAAGAAAAGAAAAACACTTGAATAAGAGAATTCCATCCTTTTGCTCATACCGTACAGTGAATCTGGTTGCACATGGAGAATCTACACTTCATCCATCTTCTTCGGCAGCACAGCGATGCTGTCTACTTACCATTCTAACCTCAAACAAATTCCAAGCCATTGGCAATTAAGCAATGAGCTATAGTTATCTCTATGTGTGCTCTGAACATGAATAAATCAGGGAATTGCTCTTTAAGAGGACATCCTGCCAAAAGAATATTCTTTTTCCTTTCCTACTTTGAAACAAGACTTTTCAGAGAATTCATCCTCGTAGATTTCTTATAAATTTCCATTTTCCAACCTCATTAGAGCCATTACCTGTCGATTAAGAACCAAAACTCTGGAGCTTAGCTTGCTTGAATTACTTCCGACAAATCTCTTCTTCTCATGTATCTCCAAAATGATTGAATTGCATGTTTTTGTTGTGAAACCTCAAAATTTTGACCCCAAGTCCTTGTGTGATATAATTCAGTCTGATTAACAAGATCTGTTCTCCTTGTTGCCTTTCCAAAGGAAGTTTCTTATAATCTGTCTTGCCCCTTTCCCCACTGTTGCTGGGATGGAAACTAGGACATCATACATGTAGGCAGGGACTCTAGAGCACCATTAGCAAGTGTTTGCCACCTAAGGATAGGTATTGCCTTCTCCTGTTTGAAAGATTTTCTCCACTTCCTCAATGACTTTCTATACCTTTGTTAGTTAATGGGTTGCACGCAAAGGCATTACTGGAGAAGAAGTGGGGAGACACCATAAGCTGAAGCCCAATATGTCTGTCATCTGCTGCAGCCCCAATCTGTATTGACCGGGCAAGGTTGGTACTGTCTCTAATATGACCTTAAGAGCCGAATTGAACAAAATCCGATAGAGTGCTCCTATTCCTGTTTGAAAGTTTTTCTCTACTTCCTCAATGACTTTTCATACCTCTGTTAATTTATACGTTGCACCCAAAGGCATTCTCGGAGAAATATTGGGGATACACCATAAGCTGAAGCCCGATATGTCTGCCATCTGCTGGTTGGTAGTCTCTTATTCTTATTTATGACCTTTTGAGCCGAATGGAACAAAAATCGGTAGAGTGCATGGCCTGTGGCTACTCTATCCCATCATGTTCCTGGAAAAAGACCATTAATGTTTGTTTATACTTTTCTAATGCCGTGGGACAGAGCTATTTAAAATTGGAATGTAGTATGGCTGATGAGTTGTCCTAGGCTGGGTACAGATACTATTTTCTGTGGCTACACTACTGCTCTTTATTTGTTGCTCACTCATCTGACTAGAAAAACTAATACATCTGTCATGTTTTCTTTTCTCGAACTATATTACATGTTCTGGAGAAAGAGAATAAGGATACTTCCCATGAACAAGAATGCTTCACGCAACATGGCTGCGAGTTCATTGAACATTCTGTATTTGCTAACCATCACCATTCCTTAAAGATCTAGGGAAGTGTTAATACACATCAGTTTAGAAGGAGCAAAATAAATTCAAAGATTTGACTTGAATATTGTTTTCTATGTTGATAGCTACTGGAGCAAATAGAAGTTCTTTTTTCTTATCGTTGTTTGTTTTTCTGACCTAAAAGGTTTTCGTAATTCTGCTTGTTGTTTGCATATTTGTTTCTCCCTCTCTTTTCTTTCCTTTCGCTATTTGTTGCATATGATGTCCAATCATGGCTCATCTTAATCTACTGATTTTGTATTGATGCAGGGATTGGTGGCTAGGAGAATATTGGCAAGCAAGGGTGTTACATTAGGTGAAACTTTGGTGTAGAATTTGAATCATGAATTTTGCATACTTCTATAGCTATATGAAGTTGAGGTGTTAAAGAATTGGATATCCTTTTGTAGGGCTAACTGGAGTTGCTTGTTTTGAAGGTCTAGAGATAGAAGTTTACAAGATTTTGTGCTAAAGGGTTTTTTGTTTTGAGTTTATGTCTTTAGGAGTTCCCCCTTTTTGTTTTCCTTGAGTGAGGTGTAAAATCAGATTGCGGCATATAGTCAGAAATGTATCGTGCATCTCTGGTGAGGCAACGATACATACAACAACAACATAGACAGAAAGTTTTGCGTAAAATCTTTAGAGTTAAATGTTTTTTGCTGTAACGTTGCAGATTCTCGTCTGGTAATGTGTTTGTTCTGTAGTTTCCCTTAAATGGGATTTTCCTTTTTTCATTTGGATGTAAGGGAGGTTGTTGATTTAGTGTGATACATTTTAGGGATACCCATCTAGGGTCTCCTAATGAATAATTTACTGCATATTGATGCTATTCACTTCACTTGTTCTAAATTCTTAGTCATTGATATTGTTGTAACTTTTTATCTGGATGACTTCTAAACTTTACATTACATATCAATCAATAACTAAACCATGCTTCCAGCTGGTATTTCTCTCTAAGCATAGATGTTTTAGCAAACTCATTTTTCAAAGGATTTGTCATAGTTACCTATTTTCACAGTAGTTATTAACCCTATACTACTCTCCTTATTGATACTCAGACCTCTCTATTGCAACATTTCACTGTGATGACTAAGTTTTTTTGGGAATAGGTTTTGATTTATGTTAGGGCTCGTTTGGATGGGCTTAATAAAAGTAACTTTAAAAAAGTACTTTTGAAAGTGTTGAAATTTATTTTTAAAATAAGCAGTTATGTGTTTGGATAAAAATGCTGAAGTTGCTATGCCAAACGTGAAAAGGGAAAAATGAAAGAAAGAGATGTTAGGGTTATGTGGGTAATGTAAAGATTGTATAAAAATATTAAGGGTAAAAAGATAAAAATGTGGTCAACTTAAAACAGCTTATAAGCTAAAAATAAAAAAGCACAGCACCCCTACCCCAGCTTTTAACTTTTGGCTTAAAATAAGTTTTTTAAACTTAAAATAAGTTATTTTGAGTATTACCAAACAGTTAAATAAGTCAAAAATCAGCTTTTAAGTCAGTTTGACCAGCTTTTAAGCTGAGCCAAACATGCTCTTACTCTATGACATTTTTTGCTTTATGAGAGTTTTAGTTTGACTAATCGATGAAAGTTCTATTGCATTTGATTAACACAACATTTTATAACTTAAAATTTAAACATTCAAACTCTACAAGAAAAGTAGTGTTAGGTACAACATTTCTCGGTATCAAAATACATTTTAAAATGTTACAGGGTTTATATAGCTACTCTCTTAGAGCATTTCGTTATCGAAGCCAAAAAAATATCTAAAACAAATGATGTCTATAATATAGTACTATTACTTTAAAAGTTCTTGAATTTCATTTGATATTTTCATTCCTTTTTCTACCTTTGAAACATAGTTTTATCATTTATGTCTGACTATTATTATCTCATTCTAACATTATTCTTGTGAAAAGTTAAGGTAGGTCATATAAAGTTGGACAGTGGATAGACCCCACATTGAGAAGCTACAATACTACCAAACTAATAATAGCACTAGAAGGTCTGAACACAATTTTTGCCATAAATGTCAAATTTATAAGTAGAATATAGTCAACCAAAGTACTCCACCATGACTAAATCATTTGTTATTCAATTGTTTAAGAGACCAGTAACAATCATGCTAACATATTCTGTCATAAAGATATGCCATGTTATTTGTATCTACATAAATTGCATTGAATTGGAATTTTCAACAGAAGAGTATCATCAACACCCTAGCTTTAGTAAATTTTCTACACTTTTTAGCTTACATAGGACACCTTTCCGCGGTTCTAGCTGTGGAAGGTACCAACATTAGAGTAGACTGTCTAAATCACACCCCTTAGGGTGCGGCTCTTTCCCTGATCCTGCTAACGGGAGATGCTTTGTGAACCGGATGGTCCTTTTAGTTGGATCATGAAATAAGCTGCCTATCACCAAGTCTAGAACTCAGTGTTTAGGAAATGAAAGGTTCATAACTTATTGAACTCAGTGCTACAAAATGAATAAAGATAGTGGATTGTGAATTGACAGGAACCAAGAAAAGTTAAAATAGCATTAATTAATAACATTTCTAATACAGCAACAGGAAAAGTTCATAGAAAACATCTTCCTGATTAGCCTAATTAAACTGAAAACATTCCATTCTATGCTAAACTACAAGCAAGTTCAGGTAGATAAAACATACAAGTGATTTCTTTTGTGAACCTTTTCAGTAGAAGGCACTGCTACCATAAAACACTTTTGGGCTTTGGCCATTTGGGCGCGTCTGTGGTCTCTCACTTGAACTGGAGTTCTCTGTTTTGTCATTTCCATTTTCAATGTCCAGAGGAAGTTTCATCTTTTCTAGAGCTTCAGTGAATTGCTGCATACTTTTCTTATATATATCAACTATGTCTTGCTGCACAACCTGCTTCTCTGGTACAATGCTCACGTTAACAACTGGCAGCGTAAACGTGCTAATAGGCTTAACAGATGAGGTCCTATCAACCTCTTTAGCACTGTCTTTCGTATCATTCAAAGGCAGTGCAGATTCCTCCTTCGAAGCGGTTGATGTCTGTTTGGGGTTTGAGTTTGATGGAGAACTTTTGGCTGAAGCACTCAGGGTGAGAGTCTCTACCTTCTTGATTTCAGTGGCATCTAGACCTTCAACAGCCACACTTTCTGGTGTAATCTGAACGTTTTCAGAAGAGATGTGTCCACCATTTTCTTTGGAGTCTATATGCTCAGAGCTTTGACCATCCAATTCAGTGCAGGGAATTGCATAGTACTCGGTAACCATTCGTTCATTTTCGTTCACAATTTGGGGATCCGGGAATTCAATCTTAACCAGTTCACAAGGAATACTCTCAGCTATTTCATCAGCATTTGCTGCAGCCAAAGAATGGCCTGGTGTGGGAATTTCCAAGACTTCCGGGGTTGCACCAGTATATGTTAGTGTCAATTGCACAAAACCGGACGGAGAATGGAAAAGATCACTCGATGACAAGGTGAATTCTTGTTCTAGCTTCCCATTCTCAGCAAGAACATCACAAAGTGGTACTAAAGTTAATCCCAACAACTGATCCTGCAAATAATTCTTCACCCTACTCATCATCCATATCTCACATCTCACTGATGTTTCAATAGTCTTGACATTAAGTCGAAGACTCTGATCGAAAACCGGGTTCTGCCCCCCACCATTAATAGTATCAGTCGAAACAGCTTCTTCAGGATTACTAGTTAAGGAAACCTTAGCATACACATCTTGTTTATGATATATACATATGTTATGTATATCCCTTGCTTGATGCACATGAACATCAAGAACCCCAATAAACCCCTCTACATTCCTAATCACAACACCCTTCCCTTGACAATCAGATTTTGTTTTGTCATCAACAACAAGAGATTCTGATTCTTCCATACTGACTACTTGATGACAGTCCATTATTAAATAAACTCACAAAATCAAAGTTGGCTACTCAAAAGTAACAAAAACTGACTATTCCCTAAAACCCTCAAATGACAAAAAAAAGAGTAGTTCAAGAAATCCAAACAACAATAGCACAAACCTTATGATTTTTTTTGAGGGGAAATGAAATACTTACCTACTAGAGAGCCATAGCTGAACTTTGTCACAGCTTCCAACACATCAAGATTCACTGCTTAAGTCAAAAAAGATTGAATTTTTAACAACAATTGTAGCACAACTAGCAGACCAAATCAAGAATAAAATATTTGGGTGGCTGTCTCAAGACTCTCTAGAGCCCCCAACATAAAAGACTAAAGACAGCAAATCCAAGAACCCCAAAAATGTAAAATTCTACACTAAACAACCAATCAAGCAGCCCAAAGTCCAATAAAAGCAACCATTACCCTTTTATAATGGACACCATATTCAAGAACTGAAAGCAAAAATACAAGAAAAAAGAAAAAGGGACCAATAATACACAAATATCTAGAAGATTGCAGAAAAAGTGAGGATACAGAGAGAGAAAAGAAGAACTAGTAGTAGAAATATAGAAGGGGTATCAGTATACTCCAAAAAAATCCTTTCTTTTTCTTGCTTTTTGTTTTTTTGTGCAAAAGTCAAATTTTGAGTCTAATAATTTAGGTGGGGAGTAATAGCTAATTAAAACTCTGAACTGAAACTGTAGAGAATTCACTTCTTGAAAAGAAAATCATAGGATTTATCAATTATACACTATGTATGAGTACCTGACTGCAGCTACCATATTTTTTAAGAGTTTGAAAAATATCGAAATTGTTATTATAATATCAAGCTATATATGAATGATTTTTTATTTCAGCACTATTTAATAGTATATTTTAAAAATATGTATATGTTCATATAAACATTATAAATATTGCATCACTATAATTAATGATATGTCCACGTGGTATATATTCATTATTAAATAGTGCATATAAATAAAAAATTATTTTCAAAATTTAATATCATACATCACTTTCATTCAAAATTTAAATATATATCAAACTTTTTTTCTATATACATAGTGCATAGTGCATACACAATAATGTTGTGATTATTAGAATATAAATTTTAATAATGAGCCTCTTCTTTTTGTGGAAATAATAAAGTATTAAAGGACATTCAATTATTGAAATCTTCTTTGAACTGTAACCTTAATTTGACTTGACTTTTGACAATCTGACTGCTACTTTCAATGTGTTTGAAAAAAAAGTTGAGTCATTTGATTTCAATTTGAGTTATAATGGGTTAGCTAATGAAAAAATGTTAAAAGTAAGAATATTTTTATATTAAGTGTTTAATTTATTGTATTTTAAATAACATACATTTCATAAATTTTAAAAATAAGTTATTTATTTTTAAAAATATCTTTTATAAATATAAAAACTGATGTATAAAAAAATTTAAATAACATTTTTATCATTTGATAATTTTGTGAATTGTGATTACTATACCATCTAAGATGAGGAATAACTTGTCTCAGTACTAATAATTTTTATTGCAAATTAAGTTATTCTGAACCTATCAACCAATGAACAAGTGTGACTATACCTAATACTATTTGGGGTTATTCTTTACGCCAAACAACCCTATAAGACTTCTCTATTGTGGTTATCTGTGAAGTTATATTTAGAGGTGAAGTAGAACCAATTTAAATGAATACTCAATAATTAATAAACAATTTAGGATAATATTTTCTAAAAATTATCGATTTTGATAAGATAGAATATTTTCAGAAAGACTCTTGTATAAATACATGGTCCTATTGATATTATAAATTAATAATTCCTTAAATTAATAAAATATCTAATACAATTTAGTGAAATATGATTTCTATGTTTTTTTATTTTTTGTTCTAATTTAAATCTAGTTGTAGCTTATATCTAACTTTCTTAATGCATCCAAAATTGTGAAGAGTTTTAAATGCAACAAGTGTTTCCTTATGTGAATTTGATTCCAACGGTATTGTACCATCTTCAACTTCATTGTCAAATTGCAACAATCATTATTTCTGATCGTATCCAAAATTTCTTGTAAACATGTATCATTTTCACCCCTGTAATCTAATAAGCAATTGATATCGATTTTATTGCGATAATCAAAATTATTAATGATGACTTTTTCGAATTCATAAATATTGTTTTCTAGGGTTGATTTTAATTTTGTAGAATATGATATAATTAATCTTTATTAAATCTTAAAATTACTCTTTAAATTAATATTTATCTACTAAACAATACTTATATAAAATAAAAACATTTCATAGTTCCAATATGTGATTTAAATCTTATATTATGGATAAAATCAATAAAGTTGATATAAATGTCAAGATGGCCGAGTTGGTCTAAGGCGCCAGTTTCAGGTACTGGTCCGAAAGGGCATGGGTTTGAATCCCATTCTTGACATACATTTTTTTTCCTTTTTTTTGATTTTTTTTTTTCCTTTTTCTTGTCATATTTTTTTATTATTATTATTTTCCTTTTTCTTGACAATTTTTTTTTTGTTTTCCTTTTTTCCTCTTTGTGAGTCTTTTTTAGGCTTGGGCCAAACTAATGGGCCCATGAAAGATTAGTTTGATTAGCCATTCTCGTAGAGTGTCTTTTATAAAAATAACACTACACATACATTTAAGATGTTAAATATAAAGTTATAAATAAACTTTTTAATAATAAACTACTTATAGCATATTATTATCAAGTTATAGCATATCAAGAAATAATATATTATTCTCATTAATTTTTTAAAATAATAATTAACTTATTTAAATAATTCAATTACCTTATTTAAACCAATGTAGTTAATTAAATTTATTATTTTAAGTTACTTTTTTTAAACAAACTCTTAATTAATGTAATTTAAATTAAATATTATATAGTTACCTTTTTTAAGATAACTACAAAATAATAGGGATTTTATCTCTAAAACAATTACAGTTTTATTTTAAGTTACCTTTTTTAAATAAACTCTTAATTAATGTAATTTAAATTAA
This sequence comes from Solanum chilense, assembly GCA_032847665.1. Classification (NCBI taxonomy): domain Eukaryota; kingdom Viridiplantae; phylum Streptophyta; class Magnoliopsida; order Solanales; family Solanaceae; genus Solanum; species Solanum chilense. The sequence continues at coordinate 64,554,407 of CM064969.1, forward strand.
ATATTATATAGTTACCTTTTTTTAAGATAACTACAAAATAATAGGGATTTTATCTCTAAAACAATTACAGTTTTATTTTTAAAACTGTAAAACGTTATCTAAAAAAAATAAAATTATATTCCCCAAATTTTTGTTCTTCCCCAACTCTTTTTCAAAATCATTACCTCTGCACGCCTATCAAAACTTTTCACCAAAATTCGCACGCCTAATTTATTTTCTCTCAAAATCACTTCTCTCTTAATAGTCTTGTTCAAGAATTCTCAAATATTTGCATTCAAATCTTCATTTTTAGCACTCAAATCTTCAACTCTTGCGATAAACAAATCGTACAATGTCGAAAAGAGGCAACGAAACCCCGAGAAAAAGTAGAAGATTGAATGAAGAAGCAAGCTCAGACGATTTTCATGCTCCATCTTTCAAAATTTTATCACAAACACAATCTCAACATTCATCTGTTAAAGTTAAATCTAGATCAGGGAAATCAACAATAGAAAAAAAAAACATCCAAAGGGAAACGAGAAGAAGAGAAAAGGGAAAGAAAAGAAAAATGTAGATGAATTTGAGAAAATGACGAAAGAAAGAGGAAAGAAGAGGAAAGGAAAAGAAATCGAGGAATCATCAGATTCTGAATCTGATTTTGTGGAAGAGTTGATAAAATCAAAATCCAAAAAACCAAGAGCATCTGAAATCGATACTTCACATTTACAAGAAGAAGAAGAAACAGTTAAACCCAAAAAAAGTTCAAAGGTTAGTAAAAGTTAATTTTTTCAAAAAAAATTATGTTCTGTTATTTTTATTTTCTGTTATTTGGGTATAAAATAGTTAAAATATAAATTTGGTGTAAATAAATAATGTATGAATTGTATATGATTCATTGTATGAAATTACAGATCTCTTCATATTACAATATCAATTGCTGAAACATGTATTTTTTATGTATGATTTCACTGTATGAATTGTGTATGATTAACTGTATGAATTGTGTATGATTCACTGTATAAATTTTGTATGGTTCACTGTATGATTGACGGTATATATAAAATATGTATAAATTTTTTTGTATCAAGTTTTTTGATACTGTTGAATAGTAATATCCATAATTAGTTATACTTTATGTTTTGATTTGTATATTTTGGTGTTGAATATATTGTGTATGAAAGAATGTTGTAAGTTTGTTTGAAATGTGTATGATTATATTGTATTATGTTTTGTATACTATGTGTATGAATTATGTATTTTTCAATATTATGTTGTAAGTTTGTTTGAATTGTGTATGATTTACCGCATTATGTTTTGTATACTATGTGTATGAATTATGTATTTTTCAATATTATGTTGTAAGTTTGTTTGAATTGTGTATGATTCACTGTATTAGTTTTGTATTACATGTGTATGAATATGCGTATGATTAATGTATTTAATTTTTACAATTTTTTAGGAGAAGAAGACACAAACACATTTGTCTTCATGTATTAACATGAATGTGTTTGCGGATTTGTTGACCTTTTTAGGTCAAGATAAGTTTCAACAATTCCTAGATGAAACACCTTTTGGATTTTTTTATAATTTGCATCACATTAAAATCCAATGTCAATTGTTGAGACACTTGTTTATAATGAGGAATGAAAATGTTAGGGATGACACATTATGGAAAATCAAAGAATGATAAAGGCGCAATCAGTGAAAGTGAAGTTACAGGAACAGTTGCTAGCAAGAAGGGTGGACCTCGAACTCATAAAGAACAAGTTATGGACACCACCAATTATCCTACTCCAAAATTCCATATCAGGAAGTAGAAATCTTCATGGCACAATGTACATTTATTTGAATGACTTGTTTTTTTTTTTTAACTTATGAACAATTTATGTATTTTCCCAGTTTTTTTATTATGACTACTCTGTTGGTTTTATATAAATTACTACTGATTATTACTAAATGTGTCTCACTTTAACATATATGAACACTGTATGAATCATGTATGAAAATCATATGAATTATGAATGTCATATTAAAATTTGATATATAGTATATAGTAATGTTAAATTATTCCATAAATTTGTTTTGCATGAATACTATACACTTTCAAATACAAACAGAAAGGGATATTAATTATATTACTGGTATGAATACTGTATGAAAAATGTATGAATTATATCATACAATTATACATTAATAAATGTGTATCACCATCTTGCATACATTATTCATACCAGTAATATACAACAATTTGTTTCTGTTTGTATTTTTATTATGACTACTGATGGTTTTATATAAATTATTACTGATTATTACTAAATGTGTCACACTTTAACATGTATGAACATTGTATGAATCATGTATGAAAATCATATGAATTATGAATGTCATATTAAAATTTGATATATAGTACATAGTAATGTTAAATTATTCCATAAATTTGTTTTGCATGAAAACTATACACTTTCAAATACAAACAGAAATAGATATTAATTATATTACTGGTATGAATACTGTATGAAAAATGTATGAATTATGACAAATTATAAAATATATTTTTCACAATACAAACAGAAACAAATTGTATGTATATTACTGGTATGAATAATGTATGAAAACTGTATGAATTATAACATATTATAATTTAATATGTATAACATAAACATACATTATTTTTTTATATGCAAGTATTGAATTTGTATAAATGTATAAATTTTGTATGTAATCCCCATTATGAATGCAATAACTGAATAAATGTTATATGATTATATGAATTATTATTGTTAACATATGTCAATATATGAACAGTTGTATATACAATGTATGACATTTGTATGAAAAGTAATATTATTCAATAAAAAAATATTTTATAACAATGTAATGCCTCAAAAACACAGATTTAACATTACGACATCATTGTTTTTGTATAGGATAATTTGAACAAGTCTTCCTATTGTGTCCAACCTGATGGTATCTACTGCATGTGCTTTTTGTCTTCTTGAATTTCACATCTGCGAACCCCTTCCACCGTTCAAGTTTGGGTCTTCCTGCTGCTCTTTTTGGACCAGGCGACATCAATTTAGGATCTGAAATATAACTTGGTATAGCCCATGTACTCTCGCACGGGATAGGCTCGACAGGAATGGCATAAGCATCTCTGAAATTCTTGAGGCTATAAAAAGCAGAACATATGCAATATAACATGGGAATTTAACATATGCAATATAACATGCAATATGCAATATAACATGGGGAAAAAAAATACGACACATTAATAAAATATTAAAAAAAAAAAAAACTGATCAATTCCATTTGCCACCATGTTTAATTAAAATTGACACAATTTTCTCCATCAAATCAAATCTAAACTTTTTCAACCTTCAATTTTAATTGTTTTTCCAAAAAAAAAAGAAAGATAAAATATGAGAGAATTCGAATATATGAATATAGTTCAATTTCTGGAAAAAAAAAATGATACACGTTTATGGAAAGAAAGATAACAGAATACAATTTTTTAAGGATAAAAAATAAAAAATAATTACCATTAAAAATGGATTGAGATAATTAAGGTGCATATCTATAATTAATATATTTAAAAATCCCTTAAAAGGTGCACATTTTGTTATCAGTTAATAACAGTAACTACATTCAAGGAAATTATCCAATTTTAATTATTCATTTTTTAATTTTATTTTTTGTCCTATTTAGAATAAATATTTACAATATTTTAATTTAAAGAAATGCTATAAGTTGATATATTAAATGTTATAGAATGAAAATCAAACTCTCATGCCATAATTTGAGAATATGACTACATAATATGCTATATACCTAATTTACACGTGTCTTTTTTAGTTTTGGGCCAGCCCAATGAGCCCATGGAAATAAAGTGAGAACAAAATCTGATATTGACTACCTAAAAAGTCACTCTCTGAGCTGGTACACTATATACACCAAAATTTCAAACTTTTATACTCACAAATACGTGATTTCGATTCAATAATGAACACTAAATGAAAGAGATAGAACGGCTTTCTTTCCCGCCCGACAAAACAAGAATTGTACGCAGAAGAATGAGGAAATTTTGATTTTGAAAAATAAGAGAAAATTCCTCTATTTATAGCCAACTCAGAACAGTATGAAAAAGTTGCACTATAAACTTGCAAAATCTTAGTTCAAATTATATTTTGAACAATCAAATTACAAATAATGACATACATGATGATACATGTGATACAATAATTAATCAACCATGACTAGATCCACTAAACTTGCCAGAACTCCCAATTAATCCCTCTCTTCTCATCTTATCTTCCTTTGCTTTTCTACAAAACACAACCCAAGAATTCACTTCTAATGCCACAGTAACCCCAATCAATGTAGACAAACACAAACAATAACCCAACTTAACATAAGACCTTCCTTCTCCCATCACTTCAAATCCTTGAAAAACATTCACAACTCCTAATACCACACAACCATAACCAACAAAATGATGATATGATTTCCAATACTTCCTAAACTTATTTGTTGTCTTAGGCCTAAAAAACAATGCCAATGTTTGTAACATGCCCAAAACAAACGTCGCGATCCCTAAATTTCGATGTAATCCATACACTCTCCCTCCTGAAAGTTGCCCTAATCGAATCCCTATTGCAAATCCAATAGTACCTAATGAAATCCCTGATAATTGTACCCCTGCATGTACATAAAACCATGTTGCCCCTAGTGACTCAACATGCCTCAAGTAACGAGCCGTGACCGCGCCTAGAGGTAGAATAACACCCCATGATATTGAATTCATAACACCATGTACATCTTTTAGTGTTAAGAAATTGTTGTGACATGTTGATTGTGAACCTGAAAGGACATCAATTGTGGCTATTGAAGAAAGATCATTTATGTTAGTTGGATGAATTGTTGGTGAATAGCCTTGTACATAAATGCCACGGTTCCAAACAAAATGTACATTTTTGGTCTTATTAGACACAAGTTTTAATGTGGCATATATTTGAATGGTAGCACCATTATGTATAGTAGCCATTTTGCCACCATATAAAGTTGATGAAGAGGCTACTAAATAAATGTCTAAAGGTTTTGATAAAAGTGGACTCTTTTGGAGCTTGACTGATGGATCAATTATGTATGGTAGAAGAACAAGCTGGCCTGAATTTGGATCAGGAAAGGCGATTAACGCGCGAGTTCCTGTCATTTCAGGGGAGTTAGGGTTAATGCCAAATCCAACCCAACCAGAAGGAGATATAAATGAACCAAAAAAGACTATATCAAGTGTGACATTATGTGGATGGAATGTCCAAGCAATTGAGGCATCTTGTGAAGGGAGTGGCATACATTTTTCAAATGTTTTAGTAGATGTTGAGGTTGTGCATGAATGAGAGGAAAAGACTATTGTGAAGGGAAAAAAAGAGAGGAAAATGAGAAAGAAAGGAAGAAACATGATGGTGAAGAATTTTGGGAGTAGTGTGTGATGAAAAATTTATGATGGATAAAAGGAATTAAAGGAGGGGTCCTTTTTTTTTTTTTTATGAAAAAATATGATAAAATTGGAGTTTGTTTATCATGCTTGTTGTACACTAGTCTTGAATGAATCATTGAGGGAATTACCTTTTACTAATTTGAGCTTAGCTTTGAAGCAATGCAACTTTGAATATAGGTATAGTTATTAATTATTATAGCTAAGGAAAGTACAATATATAAGTTAAACCTTTCATTTTCCGTTAATGATAGAGTCAGAATTTTTATCGAAAAAAATTAAAATATAAAGTAGTTAAGACACGAAGTAGCTAGGAAATTCAACATATAATACTATATAAATATACTTTTTTGCTGATCAATTGACACTTCTTGAACAAAGATAACTCTGTCATAGAAAAAAAAATATTTTTGATGCATACAAAGTAATCCCTTAGAATATGTGGTTTTGTACATGTGATGACATTATTGTTGCTATATAAAATAAGAAATTTATGTTAGAAATAACCATCTTGACACTCCTTTTTTTTTTGATAGATTAATAGTGACAAATTGCACATATGAAATAACTTAGCTTTAAAGTGAAGGGACAAGTGACCCACACACACTATGATATGTTATGATGATAATGCTAAGGTAGCTACTTTTGTTATAGTATGTCTTTTATTTGAATCAAGAAAGCAATAGTACTCATATTGATGCATTTGGTACCAACCAACCACACAATGTAAGTATGTAAACTAAAAATTGGACGAAAATTCAATTAAAAAAGGTCACATTTTACGAGTTACCTAAGTGCATGAGGTAAATAAAACCAACTAACCAAGTATATATATATGATGACTCACAAACTTATTTTTTTAGAATAAAGGAGGGAAAAGTCTTTTTGTTGGGTTTTCAGTGATGAACATAAATTATTTTAGAGTAAACTTACAAAGTTTAAGGAAATCTTCCATATATAGCGAGATTAGTGCATTTCTTTTATTTTTTTAAAAAAATAATATAAAATAACGACATATTTTTCTATCAAACGAAGCAATTTTCAGAACGAAGCATATAACTATATCGACACTCTTTCAAAATGTAGCATATACATTGTATGAGCATACATAGAGTATCAATGTATATACATGTTTATACATCGATACATGTATACAATTGATAGCATACATATGATACAAGAATTATGCCAACAATTTTTAGATATATGCTAAAAAAATATAAAAATAACTGTATTTTATAATTATTTAAAGGGAAAACTGTATATAATAGCAAACTAATAACCTAAATTAAATGAAATATCTAGGGTTTGATTTAATTGTGCTCCATAGCAAACATTAGCTAAAATTTGCCAGCGTCTCTCTCCCAAAAATCTCGCTCGCCACTCTCCATTCTCGCTCGCCTCTCTCGCTTTATACACAGAAGTGTATAGTTCTGTTTCTGTTTTGTATAAAGCGAGAGAAAATTGTATATACACATGCAAAAATGTATATCTTCGTGTTATACACTTAATTATACAATTTACAAACATTTTACTTCAAATTTTGCAGAGAAAAAGGCCAACGAATTATACAATTGCGAATTATATAATTGCAGTGAAATACAATTTTCTCTAGCTTTATACAACAGAAGTGTATATATTGTGTTTCTGTTTTTGTATAAAGAAAGAAAAACATATATCTTCTTGCTATACACTTATAATTATACAGTATACATACATTTTAATTCGATTCAACTGTATGCAAAACAAATTATACAATTGCAGCGAAATAGGCCAGCGAATTATACAATTTAGGCCAGCGAATTATACAATTGTATATGTATAGCAAATTATACAGTTTTATGTTTGCTATGGAGCGCAATTATGCAAAGTTTGCTATAGCATATAAATATGATTTTTTTGTTTGCTATATGTGAAAGTTGCCCTTATTTAAAAGTATAACTATAAATATAATTATGGAGTATCATAAGTTACATTAGATAGTCTTTTCAAAATTTAAACTCGGACTGCAACTTTAAAATGGGCCCAAATTCGGGTATTTGTTCATGAAGTGATCATATGATGATAATGGGTCGCATAGAAGTCCATATCACTTTGGGCCACATAGAGAAGTCCATATCACTTTCCTTAATGCTGGCCCATACTTTAATTTTGAATTATGCAGTGATAATCGTCAGAAACTTACGAAAATTCTACAGTTTAGGAGTTAATTACATAGATACACTCTAGTTTGCAATATTATGAATCTTACTAGATTTTGGTGCATGTCGAGATACATGTATCTCAGGATACATAAGGTCAAAATTTATGAAATTAGCTCAAGCACTTGGATATATATGCTTAAGAACTGTGTTTGCTAGAGACAGAGCCAAAAAGTAGGAGTGGCTCTAATAAATTGGTGGTCTAAAGTCAAATTCAAAAGGAGACTTTAAAATTTGAATATATATTTTTTATGAAGTTTATTATAGTCAATTATTTATTTTTCTTGAGACATAGTTTTCGTAATTTGTCAAACTTCTATTACTTCTTTGTTCTTTTATAAAAAAAAAATAAAAAAAATTTACAAATAATACTCAACATTTTTTTTAAAAGATATGCATAGTGTATTATTTTTTTTAAAGTGAGGCCCCTCAAATTCGAGGCCTAAGGCAATTGCTTTTTCTGCAAAGCAGTAGAGCCGCCCCTGCGGCAAAAATAAAGTTAATAGGTTCAATATTTTAGTTCTTTTAAGTTACTGAATACAGAATTAAGAATTCATACCTATTCAATATGTTTCAAAAAAACAAATATTGTGTATGAATCAAAAAAACTACTAAATTCTATCGAAATCGCTTCGTGCTCCCTAACCTCAGTTCAGTTCATGTTTATTCTTTGGGCGTCTTCAAATAGCTACTAATTTTCATGTGTTTAATATGGGAAATGTTCAGCTTAGACATGGTTTTTTGATACTATCAATTCCAATGAGGTGAAAATTGCATGTTTTACCATATATTTATTTATTATAAAATAATGTTACTTCAGGAGAAAATTGTTGATTTGATCAATAAATCAGATGAGAAAATAGATATATTTTTTAATTGGGAAAAGGGTCAAATATGTCCCTAAACTTTTCGAAAAGGTTTAAATATGCCCCCCGTTTAAAGTTTGGTCCATTTATACCCTCGCCGTCCAATTATTGGTACAAATATGCCCTTATGGGCGTTAGATGGTCACCTCAAAATATCCAGCGCATTTTACTTTTCTTTAATTGCCCAAATGGATTTTCCACGTCATTTTAATATTACATTGTGGCATTTATATTACAAAAGAGAAACGGTCAAATATGCCCCTAAAAATCCGACCCATTAAACCCTTTTATTACCCATATTTTATGGTTCAATTATACCCCTCTTTTAAATAACTTATCCTACCCATATCCGACCCAAAACCCATATCCCTTTTCCCCCAAAACAAATCCCTAATTTCCTAAATGTTACGTAAACAATTGGTCTTCATTTCTAACTCTTTGTATATTTCTTTTCCTTTTAGTGCTAATTTGAAATTAATCTTGTTTGATGTAATGTAATTAATTTTCTCTTTAATATTCCTTCATAAATTAAACTAATATATCTTGAAATTTGGTTCCTAAGTGTTTGCTATATATTAGGCCATATAATATAGAGTCTTTTATTCACTTTAACTAGTCACTTATTTTAAAAATAAATTTTTATTTTTGTTTGTCATTTTTGAAATATCAAAAAAATATAATTATATTTCTTCATATTTTACCCGCAACATTAAATACTTATTTTTCCAAATCATTTTCCAATACCTAAATACTAAACATCATTTAATAGAGCTAGTTTGGCGAAATACTTGTATCAATATTTATTTTCTTAATGAGTGTCAACTTAAATAGTGACAAGTAAAGTATTTTTAATTTTTTTTAATAATATTAGGATTTAGTATATAACTTGAAAGTGTACGAAGGTACCCACACGTTATTTGGACTGATATACGATTTACGAACATCCTTTTGTATCGGAGGAAATTTCAAAAACATCCATACTTAGCTTTGAAATTTAATTATGCAATCGTAAATGAAATTTTATTAATTATATAAGTAAAAGATAATTCACTGTATCAATTTGTTCTATATATGTTGATTCGATAGTGGGAGTGAATAAATACATTAATACAAAGCGAATAAATACAAAAAAGGTACAAAGTGAAACATATAAAATTTAAATTTTCATTCATTATAACTTTTTAAAATATCTGTTATTTCGGATAATATCTTCAATGAATAAAAGTTAAACTCAAAAGTATTACCGTAAACTTAATTACTATATGACTATAATATAATATTTTGATTTAAATTTGGATGATAATTTTTCAAATTGATAAAATCAAAAAATTTCACAAATCTAATTCTAATTTCATGATTCCCAACCCAAGTATATTCCACTCCATCAAATCAAAGATAAGAGAGTTGACTACTAGGTAGTCAAAACAATTTTCTAATGTTTGGACCATTTTGCTTTGATTAATTCTTATTATAAATTTAAAAAATTTCTTGCAAAAATAAAAATAAAGATCTAGTCTAGGTGTTTCCATATTTCTAGAATAAATTAGATGACCTAGTCATTGAAGTGTAAAAAAAAATGGGAACCTAACAAAGAAAAAGACTTTTGTAACATGTCCAATAAAAGAGGAATTAGGTGAATGATTTAAAATATTTTTAACATTGTTTGATAAACAAACTAAATTATTGAGTTTGAAATTTAATTTGGACCGATCTATTTAGTTAGATACAATAATCTTAAGTTAAATAAGATAAAAGCTGAAATATTTCATAATTAAATTTGAGATAAAATTTATATTTTGTCCATCAAATACTTAATAAATTTTAGGGATAATTGTATATAATAGCAAATTAATAATCTAAAATAAATAAAGTAGCTAGGGTTTGATTTAATTGTGCTACATAGCAAACATTTGCCAAAATTTTTCAGTCACCTATCTCTCAAAAATCTCACTCGCCACTTTCCCGTTCTCGCTCCAATCTCTCGCTCGCTTCCTCACTTTTTATACAAACACAAGTATATAAAAACTGTTTCTATTTGTATAAAGCAGAGAAAATTGTATAAATACATATATTTTTGTTCCCCTTCCTCCCCTCTTTCAGATCTCGCTCGCAACCCTCGCCTTTCACACTTATACAAACAGAAGCGAAATGTATAAATTGTGTTTCCGTTTGTATAAAGCGTGAGAAAATTGTATATACACATGCAAGTACATATATTTTCGTCCTATACACTTATAATTATACAAAAAAAAATACTCCCTTGCCTAGTTTTTTTTGCCTTTCTCTCTTTTCGTTTTATACAAATTCAAATTGTATCTAATTTCTCTCTTTCTCGTTTTATACAATTTGATTTAATTGTATATTCCCTGTCCAAGTCTCTTTTATTTTTCTCTTTCTCATTTTATACAATTAAAATTGTCTATAATCGTTCTATACACTTATAATCATACAATTCGTTTTATACACTTCGTTTATACAATTCTCTGCCTAAGTGTCTTTCTCTTTCTCGTTTTATACAATTAGCTTCAACTGTATATGTATAGCGAATTATACAATTTCTATATTTGCTATGGAGCATAATTATGCAAACTTTGCTATAGCATACAAATATAAAAAATTTATTTACTGTATGTGAAAGTTACCCTAAATTTTATCTCTAATTTTACTTATAAATTAGTCCATCTTATCCTATATATATACCGAACAATTCCTTAAAATTTTATAATTAATATAGTTTAACGACTCATCACATTAATTTACAGAAGACAAAAGTGGGTTGGTCAAAAGTCAAAACAAGCTTGCTGCACAATGTAATTCACCATCGGAATTATTCTTATTTTAATTTTTGATAGTTATATCATTCGAATTTATTTATCTACTTAAAATTTTACTTCAAGTGATGTCGATATTTTAAAAAACAAAAAATATTATATTATTAAAAAATACTTAAAACGTACTAATAAATCATATAAATTTACTGCAATATATTCTTAACGGTAAGTTTTCATGAAAACTTCATTAAAAAAAATAAAATAAATTTCAACTGAAATGAAAAAATCAAACATATCTTGGAAGCATCATGTTATTGATAAGTTGCTTGGAAGATCAAGTCGAACATGTGAAGTAGATATCTCCAAATGTTTGAAACTTTATGTACAATTCTAAATCCACATTTATTTAAGTGGGGTAAAAAATTATCATCTCAATTTTTAATTTCGAATAATTAAATTAAAATCAAAATATCTTAATTTACGATTTTATAATCGATAATATTTAGATTGACACTCAATAAATTCGGATGATTTTCGACTTTCAATCAAGAAATCACATCATTAAAGAAACGCATACGACACTTCACTTTAGATTACGCTTAACAAGAAAAATTAATTGTTAATGGTAAGAGGAAATTTCGTATAAGCAGATATAAATTAAACTATATAATTAGATTTAACATTTTTGATTTGGTCTTTCAACATATACGTCATTAACCTAATAATTTCATTGACCACGTTGCTAAAATATTCTTTAAAAGATCTAGTAGTAATTAATTTATGATGGCGGCTAAAAATAAAATAAAATTTTGTAACATGAACTATTAGCAGAATATATGAGCAAATCTATACAAAATTATGGTGAGAAATTTTCTTTACCGTATTAGTTATTGTTGTAAATATATTTTAGTGGTAATTGAGTTAATTCATTGCGTCCAAAACGGCTAAATTTTTTAACATATTAGAATGTTGATTATAAGTTTTTATGGTTGTAATTGTTGTTTAATATAATATAGCAATAATTATATTATTTTCGTAAAATTCTTTATTTATTGTAGTGCATCCACTACCGTAAAATAGAAAAAAAAAAGAGTAAGGAATTTGATTAGTATAAATTACATAAATCTCATTATTTTAATATGAAATTACAATCTATTCCTAATAACTTTTTAATTACATTAATCCCATAAAAATTAAAAAAAATGAATACAATAATTGAAGCTCGAATTTATTAAAATATAGCTCAGATACATTCAATATTGTCTCGAATACGTTAATATGTAGTTAGGATACATTAAAAACTAGCTTAGATACATTAAATACTTGTTTGGATACATCAATATGCATCTCAGATACATTAAAGAAATAAGGGATTTGGGAGATTTTAAATGTAATAGGGGATAATGAAAATAAGTGAACAAATGTGCTGTATTTCTGTAATGTTTCCATTTAATTATTACTCTTTCGATTCCGCGCTTTGTGCAACTATTTCTGTTTCAATATTTTGAATCGTTAATTAATATCATTTATAGTACTTTTTAAAGATATAATTAAAATTTTAAAATCAAAAAATTATGTTTAAATTAACATAAAAACTACTCACTTTCGTCGAAGAAGGTTTGAAAATCGAATGTAGCTTCGTTCTTGAGTAAGTCTATATTTTAAATAGTGTAACATAAAATGAAACGAGAGAATAAAGAAGGATGATTAATGATGAATGGGTTTATAATAAATTGATGAGTTGTATAAAAATGATAAGTAGGGTTAGGTCAAGTTTGGATGTTGAATTAATTATCTTTAATTAATTGCATGAACCTACGAAAAAAGGCCACATGCATTATTGCATTTGCATGCAATGTATGTACTTATTAATTAGTATATCTTAAATTTAATGAAGCTTTCTTATAATATATATTATTAATTAGTATATCTTAAATTTTATGAAGCTTTCTTATAATATATATTGTAAGTCATGACTTGTTATAATATATACAATGCTTAGTCAACTAAATTTGGGTCAACACGCCATCGCCATGTCCTAATATAGTTTGTTAATAATTTTCTTTTTATTAATCCTTTCTTTTACTTCTCTTTTGTCTTCACTTTCATATTTAATTCCTCAGAATATAATATCACCGAGTCACAATAGCGGATAGCTCACAGGATATGGTGCAGTGATTGAGATTATTTTCTTAATAAGAGATTTTGAATTCAATTCTTATGTATCAAGAAAAATTTTGGTAGCGAGCGCTTCTCTGAAATCCTACGCGACATGAAAATTTGAAATAGTCAGAATCCAATTTTCGAAAGGGTACTGGGTGAGAAACAAAAAGAAAAATTCCTAAGAATAATAAAGACATTAATCACCTATACTCTTTTATTTTTGAATTTTTTAAAATATAGGACTAATTAGATTCGAATATAATTGTTTATAAAATGATTTCAAACTAAAAAAACATGTTTAGATTTTTATTTGTTTGTTTCTTTTCTTAAGAAGTTATATGCATGTATATCGAAATTCGAAATTCTAAAGAAATTTTTAATTTTACCTTTTAAATTGTACTTTTTTCTAATTTTTTTTTAAACTTGGGAGATATCAAAATTCAAATCATCAATCATCTTGGACGTATTTCTTACGTTACTAGCTAATTATTCAATCCATAGTTCTTTAAATAATTAGAATATTATTTATTGGACTTCCCTTTAATTACTTCAATTTTATTGTTTACTTTACTTTTTTTATAAGCTAACTGATGTACAAGGTTGTCATTTCATATAAGATGAAGTGTATGTTGGGAAATTATTAAAAATAAAAAATAATCCTCAAAGTATGAGACGTGTTAAAATATTTTCGCAAAAAATTTAACAAATTCATCTTTCATATAATGTATGAGCTAAAACAATAAATTTAAATTGTGTTGATGTGCCCATTAAAATTAAAATCACAAATCACTTTCTACAATGAATTTTCTCTCTGTAGTCTATTATCATAACTCTAAGCCATGACATATGATTAAATGTAGAAGGATTCAATTTTATCTGCTTCAATTTGTATTAGAATTTAATTAAATTTGAATCATGCTTGATAATTATTTAAGATGATGCTTCGAATAATTTTTTTTTCATACACAGAATGGATTCTAATACAAAATATTTGATTAAGAATAAAATAATTTTATTATTATATTATAACTAATATTGATATCACCCATACATTACTAAGACTAAATTATTCAAAGTCATTAATTTAAAAATAAATAACAGCCAAATGTTCTCAAACCATGAATAAAAAGGTCTTCTCTTTCCCTTTTGTCTTTTTTTTTTTTACATTCATTATGTTCCACATTAATTGGGATCCATCAATACTGGAAAGACGGTGGAAAAAAAAAAAGCTTCCTCGTTGCAAGAGTAAAACATGGATATTATTACTTTTTTATTTAACGATGTATCACTTAATTTGATTTGATACGAAGAAATAAAAATAGATTTTTTAATATTATGATTCTAAAAATTAAAGTTATGTTCATAGCTGATAATATCCATTGATATTATTTGTGTCTCCTTAAATATGTTACGTGAAAAACTAAATTTAAAGTGTTATAAAAAAAAATTGTATTTTAAAAAACAAACCTAAGAGAAAAAGAATATGTCATATTCTTTTTGAGACAGAGTATTCTCTCAAAAGAACATTATTTTTATGGATAAGACACAATTATCCCTCGAACTCGGGTTTTTTTTTTTTTTTGTAATTTTGTATATCTTTTGATTTATGTGACATACTCTGAAACTCTATATAGTTAATGTGCATGAAAGATGTTTCGATATCACGTCAGCCAAAAAAAAATATAAAATTGTTTTTAAAATAGGGTTCAAAAAGTTAAAATAATATTTATTTAATTAAAACGTGTCTCTTAAATTTTGATCATAATCTACCATATCTCATATTTTTATACGTATATTTTCTTTATTAAGATTTGTCCACATTGTGGTGGCAATTGTTTTAATGTAAGTGGACAAAATAACGATCAACTTATCATGGTAAACCATATTCTACTATTCTAGAGGGCAAGGATATTACTCACTTCGTCTACTTTACGTGACAATATTTTATCTTCACATAAAATTTAAAAAGAATAAAAATAAAATTACTTATTTAAAATATTTATATAATTCTAAATTTTAATTACTTTTAATTATGAAAAGATTGAAATTTATTTTTAATTATAAAAAGTGGGTAATTGGTAACCCCTTCAAATTCATATAACAATAGACTCTTAACTTTATATTGCCGTTTGCCGAACATGATTTTATTAATATTGCCGTTGGCCAACGTATTCATCGTAAAACCTTTGTTTTATTCCATGTGTTTTAATTTATATAGATAATATTTTTTGAATTTTGAGAGTTAAACGAATTTTTAAAATCATGATCTTCATTATTGATATATTTTGAATTGATAGTATCGTAATTTATATTACTTTTATATAATTTTAAAATATATAAATTTTATGTTAAATATATTTAAGTTTATACTACAAGAAAACTGTGAATTATATGGAGATTTTTTTGAGCATTAGCATGAAAATTCGTAGGATACTTATTTTCCTGCAAATTTACATATCAATTCCTAGAAAAATTCTTATGTAATTCACAGTTTTTTAAATGTTTTATATCGAATTTATGATTAGAATGAAATTGATTGTAAGAATTCAAAAATAAGATGTAAATCAAAATCAAAGAGTATAAAGGATAAAAAAGAAGTCAACATTATATTTCTTGAGGTCATGATGTTTATGGTGTTTGAACAGTTTTTTTTTAAAAATATTATTTAGTGAAGTTTTCTATAAAAATAAAACAATAATTAGATAATCATTTTCCTCCTTCTTTTTGGGCAATTTTGTGATATTCCTAAACCTTTCTCAGTTCCTTAAGTTGAAAAATATTTATTCTGCTGATTATTTTTTTAAAAAAAAATTCAGTCAAATAGACAAGAAGATGTGTTCGAAAATTTTGGATTTTTTAAAAATTATTGCCACCAAATTGGCTCTAGTTGCAACATAGGACAATTAAGACGATGATATTCTAAACAATTATTAAAATGTTGTTCTACATCGACCTTGTTCTACACATAAATTATTATTTTTTAAAATTTGGCTCATTTTAAAACAAATTAATTAAATAGTAAAAGACATGTAAATTAAAATAATTTTTCATTTGAAAAAATGGGTCAGAATATTACATTATTATATCATCTATTTACACTTTACATATATATTGTTCAACTACTCTCCTCAGCTAAATTGAATTATTCTCTTGTTCTATTACTAATTTCTCAAATATAATAATTTAAAAAAAATAACACTTCCTATATGACCAAAATATCCAAATTACGTTCATTAATAGCAAAATATTAAATTAGTAAATTCATGACTTTTCCAAGTTTGAAAGCAAAGATTTGTTTTGAGCACCAAGTCTAGTCATTTGTTGAAAAGTATTCAGTGTAAAAATAATAAAAATAGTAAAAAAATAAAAATCAAACACCTTCCTAGTTACTTCCATTGGAACCAACGTGGGTTGAGGTGCACTGATAAAAAATTTCACTCTTAATCAGAAAAAATTTTGAATTTGAACTCTGAATATGAAGAAAATTATATTGGAAGCGTCACGTTCGAATGGACCATATAGTAGGCGATTCAAATTTAATTAAAATTTCAATATGTGGAGTCCAAACATCTAGTGGAAAACCCCAAAAAAATAAAATACTTCCATTAGAACTCTTCATTGTGTTTCTAATAATGTATACTTTGGTTTCCACATATACGCCTACGATTCTTCTTTACCTTTTTTTTTTTCATTCTATCTTGATACTCGTATTAAATGATCGAATTTTGATTCATATTGAAAAGTTCAACCAGTGTGTAAAACCTACTTAACAAAAACATTTTATACTCTATATAAATTCAAAACCTATTATTGAAGGAGTTATTAATTTCATACTCAAAATTCAAATTCGAGATTCTTTTATGAAAAAATCGTGATTTTATACTTAGGATTCAAATATATACATTTTTAAAAGAATTGTAATTTCGTATTAAAATTCAAACTCGATTCTTTTTTTTTGAGAAAATAGTAATTTTATACTTAGCACTTAAACTTGAAAGAAGTACTTACGACTATACCAATATTTTTTTTTTTAGCGGTTACAATGCCTACAATTCCACGTAAAGGAAGCGGTCAACTAACTCCTTCGAATTTGTCATCACCTACTTCATCTTCCTTTTTCTTTTTCTCTTTCAAAAATCTATATAATCTAAGCTACTTTATCCCAAATTTTCAACAAATAGTTCAATTTTTCTTGATTCAATCATCCCAAATCCCAAGAAAATCAATTCTTGCAACAATTTGGGACGCACCCAAGTTCTTGAATTTGAGTTTTTGCTGAGCAAAACAGAACAAACAACAAAACAGAGCACAAACATGGATATACTTTTAACAACTTTATTGTTTTCATCAATCTTGCTTTCAAGTCTATTTTCTACTAGTTATGGTCAGAATCAAAATTGCTCTGCTTTTGCATTCAGAAATAACCAAATCTTTGCAACTTGTAATCCTCTGCCTCTACTAAACTCTGTTCTTCACTGGAGTTACCATCCAGATAACCATACAGTTGATCTTGCTTATAGACATGGAGGTGTACCAAATACAGATTGGGTAGCTTGGGGTTTAAATATTGATGGAACAATGATGGTTGGTTCACAATGTTTAGTTGCATTTAGAAATTCTAGTGGAGAAATTCATGCTTACACTTCCCCTGTTTCTAGTTATGCTACTCAGTTAACAGAGGGAGCTTTGAGTTTCAATGTTCCGAGAATTGAAGCTGAGTATTCCAACAATGAGTTCATTATCTTTGCGACTTTACAACTTCCTGCTGGAAGGACTAGTTTTAATCAAGCTTGGCAAAATGGTGCTGTTTCTGGTCAGGCTTTGACTGCTCATACTCAATCTGGTGATAACATGAGATCTTTTGGTAGTGTTGATTTTGCTAATGGAGAGTTAGGTGGTGGTGGTAGTTCAGTTACTTCTAGACAACGTAGAAGAAATGTGAGTAATTCGCGTACCCTTTCTTCTTCTTTTTTTCCGTTAGAATTTAACTTATATATACTGACAGTAGGTATCGATTAGAGTTGGTTTGGATCACTGCTTTTGAATCTATTAGGGTTTGCTTTGGTACGAGAAATAAGAGATATAGGATGAGACAAAATCGCAGGTTTTTCCCAACCAAATGAGCCGTTATAATATCATAACCTATGATCTCGAAAGTCCAATTGACTTAACCTTAAGTTGAACTCATCAAGTTGTTATGTGATACAACACGAAAACTACGTACAAATTGAGGTTAACTATATGAATCTTTGCTTACGATATTACTCATTTTTGTATCCACTAACCCAAGAGCAACAATGAATTTGACATGTTTGTAAATTTGACAGGTTCATGGAGTATTGAATGCAGTGAGTTGGGGAGTGTTAATGCCAATGGGTGCAGTATTTGCAAGGTACTTGAAGGTTTTCAAAGCAGCAAATCCAGCTTGGTTTTATATACATGTTGCTTGTCAAACTTCTGCATATATTGTTGGTGTTGCTGGATGGGGAACTGGTCTCAAACTTGGCAGTGATTCTACCGGTATCGAATTCACTACTCACAGGAACATTGGCATCACTCTCTTTTGCCTCGCAACACTTCAGGTAACGCATTAACTCTAAATCTTGAATTCACTCCAGCAAACATTTGCACACAAACAAAAGAGTTTAGTACATAACCGACCCCTCAAACTTGTCCCTTTTTTTTTTTTTTCATTTAGACACATGAGCTAAGGGTTTACACACATTTGATAGAGTAAGTGCGACAGGTTCAACTGAACTAATTGTTTTTACTTATCTGAACGCATTAACTATAAATCTTGAATTCACTTTTGCAAACACATAAAAGACCGGACCCTTCAATAAAGAGCAACAAAACTTCCCTTTTTTTGGTTTAATACGTAGACGCCCCCCTCAAACTTGCCCGATGGTTTTATCATTTAAACACCTGAACTAACGATTATAGCCGACCTTCATTGTTACTAATTTGTATGATTACAAACATTGTAGGTATTTGCTTTGCTTCTGAGGCCAAAGCCAGACCACAAGTACAGATTATACTGGAACATCTACCACCATGCTGTTGGATACGCGGTAATAAGTCTGAGCATCGCGAATGTTTTCAAAGGATTTGATGCATTGAATGGACAGAAGAATTGGAAGAGGGCTTACACTGGTGTGATCATAGCCATAGGTGCCATTGCTGTTTTATTAGAAGCTTTTACTTGGTTCATTGTCATTAAAAGGAAAAAAACAGACTCTAACAAGCACACACAAAATGGAACAAATGGTACTGTTAATCCTTATGGAAATGGGACTCATCAACAGGCATAACTTAAAAATATCACTTTGAACATTTTTGTATGTTTATATGTTTTTTGTTGTTTGGTCAGATTTTGTCTTTATTTTTTTTTTAAAATTTTTGCAGATTGATATATATTCTTGTATACATCATATATGTTGAAAGACCACCTATTTGTGGTTTTATTTATTATTACTAGTTTTTTATTTCATTCACTTTCATCTATCATTCAATATTATGTTTGAGTTTAATTTCTGTGCACTAACAATATAACCTGCGAGAAGAGTAACTATTTAAGACATGTTCAAGTTAGAGACTAACTTTGAAATATAACCTGCGAGAAGAGTAACTATTTAAGACATGTTCAAGTTAGAGACTATTATGTTTGAGTTTAATTTCTGTACACTAACAATATAACTAGTTAAGACATGTTGAAACTAGAGACTAACTTTGAAATATATAATAATAATAATAATAATAATGACCTACTTAACTATTTAAAGTTCTTTTATAGTATAAAAATTTTGCCACCAAGCCTTGGAAACAGTCTCAGAAAAAAAGCAAGGTAAAATTATGTATAATAGATATTTATGATCGGACCATTTCTTAAATCATGTTTATAGCGAGAGTTATAGTGTATCGGAACACGAAACACTAAAAAAAGTTGAAAAAATTATTAGTTTGCCAAGTGACATTATTGTCATCAAATTAGAAAAACATGGATTGGGCCTTCTAGAAGTTGAAACTTAAAAAACAAATTAAAGAAGTGGAATAGGAAGAAGCAAAGTTGAAAGCACTAGTTGCAAATGCAAGCAAAGTCTGTTTTCTAGAAGAATGCTCCATTGTTAGTCAATACCTAATTTGCCAATTTTTTTTTTAATAAAGTTGACCTAATTAGTAACGAAATTAGCAGTACTATTTATATTCAATTTGTTTTTGAAAGGAGTTAAAAAAAGATAAAAACACCTTATTCATTTCATACGTAAATTATTGAGAATAAGAGCTGAACTATTATTGAATGGTTAGGAAACACACTTAAATTTTAACTAGATCAAATATCTATCTAGAAATGCTTCTAGTCATACTTGTCGATAAAATTTTCATCTACCTAATGATTCTCTTTGTTGATACATTAATTTTGTAATTGACTTTTTTACATGAATTCTCACCTTTCAAGTCGGAGAAATCAATGTCACGTCCAAGAGGGTACAGAAGAAGTTGGTGTATGTCATGGTTGAAATAAAATTACATGATAATAGTTTAACCTTAACTTTTAATCTAACATTAATTTATTTAGATTTGTCAGTATGAAAATATTTTTTCGCGTGAAGTACCACATGACAATATTTTTAAACAAAAAAGAGATTACACTTATCATTAAACATTAATTGAAATATGCTTGATAAACTATCAGGTGATAGTTCAAATAAAAAATTCACACTTAAAAATTCTAAGTATAAACCTCAAAAATTGGGATAGTTTGAATGCTTTTAACTCTAAAATCTTAAAAGGAAAAATTCAAACTCAACAGGATGAATACTATATTTTTATACTAATAATGTGTGTGAGTTTGGGAGTACCTCGGTGAATAGGACAAAATATAGAAAATGAGACACAAATTGAAAATAATTCGGTTATATAAAATTAGATGCATCTTATGCGATGGTGTGAGTCAGTGGCGGATCCAGGATTTAAAGGTTGTGGGTGTTCACTTCCTTTAACATAAATATGTTAGCAATCGCATATATAGTGTAAATGTATGCTAACTCAAATTCTTTCATAAAAAAGTAAACGTATACTAACTCAAACTCTTTAATAAGAAAAAGTAAAATAAAAAAAATATCAATATTATCATCATAAAAAAAATAACCTCTACTTATAAGTCACAATGACCTACTACTAATTGTCAAGTCATAATTGTGCTCGACGACTTTTCATGTGTTGAAAACGATAAATAATAGCATCATTACTTACATTTAAATCAAAACAAGTAAGAATAGGAAAAGTCAAAACAAGTACAAAATCCGGAGTTAAATAATCCCTTAACTGGAAAAAGAAAAAATTAAAAAAAAGGCGTAAAATTCGTTGGAAAAAATTTTAAAAAAAAGTACAAAATTCGGAGTTAAATAAGCCCTTGATTAGAAAAAGGATTTTTTTTTTAAAAAAAAAGGTGTATAATTCGCTGGAAAAAATTTAAGAAAAAGGAATGTGGCAATGTGGTTGGCGGGATTCAAACCCTCGCCATTGGCTAATTCAGGGTATAAACCAGCGCACAAACAAGTACTTTCATTCTATGGGTGCTCATTAATTAAATTTTAATAACGTATATATCATATTTTCTATATATGTATAAAAAAAATTCCGGAGTCAATGGGTGCTCGAACACCCGCATCTGATTTATGGGGTTCGCCCCTTGTATGAGTATGAGAGTGGTTGACAATGAATGAATTTACGAGAGGAGTGGGTAGATCAAAGATATATTAGAGAAAGGTAACTATATATGATATAATATAATTTCAACTTATCAAAAACATGACTTTAAATAAGTGGCTGTAATGTACACAAATTAAAATGAAAAATTAATAGTAATAACGCGTTATCTTATCTTTCCATACTAGGAATTGTACTTAATATTACTTTTGTAGTTTCATGTCCTTTTAATCATGTTAGTATTTGATTTTATTGTACTTCAATAATGTTAGACTTACTGTTTCTTTCTTCTTTCTTTTTTCTAGATTTTTCAACATGCTTTCGATAGTATTATATTATGATATTTTTATTATTATTTTTTTTGCTTTAAAATTTATTTTTAGACAAAGATATAACAGAAATATTTTTTCTACCTTTCAAGGCAGGGCTAAAGTATGTTACAAGGCACCACTAATGCAAGCAATAATAACAAAAGGAAAGAAACATAAGTTCCTGTAAAAGACAGATTTTCTCATTGTTTAATTGATCAAAATGTGATATTTTCTTATTAAAAACAAGTTCAGGAAAGTATTTAGAACTAATGCTTGACAAACAATAGTATTAGTAATGCAAAGATTTTCTAATGCACGCATATCTATAGTTAAAAACACAATTGTTCCTTAAAAGTTTTTTTTTTTTGTTTTTAAAAAGCATTTTCCTTTGTACTAATCACCTTTTTTTTTCACTAGATATTTGATACCCATATTAAAGTCAAATTAAATTTCGTGCTATCACATAACAGCTCATTAAAAGAACAGTAAATTTCAGAAATAACAACGATGATAAACATAATACGACTCTATAACAATATTTTCGATAATTGCGCTCTATAGATACACTTCTGTTTGCTATGTAGGCTACAGTTTGCATGTTTCACTAGTCTGTTTATATATTTCACTAGCAAATATACAAATACAATAAATATATACAAATAGATGATACAATTTATATATTTTGTTCGATAAATATATATAAATTCTGTATTTACACATATATGATTTTTTCAAAACTTCATTCATACATATAATTTATTATGAACTTTTGATATACCGAATACAAATAACTTATGGAAACATATAGTACAAATTATGAATCTATACAATTTGAAACTAAATTATATAAATGTTGAATTTATATAATTAAAAAAATTAAACAGCAAAATATTACAAAACTATAGGTAAATATTAAAAATAATCGAAACTCTAGCTTTATTACATAATATACTCCGACTATTTGTCATTTCACATCCACAAAATGCTTTTCTTTTTTTTAAAAAAAAAATATCTTTTTTTGCTTTAAAATTTATTTTTAGATAAAGATGTATCAAAAATAGTTTTTCTATCTTTCAAGGCAGGGCTAAAGTATGTTACAAGGCACCGACTAATGCAAGCAATAATATCAAAAAGAAAGCAACATAAATTCCTGTAAAAGATAAATTTTCTCATATTTAGCTAATCAAAATATGATATTTTCTTATTAAAAACAAGTTCAGAAAAGTATTTAGAACTAATGCTTGACAAACAATAGTATTAGTAATGCAAAGATTTTCCAATGCACGCATATACCTATAGTTAAAAACATAATTGTTCCTTAATTTTTTATTTTTGTTTTAGAAAGTATTTTCCTTTGTATTAATCACATTTTTTTTGTTTTTTCACTAGATATATGATACCCCCATTAAAGTCAAACTAAATTTCGTGTTACTACATAACAATCCATTAAAAAGACAGTAAATTTCAAAAATAACAACGATGTTCACATAATGACTATAACAATATTTTTGATAATTGTGCTCTATAGATATACTTCTGTTTGCTATGTAGGCTACAGTTTGCATGTTTCACTTGTCTGTTTATATATTTCGCTAGCAAATATACAAACACAATAAATATATACAAATAGATGATGCAATTGATATATTTTATTCGATAAATATATACAAATTCTATATTTATACATATATGAATTTTTCAAAACTTCATTCATACATATAATTTATTATGAACTTTTCATGTACCAAATACAAATAACTTATGTAAACATATAGTACAAATTATGAATTTATACAATTTGAAATTGAATTATATAAATGCTGAATTTATATATTATTAAAAAATTAAATAATAAAATATTACAAAACTATAGATAAATATTAAAAATAATCAAAATTATAGCTATATTACATAATATATGCTCCGATTATTTGTCATTTCAAGCCCACAAAATGTTTTTTTTGGAACTATGCAAGTAAAATATGAGGAAACAAAAGCTCAACCACAGAAATCACAAGACTCACAGCAACATCATTACCCAAAATCAGCTCAAATGAAGTACGTTGGCGCTCTGGGGAAAACAATGGCGTTATCACTATCTTCACGCTCTCTCTTCACTTCCTCTTATAAATCCATTTCTCCTCTAAAAAAAAAACCCTTTTCTTCCTTCCCTATTCGTCAATGTCGTTTTCTTTTTGTTCTTGATCCCTCTAACAACAACAACAAAACTACTAGGAACAAGTTGCTGAGACGTCGCACTTCTTTCTCTACCCATGCTTCCACCGCCCTACAAGAAGCTCCTGCCCCAAATGAGAAAATGGTTCTCCCAACTAACGAGTCATCAGATGGGCTACTTCGAGTTCGCCATACGGTAATGTTGATACTGGTTCGGTTTATGGGTATTCATGAAATTGAATTGTTTCCACTTTTATTGTGTTTATAATTGAAAATATTAAGTGGGTCGATTACAGAAATTAGTAATGCTTAGTATACATTGTTGCTCATTTTAATATAACTCAAAAATGCTGTTTTTATACTGTTTCCTAGGTTACAGAAAGCTAATTTTCTTGTGAAGTAATTAGTTTAGTTTATAACTCATAGTATACTCCTTGTACATTTGTTGGATTTGGGAAGTTTGATTTTTTTTACAAGTGTGGTTTCCAACCCAACTTGTGTGCACCTTGACTAATTTCATAGGTAAATTTGTAGAATAGATGGAAAGAAATCATTTAATGTTGATTTGGGGAGTTTTTTTCTTTTATTATACTCTATTAATGTTGTCGGAGATGAGGTTTGTATTATCTGTTGCTTGTTTTTAGTGAGGATTGGTGTGTATACTAGTTCATTATGTAGAATGCTGAGTTCTTATAGTTTAAATGTGACCAGTAGATTTTAGTAATATAAATTACCATTCTGAGGGTGGGTTGATGTGTTCCTTGCTGCAGTGTGCTCATGTTATGGCCATGGCAGTCCAAAAACTCTACCCGAATGCAAAAGTGACGATTGGGCCCTGGATCGATAATGGTTTTTATTATGATTTTGATATGGAGCCTTTGACTGATAGTGACCTGAAGAGGATTAAGAAGGAAATGGTAAGCTAACTTGTGCTTTTTAGTGATTGTTAGAAAGTTACTCCCTCTGCCTCCCCACAAGGATCCACTCCCCCTAAAGAACTAAAAAATAGTTTGATCTTGTCAATGAAGCTTTGATTTTTGGTTAGAGTATTGACATCTTAAATTTTCTCTAGGATCGAATTATCAGCCGAAACTTGCCTCTTGTTAGAGAAGAAGTTAGCCGGGATGAAGCTCAGAGAAGAATAATGTCTATCAACGAACCTTACAAGATCGAAATTTTAGAGAGCATAAAGGAGGAACCAATTACCATTTATCATATTGGTAAGACTTCGATAAATTGCTTCTGTTTAGTTTGAGAAACTTACTACAACATACTTAGTGTAATCCCACAATTTTAGGAACTTGAATATAAAATATTACTTTAGCATATTGTACATGTTTTCTAACTAAGACGATATGAACTTTTACTTTATGGTTGTATATGACTCATAAATGAGATTTGATCATGGGGAGTTAATTGAGAACCATAAACACTATATATTTCAGGACTTCACCCTGTGATTTGTTGAAATGAGTATCTTAAGTGATCCGAATGATCTCAATAGAAGATTGTGGTATTCCACTTGAGCATTTTTGAGTGTATGAACCTTATCTATCTCTTGAGGATCTACTATTATACATGTTGACCTTAAGTTAGTAGCTGTCTTGATGTCATTGTTATTTACAAATCATCATATGGTGGAGTGCTAGACTAATTCTTGGAGGAAAATTTTTGGTCTTTGCTGCTAATTACATCCTTCCTGAAAGTGTTTCAAGTGGAATTCTCAGTACCCACCCTAGTAATTGCTGCAGGTTGTTCTGAATATATCATTCTTTTGGTGAATTATATAGTTACTTCTTAATATTGCTAAAACATCAGGTTAAAAAATATTTTTATGTCAAGTATTATATTTCATTCTGTTCTGTGCTAAATTCACTTATACTTGTAACCAAGTCAAATGTTTTCACTTTAAGGGAATTTCATTTCTCGATATAGAAACTTACGTTTGTGGAGGGCCAAAGTGATGTCATGGGAAGTGTTCCATGAACAGGTAAGTGAAGTTTCAGAGTTCCATCACAAAGGCTGTTAAGAAAGATATTGGCTCACTTTATTTCATAATGCACGAATTGAATCTAGTGCTTAGATGGAAAGATGTACCATATTGATATTGTAATAGTGCAATGAGTTCTGCAAGTTAGGTTGTTATTACTATTGTTAGTGCTAAAAAGAGAGGGAAACTGAATCTTGTACCTGGACACCAGATGACTTGAACCTGGGTGGACACATAGATAGTTGATTTGTAGTAAAATCTTACTACTAATATTCCTGAACTTTTACCTCTTACTAAAACTTTGCCATTGAAGACTTGTACCCCACCCTGGAAGCTTTGACAATTTTGCAGAGGTCTGCGGTGTGAGAACATGAGTCGTTAAGGTCAGAGTCAGCCAAATCAACTCTCTGGGATCTGGTCTCAATCCTTGTGGTACCAGATCCGAGTCATTAGTCCTTACCGTGCAAGAATCAAGCTTACGTGCTGTTATTGGTGCTAACAATTATTGTTACTATAATACTTTTCAACTAAAAAGTGCTTCAGAAAATGTAGAATAGGTGAACTTACTTAAAGAATTTACCAGCTGCTTCTCTAGAACATCATTTTTACAGCATTATTTTAGATATAGTTGACAGATTAGGATCGATCGAAGAAGGGATTAAGACTTGTTAGAGGTGGACAAAGAAGGTTAACTTTGGACTTTTCTAGCTAAAATTATCCATCAAAATGTAGGTTTTAAGCCAATATTTGCATATCCATCCTTTATAAACCATAAAGCACCCAAGAAAGCTTCATCTCGTTGTTTGCTGAACTTGATCTGATTGAGGAAACATCCACATAAACCTATTGCGTTAACAACAAAGTACATTTTGCCTTTTCTCATGGTCAAATGCTTTCTTTTCGTAGGTGATGAATGGTGGGATCTTTGTGCGGGACCTCATGTTGAAACTACAGGAAAGATTAACAGAAAAGCTATTGAGCTTGAATCTGTTGCTGGTGCTTACTGGAGAGGAGATGTAAAGAAACCAATGCTCCAAAGGATTTATGGCACTGCATGGGAGAATGAGGACCAATTAAAAGCATACCTTCATTTCAAAGAAGAAGCTAAACGGCGTGATCACCGGAGAATTGGCCAAGATCTTGATCTCTTCTCCATACAGGCAGGTCTCTCTTTGATTAACCCGTTTATGAGACTGATGATGTATATATGCCCTTTTTTATGGAATAAAATTCAACAACTTCTTTTTTGTTGTTGCATATGCTTGAATTGAAACTAAAATTGATAGTAAAACTGGCAGGATGAAGCTGGTGGAGGCTTAGTCTTCTGGCATCCCAAGGGAGCTATCATTAGGCACATAATAGAAGATACTTGGAAAAAGATTCATATGGAGCGGGGCTACGATTTGCTCTATACTCCCCATGTAGCGAAGGCAGATCTTTGGAAGATTAGTGGTCATCTGGACTTCTACAAAGAGAATATGTTTGATCAGATGGAGATTGAGGAAGAGCTTTTTCAGCTTCGGCCAATGAACTGCCCTTATCATGTATTGATCTATAAGAGGCAGTTACACTCTTATCGGGATTTTCCAATCAGAGTTGCAGAGTTGGGAACAGTGTATAGGTATGAGTTATCCGGAAGCTTACATGGGCTTTTCCGTGTAAGAGGTTTTACTCAGGTACGTTCCAAGCATAAAATATTTATTTCCTCAAGTCTCAACATCTGTATCCTTGATTACAACTATCATCCCTAAGAGGGAGCGGTTGCTGATCAATTGTCGGAAAGAAGAAGGAATGAAGAGTGGTAAACAATGGGTCTTGCATTTTATTTGTGTTTTCCTGTGCAGTAACCACAATGACCTATGTGTATTGCAACAATTAATTTGAGTAAATGAAGATGGATTTTCTAGAAGCACATTGTTGTGAGCACAAACATACCTGCTGTAGTTGATATAAGTGGTCTCTTTTCTCCTCTTGGAGGGCTAGGATTTTGTCTTGGTCTGCTTTGGGTTCTCTGGGACATAGAGAACATACCTAATGTGGTTGAACAAACCAGTATGTTCTCTCTTTAGAGGTTTTGTTTACCATTGAGTCTCAACATCTGAACTTTGTTATTGGCAGAAACATTTGGTATTTCCAGTAAATATGAAAAGTTTCTCAATTAAGAAAACTGCAAATCATTTATATTGGTTTTAGTTTCTTTTTATTGTGAAATTTTTCATTGGGCATCCAACGGTAAAAAGAAAATGATTCAGTTCCAGAGCTAAAGATCATAGTTCTCGAATGAGCAATCGAAAAGATTCTGGAACATCTTCGGGATAAGGTATTATTCCCCCAATGATCGTAGTACCAATTACGTCCTATCGAGCTCCAATATGATCCAATTTATAAGTAAGCATCTCTTGTAAAATATGAGCAACCCCAAATCCTTTTAGATCCCAAACCTCAGGTTCTTGTCAGATCCCAGAGGAGTGGTGTTTATGACACCAGAAAGACCAGAAATTTCTTCCAGATTAAACTTTAGTATGCCCCATAAGAGTTCCATCACCCGCGAAACATATACAAAGAACTGCCTGAGAAGAGAGAGAGGAAAACAACACACACTAACCTGTACACATAAAAGTAGTGCCTGCTATAAATGAGGACAGTCAGACACTCTAAAGTCTAAATCAGGGGCAGCCTGCTTCCGCCTACAAGGCTACATGCATAAGCCAAGTAATCCTACTCACCGTGGCTGGAGCAGATCACATTAGACTTTAGAGTGTTGTAGTTGGGATAGGAACTTAAGATCTCTAGGTTGTACCATTGTACTCCTTTGCCTCCATCACTTGGCCGTCCTCTTAAAGACCAGACTACTTTGATATTTTTTTTGTCTGTTCACTTTTTTTGGTCATTATTGTTTAATGTTCCTTCCATCTATCCCGGTCAGCACTTAACTTGGTCCAAAGATTCCCCTTCTGCTTGTTGCTTGTCACACATTCCTTGAGAATTATGCCCAATGCAGACATTCCTCATCGTCCCCAAAACTATATAGCCAGAATTTCTGGAATGTTCATAATTCTGCTATCTGACTGTGGAGCCAACCCCCATTATCTCCTCTATTCATACCAAGGACTTTCCAAGAGGAGCACCTAAAAAAGTAAAGAGAGTTGACTGAGTGCATTGGTTGTGATGTTGTGGAGTTTCAGCTTTTTAACCTGCATAACTTAGGTATCTTACATTATGTTATACTTAAGCCTTTTGTGAAATACTTTTATTGTACTCTTTTACCCTGTATTACAGGTGGTGGTGGGGAGTTGTTAACTTGTTAACTTTTACCTTTTTGTTATCTTCTCCACTGCTGTAAGAGATTTATGTTTCCACATTTATAATTATAATCATTAAAACATATTGCAATGTACAGTCGTCTTAGTAGTATGCTTGCACTCTCTCAGGAAAGGACGAGAAAGATTGAATCGTATGAGATAATTCAGATAAAATGTCTGCTTCAAGTGTTGATTCTTTCATCCAGAAACTCTTAAGTAGTAGCAGCTTGCATTACTGTTATCTGACACCCCCTATATTGATTTTGCAGGATGATGCACACATCTTCTGTTTAGAAGATCAAATTAAAGATGAAATCAGGGGTGTTTTAGATCTGACAGAGGAAATATTACAGCAATTTGGTTTTGACAAGTATGAAGTGAACCTTTCAACAAGGCCAGAAAAAGCTGTTGGAGATGATGAGATTTGGGAAAAAGCAACATTTGCACTTAAGGATGCTTTAGAAGATAAAGGTTGGTGCTATCAAATAGATGATGGTGGTGGGGCCTTCTATGGTCCAAAGATTGATCTGAAAATTGAGGATGCTCTTGGAAGGAAGTGGCAATGCTCAACTATACAGGCATGTTTTGATCTTGGTCTCCTTTTCCATTGGCCTGTATGCTCCATGGGACCACTCTCCTCTGTCGTCTTGGTCCCTCTGCTCGCTGTTTTCTAAAGTCTAATCAAGTTTGCTTTAGTCTTGACCTCTCGCAAACTTGAAAGTGTTTTTTCTATTCATTTTATTTGTCCAAGCTCCTTAGCTTCTTTGTAATCCTTCATTGACACATGAGCTTCTACAGGTTGATTTCAATTTACCCCAGCGCTTTGACATTACATATGTCGATTCAAATCAAGAGAGGAAGCGACCTATCATGATCCATAGAGCAGTTCTTGGATCTTTGGAGCGCTTTTTTGGTGTTCTCATAGAGAATTATGCTGGTGATTTTCCACTTTGGCTTTCTCCCATCCAAGCTCGAGTTTTACCAGTTACTGATGCTCAGGTAATCAATACTTTTTTGACTAATTCTTGTCTCCATTTGCATAAATACATGTTTAGTATTTTACCCTAGAGATGCTTACACTACACTAACTCCTGGAAGTCGCCCTTTAACATAATTTGTGGTTTCTATTTGAGTGTACAGTACATCTCGATCCATTTCATTTTCATCAAGTAAAAAACTAGCAAAAGGCTTCATAATTTCTTCTATATTTTAATCTGTGAAATTTGCTTCTGGTGTTATATATAAATGGTTTCTCATACTGACTTATGAGAGCATTATGTTCACAGCTCCAGTACTGCAATGAAGTAGCCAAGAAACTAAAAGCTAGTGGTATTCGGGTGGAAGTTTGCAGCGGCGAGCGTCTGCCAAAACTGATTAGGAATGCAGAGAAGCAAAAGATCCCATTGATGGCTGTAGTTGGGCCCAAAGAGGTAGAAACAGAAACTATAACTGTTCGATCTCGGTTCGCGGGAGAGTTAGGGAACATGTCCATTGATGAATTTATCAGCAGAACAAAGACTGCTAGTGACAATCGTACATTCCTATGATCAAGAGAATGATTTATTGTATTAGGTCAGTCATTCATGTATGATTTTGAACATAGTTGTGAACCACAGAGCAAATAGAGAGGAAAATAAAGGAATACATGAATTCTTATTCAATCTTTTATTTTGTGATTTTCACCTTATGAAGGGCTTCTTGAAATAATAGTAAAGTTGTTTCCGCGTAACCTAATGTCAGTTTTGCATAAGCCATCATTATTGTTTGTATTAATGAAAACCGTCTACATGTAGGGATGAACATTGATATGATATAGTATGATATTTGAAGTTTTGGTTCGGTAATTTTGGTTTTCGATTTTTAAATATAATATTATACTTTTAATTTCGACTTTAACATTTTTTATATGGTAAATTGGTAACCATAGCTTATTAAACTTTGACAAGAAAAGAAAAGAAAAAGAACTTGCCGCCCATGTTGAATTTTAGTATCTTTGTTGATAAATAAACAATTCGATTTTTTAGTTGACCTTATATCTAAGATCTCATAAATCATAAAAATGAATTTGTTTAGATCTACAAATACAATGACACTCCTCACAGCTCACTATATTTATCGCAATTTTTAAAAATAGTTATCTTAAATTATTAGTCATTATAAAAGTTCAAGATAAAATTAATTTTCTATCTATTTTGTTCTCAAGACTACAAATACTAGACTGGAGTAAATATTTAATGAAAAGAAATTATATAAAAAATTGTGTGAAAAAAAAATACGATAAATAATTTAAAACGACGATATCGATGTTGACACATGAACTAATTAGTAGATTACTTGGAGTCCATGTGATTCCAGTTGTAAAATATTTGACGGAATAGATCGTGATTTGTGTGTGAAGATTTAGGTTATGTATATAATATATTTTTATATTATATTGTATAAGTAATATATTTACACAATTTGTATAATCTTAACATATTAGTTATCACATAGTATGATTAACTCTTTTATTCGTAAGAGACATATATATATCAATCATCGTGTTAAAAATTTAAACTCATCATATATATTTACCATTACATTTTAACGGTTAGATAAGCTCAATAAAATTGTTTCAATACTATTAAAAACAAATCCAAGACTAATGTTTGTAATTGTTTCTAATTATAACCCTAAGCATTAAAGAAGGGGTAGTTTTTTTCTTAATTACAACTCATTTCTATGGTACATATAATAATAGTAATAATTATAGCTTAATAAACTAATAGTAATTTTTTTTTTATTTGGACCACTTTGTCCTTTTCTCTCAAGAGGTCGGACATAAAATTAATGTCACCTATTAGATTAATTATTTTTTTAGTAAGAAAATCCTTGGGAATTGTAATTAGGCAATTTTTAGTCAACTAAAGACTCCACATAAATTCAAAATTGATGATTTGGGACACTTAAGTTCCCTTTATTTAGAATTTGTCTCTTTCAAATTTCATTAATCGAGAGCTCCTCATCAAACTCTTCTTTCCTAATTTTATTTCTCCGATTTAAAATAAGTGATGTTTATAATTTTCATACATTTATAAATAAATCAATTACTAATAGTAATAAGGGTATTTTTTTAAAAAAAGAAAAACTTAATGTCTTGTTAATTTTTTAAAGAATTTCATCTATCTTCTTTGACATGCTGCTTCATTTCTTGTGCACCACAATCTAAGAAATTAGGAAAATCCATTAAAAAAAAAAAAGAGATTGAAAAAATTCGACTTTTATTGGTTAGATAGTTTGAAATTTGAAAAATCTCAACCAACCCAGTTCGGATACACCCTATAAGCAACATATACAATATTTTTCCATGTGTTAATCATGCAATGTGCCATAAAGATAAGGGGACATCATTAGCAAGTGGCAACATAGCAAATGGTATAAATATTGAAAAGCTTAAAAAGATAGGACTTTGGAAAAAGAATTCCACAATGATAAAACTAAAGAATAGAGAAAAGGTTGATAAAGAATATGGAATATGGAGTATGAGAAAATGAAAATGATACATGAATGTATACAAAAATATTGTAAAGTAACCAATACTAAATCCCCAATGTATGGAGTATATCAAAACCAATAAGAAAAAACAGATGTACCATGATGTTCCACATTAATTTAACAGAATAAGACATCATTTTTCATTACAAGAAAAACATCAAGAATCCACCACCAATTGCCAAAACCAAATGTTTCAAAATGCCCCAGCTCATCATCTTGTGAGAAGCTGATGGTGACGATGAATCAGGCGATGCTGGTGCTCTAGCTTTGCCTGTTTGATCAGCAGCTGGACTATCAGCAGTAGGGGCGATATCCGTTACTGGTGCTGGTGCTGGAGCTGGCATTGGTGGTAAATCCGTCCCGAATATGGCTTCAGGAAGAAGTACCTTGTCCACCTGATAAACAGCAACTGGATAAGTGGTGCGAACAGCGCTGCTAACTTTAGTCCTAGACCATCCTGAGTTAAGATGAACGGTCCCAGAGTCATCGGTGAAGTTCAACGAGTATAAGTTTCCTCCAGCCAAGGTATTAATAGGGCTAACATCACTAAGGTTCTTGAAATCAGCTAGACTATAGTAATGTGGCAATGCATGGAAAAGGCAAAGGGACTTAAGTTGTTCTGAGGTAAGATTGGAAAGTGAGGGCTTTTTCAGTGAGGTAAAGGCTGAGTCTTTAGGAACAAAAAGTGTGATCCCTTCTTCTGTATTGTTAGCTTGGGCTTGGAAAGTCTCGATGACTTTAGTCGATACAAGGTAGTTAAGGAATGTATGAAAAGGCCCTGCAACGGAGAGTAAGTCCGTTAGGTTCGTGTATTCAGGACCTGGTGCTGGTGCTGGTGCCATGATTGGAGATCCAATCGCTTTGCCTTTCGCCACTACACTTGATAATTGAAACACTAGAAGTAGACTACTAACAATAAGAACCCTGGAGTAGCCCATTTTCACACTCACTGACCCCTACAAATTCAAGATCCATCATTAAGTAAACCAAAATGATATAAAGTTAGCATCTTTAACTTAAACTAAATCAAAATCAAAGCGAAATGACATAAAGTTAGCATCTTTAGCTTGAACTAAACCAAAATCAAAGCAAAATGACATAAAGTTAGCATCTTTGGCTTAAACTAAGACCAAAATTAAAGCAAAATGACATAAAGTTAGCATCTTTAGCATAAACTAAACCAAAACAGGACTAACCAAACTCAAATATTATGTTATCTAGAAACCCTTTTAGTTAGATCTCAACATTTCAACTACATAATTTTCTTGAGGGCAACTTGTATCTCCCTTTTGAAAGGTACATTTTCATACTCACCACAACAAAATCTTCTTGAAAAAAAAAATGAGCTAGCAAACAATTTGAGTATAAAATAATTGTAACCCATCAACTCAATTCTTGAAAAATTCTTAAATGAAGTTGTTCATACAGATAGACATGCAAAGACAAAATTAGGCAGATATAACAGTAAAATTAAAAATTAAAAAAAAAAAAAAACAAGAAAAAGAAACTTCTAGATGTTACAATGTCAATTACAACTTTCAATATCTTTGAGGAAAACAATGCAGAAACATGAAGCTGACTAAACAAGAACAAGAACACAGATCCAGATCCAGTCATACACACCCCACCCCCACAAAAAAATCCCACTACCCCTCATACACATACACAAAAAAGAACAAAATAATGCAAATATTATAATAGAAAAAAAATGCAAAGATTAAAAACAGACCTTGAAACAGAGAAGCTGAGAGAGAGAGAGAAAAAGCTTGAGAGCAAAAGGGTATGGAGTTTAGTATACAAACAGAGTATTTAAAGAAAAAAAGAATGTGTAAATTTTACAATATTTGCAGTGGCATTTGGTGAAGAGGGGAAAAGGGCAAAATAAGGAAAATGAAAGCTTTTGCTTACGTCTGTCATTACTATGGGCGTTTTCTTGTCCACATTACTTTATAATATAGTAAATTTGATAGTGTATTATCCTAGTTGGTTTGGAGAGTGATTTATTTACGTAAATGATTCAGAATCAATCTTTTTAATGTCTTTTAAGTCAAGTTTTTCATATAGAGCTTGACTAGTGGAGTTCACATCCCGTGTATAATGACGGAATCAGAATTCAAAATATGAAGATATAGACACACAAAATAGTAGAAAGGGTTTACTATAATATATATTTTAATCATATATAAATAATATAATTTTTCGTCAAAAGAGTGAATCCTGGACTACATGTTGCTAAGCCACTGCCTTTGTGTGTTAGTAGGTTATTACACAGTAAGAATTTATCTAATATATACAAAATGCTTACTACAAAGTGATTAGTCGAAAAAAACAAAGATTATAGCGTCTCAAGATTATCGTAAAATTAGAAAAAAAATAAAAATTGATAGGGTGTTAATTTGTCTGTTGAGTGGAAAAAATTGTTGTGACAAGACTTAAAAGCAAAGTGTTGATGTGCGTTGGCCTTTCAATGTCTTCATCTAATTGTGTGATTTTTTAAAATACTTTTTCTATGTTTTTTCTTGTGTCTATAAATTGGTACTCTACCATATATTCAATTTGTTGGGGAAAACAAAATATAAATACGGCACGAAATAGTTATAAATCAACCATACGAGAAATTAAATTTACGTAGAGAACTTCTTTAATGTGAAGGATGAAAATTACGGGACCACAATTGATAGATAGAAAAAAAAATAACATTCAATCGTCAAATTTAAAATTATAAGACTTTAAATTCACATATATTAGCTCTCGATAAAAAATTATAATAATGATAAAAAAAATTATTCAGAAATCACCTAAATCATATCAGCTAATAATTATTATCTATGCAATATAAATATTACAACATGGGACTTCATTAAGCCCATGGGTTAACACTTTAGATCTATTTATAGTGAGCTTCTTCATGAAAGTAGTGTAGTCTTAATCAACCATCAATTTCCTCCTATAGTTATCACTCCCTCCGTTAATTTTTAACGAGTGTGTTAAGTCCAAATATGTTATTATTTTCGTTTAATAATACTTATTTTTTATATTAAAAATAGATGTTCAATTTTACACTTAATTCCTGTTAGTTTATAGTAATTTTCCTATTATATTTTTAAGAACATTGTATTTATTATATTCAAAGGGTGATATTGTAAAATTATCCTTCTATTTATAATTTCTTAAGAGATGTGCCAAGGATATAGTGAATAACTATTGTTAGACAGATAAAAGTATAAAATGTTTATAAGCTGATGAAACTTTTTCTATTTATAGTTTCTTAAGGGATGTGCCAAGGATATAGTAAATAACTATTGTTAGACAGATAAAAATATAAAATGTTTATAAGCTGATGAAACTTTGTCAAATTTATTTTAAGTTAAGAATGCAGTGAAGATGTGAAATCAATACTAAAGCATGCTTAAGTTGACTTATTTTAATTGTTTTCGATCTAAAATAGCCTTTAAACAAATTTGTGGTGTTTGAACAATTTTAAATTAAAATGACAAAAATAAATTAAAACAGGCTCTTAATTACTTTACTTAAAAAGAAAGAAGAAAAAACTTTGCTAAAGTTCTAAGGCTGGGATTTATAAAGAACTCACTGATTTAAAATTATTTATTTATTACCTTTCTTACTCTTATTGTAACTGTTCTAGAAGAAACATTTCCCAGAGACAAAAAAAAAAAAACATTTGTAATTATTTTTTAATCGTATAATTATTACTAGCTTAAATATTATCTTGTACTATAAGTAATAGGACAATAAATACGGAGATATTGGTCTTATATATGCACCTATATTCTTTTGATCTTATTAACCAACCCTAATATATTTTATAATATCAATTATTTTTTTAGTTAACTTAAAGCTTAACCAAAGACAAAGTATACAGAAATATATGATTATACCTAATGAGTTGTTTTATTATGCAAAATGACAATCAAATAGCTAAGATGGGTCCAACATGAACTGGCACTACTGTCCTAATTAATAATTTTGTTGATTTTTATTGCTTTACATGAATAACAATGCTACTTTTGTGTTATATTATTTACATTTTTTAAGTAACTAATAAGAATAAAATTTGATTTTGTTGGTATTTAAAAAGTAAACTGCATGGAATTATTAAATAATTTGTTATTTCATTTTATCTTTAGTACGAAATGCTTTAGAATGCAAACGAATTGATTTATTAGCCACTGTATATCTCCGATACAATCCACAAATTATAATGTTTTAGTTTTAAAAAATAAAATAAAATTGGGACTCAAGTATAGTGATATGTATTGTGTAATGTTTTGTGATTGCTTATAATTTCTGTTATTAGCTTAGTCTTATTTTTTTAAAAATAAAATGTAATTTATTGGAGAGAAATAAACTGCTAGTTTGAAAATCGAGAAAGAGAGAGCTAGAGAACTAGCTAGGAAGGGTGTGTGCATATGTATTCACAATCGTTATTTACTATTTTCTCCATCTCGTATCAAAATAATTGTCAAGATTACTAAAAATTCTTATCACGATTAAGTAATACGAGACATAATTACAACTCTTAGATGTTATTAGTGTAATGCAATCCAATATACACACATACAAAATATTTATATATACAATATAATTTCCATCATATCTTTATGTGTTATCGTCGCACTGAATAATTAAATAATGGCCAAAGTCATATGCGGCCACTCAAACTTGTCCCGATTATTCATTTAGACACCTCAACTAGACGTACTACCTATTGAACACTTCAACCATTCTGAATTTGAACCATTTGAACATTTTTTCGAGAATAAATAAAAAATAGAGAATGTGTGAAATACACTCGCGCTGACATGTCAATTTGACCAATCAAATAATGACATGTGTTATTTTTTAATCCAAAAAATTATTTAAACATTATATTATAAAGTAAAAAAAATAAAAATTATTTTAAAGTAAAAAAAATGAAAAAAAAAAAGTAAAACCTAAACTTTCCTGCCTTCAACTAGAACAAAACATATATTTCCTCTAACTCCATTAATGGCTACCCTCCCCTCCCTGTACAGTTCCATATTTAACCCAACAATTTTTTTTCATCAGCTTTTTTATTAATTATAACTTTTTACTTCATCTCGTTTCTTAGGTAGAGAAAGATGGGGAAAAGAATCTCTTCGAAAAATTTATAAATGAAACAAAATGCTAAGAATTTTGAAACCATTAGAATGGTGGGGGAAGAAGATAATCACTGATACTAAGAATTTTGAAATCATTAGAATGATGGGGAAGAAGATAACCACTGGTGTATGGGTATGGGGTTAGGGTGGGGTGGGGTGGGGTTGATAGAAATAGGGAAGAAGAAGAAGACAAAAATAGGGAAGAAGAAGAAGACTACTGTTCTTCTTCTTTTTTGTTAATTTTTTTTAAAAAAATTAACTTAGGGGTATAAATTAAGAGAAAAAAAAAGAAAAATATTATTTTTAATAAATTAACGCGCTCAAGGAAAGTGAATTACACGTTTTTTGCCATGTCAGCATTTTGTGTCTAATAGGAATGACTTTTGAACAAATAA
This sequence comes from Solanum chilense, assembly GCA_032847665.1. Classification (NCBI taxonomy): domain Eukaryota; kingdom Viridiplantae; phylum Streptophyta; class Magnoliopsida; order Solanales; family Solanaceae; genus Solanum; species Solanum chilense. The sequence goes on from CM064969.1 coordinate 64,593,438, forward strand.
AGTGTTCAATTGGCACAAGGATTAGTTGAGGTGTCTAAATGAATTATGCGGACAACTTTGAGTGGCTGGAGATGACTTAGGCCTTAAATAATTTATATATATATATATATATATATATATATATATATATATATATATATATATATTATACATATATATATTATACATATTCACTTTTTTAAGTAAATTATTGATTTTGCCATTATTCAAACTTTATATAAGAATATTATAAATTTTAAATTTTGAATTTACCGATTCGGAAAAATAAAATATATATATATATATATATATATATATATATATATATATATATATATATATATATATATATATATATATATTATACATATATATTATACATATTCACTTTTTTAAGTAAATTATTGATTTTGTCATTATTCAAACTTTATATAAGAATATTATAAATTTTAAATATTGAATTTACCAATTCGGAAAAATAAAACTTGTTGAAAGAATGAAGGTATATGGAAAGGGGAGATGTGGAGGTTGAGTTGTTGTTGTCGGATTTACAAATATGAGTAATTATTATTATTATAATAGAACCCAAATTCCTTTGAAACAGAATATTATTTGGGTATATGTAGCTCACATTTTATTTTTGGTAACCGACGCTTCATTTGCCATTTATTTAAAGCAAGCAAGATTAATTAAAGGCAAAATATATTTTCATTTCTTTCCTTTTCCTTTAACCAAAAGGGTGTGTTTAATTAATATAATATTACAGTCCTAAATCAAAAGAGTTTTTGGCTAAAATCATTTCTGAATAATTATAATCTAAACTTAAAGTATATCCTTATGTTATATAAGTGAACAAAAAATATCCTTAAACTATCAAAAAATTTGTGAGATTCATTCTTTTGACTATTTAAAAAAAAAAAAAAAAAAACTCACGCCACAAACAAAAGTTAAATGTGTCAAGTCGAATGAATATATATACACATGATTAAGCTAGTCAAGTTAAGTGATTATTTTTTTTAGAAAGTGAGGATTTAAATCATATTCAGACAAACTATATTCAAATTCTAAATATTCTTATAAAAAATATAGCCAAATACTACTTCAAACTTCAAATTTCGAATACAACATGTGCGCCTGAATTTCCAACATATATGTACATTGTATACGAATTGCATCGTATATGAAGTACATGCGGCCTAAATATTTTATTAAATAAATTTTCTAAATAGTTGAATGTAATATTTTTAAAATAATTTATTTTTACATAATCTTTGTAACCATCAGAACCTATTGTATAAATATCTCAAAACTATGTATTGTTGCAAGTCAATTTATTTGATGAAGCAAAAAACATATAAACTCACAACACGCAAAATTTAAATTCCGATAATGAAAGATTCAGTTCCTATTCATGTCCTTATTCTTTTTTGTAACTTTGATCTTAACGTCATAGCAAGACATGACCAAATTTTTTTTTATTAGTTCAATTAGTTTCTTAACAAAAATGGGTTGATTCTTGTTATTTTTTGTATAGTATAAGGATGTTTTTTGCTCAAATAAATAATATAAGGATGTACATTAGATTTGAACCATAGTTGAAGGATGATTTTAGCCAATAACTCTAAATCAAAATGAGTCTTACTTTGATAAGAATTATTCGAAGTTATATTTAAAATGGAAAAATTACGCGGTTAAGTAAATTTATATCATTTAATTACTCATCATAGCTATAGTTTGCTATTATTATCACTCGCGACTAACATTACACATTACTTACATGGGCTGACTTCGAGTTTGTATACATATAATTTCTCAGAATATACAAATACATATGTGTATATAATATACAATTATTTAACCTAGATACATATACAATTCACCTCTCTCCCACTCTCTGCCCTCTCTCGTTCGCCTCTCTCCTCCCTCTCCCAATTTTGTTCGTCTCTCTCCTCCTTCTCTCAATCTCGCTCGCCTCTCTCCTCCCTCTCCCAATCTCGCTTGCCACATATGTATAATATGCAACTGCATATGTATAATTAACAATTATATACATATACAATTCACCTCTCTCCCACTCTCTGACCTCTCTCGTTCGCCTCTCTCTCCCAATCTCGCTTACCATATATACAAATATATATGTATAATATACAATAATCTTACTGATTTACCTTTCTCACACTCTTTTACCCCTCTCTACTACATCTAACATGTAACTACAAATTGTAATTATCAAACTATAACTATGAAAAATAATTAAGCTATTTTTAAGTGACTATATGTGAAAGTTCCCCAAAAAAGATTACCAATCTCATAAATAGTGAACGTAAATTTCTTTTTACAACTGGAGTCACCATAGCTCATAAGGAAAAGAGTGAGAAAAGATTGGCATATACAACTATCTTTAACCAAAATTCCTAAAGATAAAAACAAAATAGTAAAAGAAAATGAAAGGATTTGTTATTCTAGGCAGGTATACAAACAAGGCAATAATAAGAGAGAAAAAAATGGTTTCATAATTTGTGCTAAGAGTGGTGATTTTTTTGAGCTTTATTGATAGTAGATTGAGTGAACGAAAGTTGTGCAATGTTAGTTATTCTAACTATATTTCTTTTTAAATGAATTATAATTTTTTTCTTAATGAACTATTTCTTTTATTTTCGTGTATAATTAGTAGTCGAATAACCAAATCAAATCCATTAACAACCAAAGTAATAAATATATTATGTTTAATTTAATTTTAAAATCAATTAAGTTAATTCAATTTTGATTTTAACATAGGATAACACCCCTCAAGGTCTCAACTATGACTACACGAAACAATAGGGACCCCCCAAAAAAGTGTAGAATGGGCCTATTGGGCCGTAAAGCCATCTCATAACTTAGCCCAATTGATGAGAAAAATCCGAGGCCCAAACGCAAAATTCCCTCCTTTAGGTTTTGGCGCGAAGAAGAACTGGCGCGAGTTTAGTGAACAACTTTGTTAGCTCATCGTGTAGCGCAAAGTGATTAGCCATTTTTCTACATTCAATGCAGAGCTTGCTAGGGTTTCGTCCTCCTCAATTCTCCGAGGTAATTTTTCAATTGCATCACTCTGTATATTATGTTATGGCGATTCTTTTGAACTTTTTTCAGCAAAATTCAGGCATAAAACGAATAAATGAGAAATTCATAAGCTTGCGGCTATACCGCAATCATAAATCTCTGGAAAATTTCAGTTTCAATCACTACTTGCAAAGCTCAATAATTAGAAAAAAAAAAAGTTGAATGAATTGAAGTGATAAAAAAGGGACTCATTGATTTGAACTAATTGATTGATGTAGGAGGCTGCTTGGCTTCCGGGTTGGCTTCAGCAACAAGATGTTGAAACCAAATCATCTTATAATGGTACCGATATTGGGAATTCATTTTCTCAGGTATGCTCTTTAATTATCATTTTTCGAAGACATTGAGTAATAACTGCTAATACAATTTTTTTTACTTTGGTCATAGTATTGTTGTATATCAAATGATTGAGAAAAAAACTCTAGGAAGTTGAAGTAAAATTACTCGGGAGCAAAAGCTTTTTTGTTTGCAAGACATTTGCAGAGATTTGAAATTTTAAGGATTGTCCTTAACATCTAGTTACATTTTTTGTTTCTAATATAAGAATCCATATAGTTTGTGAAAAGATACAAGGTATTTTTTGATAAAAGCTGGTTTGCCATCTAGAAGAACAGTTCACTGCGTTAAAATTAGTATTGTGTGTGACATTTTTTGTTGGTGAGAACTTTAAGATGTTGAAACAATATCAATACTTTTGATTTACACCATATAACTAATGCTTAAATATGGAGGAAAGTGTAAATGTGTCTCGAATTGAGCGTGGTGTAATCTTACGAGGATGGAAGCTATCTTTGCTCAGAACTGTTAATTGTATTCTCATTTATGAACCAGTTACTGAAAGTGCTAGGTCTACCTTTTGTAGCAACAACAATCTATAGTACTTTTACAAGCATCATTTATAGCAGTGTAGACTAAGTGAATAAACCAACAGGGAATTAAAAAAAGGAAGTTGCAAGTGAGGTGCAATAAACTTTAATAATAAACTGATAAATCTGCATCCTGTATGCTCCAATAATCTGTCTAGCGCACAACAAATAATCTGCTGTGAGCTAAGACAAATTGATTCTTGCTTATATTTACTACAGGTAACTATCATTGATCCTTCATAGTTTTGCATGGTCTACAAACTTTTAATTTTTCTAGATAAGCCTCGTGTGCCACGAGAAAAATCAATTTGGCTCCTTGGTCTCTATGTAGGAATTTCTCCAGCAACCTAATGCAGTGGCGTCCCATCAACAATCAACTCAAGAAGATGGGTATAAGAGTTGCCATCTACTCTTATCCGGTGATGATAGCTCACCACTCAGTTTGGTTCAACCGATTAACAGTGTAAGCTGAGGAACTCATTGTTTATATAAAATGTTCTGAAAATTCTTGCTTTCACTGTGAGTTATTCCCAACTTCAGTTCTTAAGTTGCAATCTTCCAGGAGAAGTACACTTTTTTTTTTATGTGTGATAACTAATATTGTGCTACAATATGAGAAGTTATGAATCCATACTATTCTTTATTGACTACCTATAGTAAAGTAGCTATATTGTAAAACAGTTAAAATATCTTTTTTAAGGACTAGTGGCTTGTTGTAATTAATCAATATCTTTTTTGCTTGCTATAAGTTATTTTCAATACTGACATAGATTTAGATTTCAAGACTTGGATGATAGAGACCAGCTTAGTCTACTTATTTGGGCCTCTCACTAGGTCGCTTTTCATAAGGAAGTTACAGTTTGAAAAAATTAGTAGAATGGCAAAGGAATAGTTCGTCAAAAGTTAGAAAACTAGTCATTTTAAGCAATACACTAGCGTGCTTCTATATGTGATAGAAAAAACACTATCAATTGCAGGAATTCCTGTAAGATGACCTGGAAGGTTCCAAAAACCCTTCTGATTGACCAGAAAACTGCTTCTGCTATTACTAAGAATTTGGTCCTTGGGTGAGGAACAGATAGCAGGGCTGCTTTACTGGCAAAGTGTGGCGATTTTGCGCGGAAGAGTAGAGGTTATGGAGAAGTTCGATAAGGGAAAATATGCGGTAGAGGATGGGAGCGGAAAATTGCACTAATCAACAGCCCTTCTCGTGTAGATCTGTGGAAATAGATTATGTAGGGGTGTCCTTACTCTGTAACAATTATTTTCTGGGTGGTCATCAACGGCGTGATGCGAGAATCTTAAGTTTTGGATTTGGCAGCTGTATCCCATCCACTTGACAAAGAGGCCGTTGTAGCAGAGTTATCTAGGTGGTACATCAAAGGTTTCTGGCCACTCTGGTTTCACCAGGGATATTCAAGATTTGAATATGAGGATTCTGAAATTCAGATGACCACACTACATTTTCTTATATTTATGGGGTGAAATATATAGGTGGATGGATAGATTTGTGAATTTGAACTCCTCTTCAATGAAGTTGTCTATGTATACTCCTTGTGTATAGGTCTTATGTTTTGTCAATATTCCTAATTAGTAATCACATTAAATTTAAAAAAGGAAATAAAAGAGAGTGCTAGCAGGCTTCAATAATAAGTCCCATATTTCCTAATCTTTTATATATTGCTAAGGAAAGGAGACTGTAGCTGTGCTGCTAAACCTCACAAAAGATACAGAATGTTCTTGTGAAAGTTGTGCATTCTCTACGGTTTTGCTTTGAGATGTTTGGCCGATGACCTTTATTACTGACTTTGTCATAGGTTTGTTTTCTTTTAACCTGTTTCCACGAGTGAGATTAGTACGTGAAGTTAAAGTGAAATTGATCCTACTAAACTAGTATTTAATGCAATTATCTAAGACTGCATGTGAGGGGATGCATAACACTGGATCAGTTCACCCTTGCAAATTTGAATTTAGCTTCTTGCATAACACCTTAATCTCAAATACAAGGATGGGATGAAGGTTACTTCAATAGCAATTGAAATGAGATGAACACCACATTAATTTGTCATGTGAAGGTTACAAAATTCTAGGAGTTATGGAAGGCCGCAATATCTCACTTGCATGCCTATTGGCTTACCTACTGGCCAACCTTGTGTGTGCATTTACAGTTGGTCCTGGAATAAAATTTTACTTGCAGTATCATTCAACCATGGCAATTTTAGCATTCCTTTGTGCCTTTGTAAAATTGTTGATTATCTTTCTCCCTTATCTCCATTCTTTTTCCTGCAAGCAAACTTGTGCATGTATTCTACATGCGTGCAATTTATAAAAGAACTCTTTGGTACATGTACAAAGTTCTAATTTTATTTTTACAAGCTTGCCTTTAGCCCAGGTATTCTTTTCTTATTTTCTCCGTTTCGGGGATCAAGGATTAATGGTGATTGTTACACTTATGTTAGTACGGTATATGCCAGGAGTGTTCAGAATTTTGTCAGAAACTTGTATGTTGGTGTAGAAATGAATATTACATTTTTTTTTGTGATAGATGAATCTGTCTAGAGACAACACTTTGGGCCAACCGCACCCTTAGTTCCCTTGACATAGGGCTCAAATTTTTGACCTAAGCATGAGTCCCTCAGCCTTTGCCAATTGAGATAACCCCTGGGGGCAAAGTAAGTGTGAGATTTAGAGAACCTTTAGCTTTAGAGACCCCGTAATTTGCCTTAAAGTATTGGAATGAAATTGGCCACTACTGGAGTTGAATGGTTGTAGAGTAACCATATAGCCAACCAAACTAGTTTGGAATGTGTAGTTAAGTTTGATTGGATGATTAATTGATCTTCTCCAATTCGCTTCAAACCAGAGAAGCCAAGATAATGAATGTCACATAATTGGTTTTTGTCACTGCTTGCATGATGCTCTGTCCTGTGTATTACTAGTGCAGTCCTTAACTATTTCTATGTTTAATTTCTTTTAAAGGTTGTTCAATTTCATCTTCATCTGTCATTGGGTTGTAGCTCAGAGAATCTTCCAACTACACTTGAAGATATATCTGAAGCAGAAAGGATCAAGTCCAGTCATGCTCTGTCAGTTCAGTGTGTTCAAATCCCAATTGTAACTGAAAGGAGTGCTAAGGAATTGAAAGTAGACAACTTTGCTGCATTAGGAAAAGGATGTAATAATGTGAACAAAGGAGAAGGGCATGAGAGAAATGCCTGCTTACATGAAGTCAATCACATGGATGATGCAATTGAGTTGTCGATTGCTGCATCTGAAGCACTGGTTATTCATGAGATGTTCAAGGGTGAACTGTTTTCAAAAAGATTTCCAGCTTCAACTGTGTTAGAAGCTGCACTACAGGTGAAACAAGCACGGCTTGAAGCTTGGAAAGAGAGTCATGAAAGCTGCAATTGTGTCACTGAGGAGATACCCGAAATTGATTGTCTATCAGAATCTGAAGATTTGAGAATGGAAGATGCATTCCATGATGTGGGGTTATCTGCTAGTGACTCTGCTGATTCGCAGTTCCATGAATTTAGTCTTTCTCAAGTTAAAGATACTCTTGCTTCACAAACTCAAAGTTGTAGTGGCAAATTGGAAAAGGAAGGAGTAGTTCTTCATGGGATAGACATTCTTCAGCCAGGAGATAGTTTTACCAAGCTAAACTTGAATGATATTGAGAACGAGTCTCAGTTGAAAGTGGACGAAAGGTTTGGGTCTCTTAGCGATGACGGACAGAGAAAACCAACAAGGAATCCATATTTGGTTGCAGATATCATCCCTGTGGCACGTGGGAGTGATCACATGTCAGACTGTTTGAAGGTAACTCCTATTGATTCAGCTTCATTAGTGACAAAAGTGGAAACTATTAATAAAGACAGAAGATATGTGAGAGCTTTTTGTCTCCATGTAGTTTTCCCGTACTAATGATTGTTCTTTACCTCGTTGGTTTTCTTAATTTTTGCTGTTGATAAGTTTGGGCTTAATGTTACCCTGTTTATGCAGAAAGTCAATTTTCCTGTCTTGGAAGGAAAATCATTTCAAGCATCTATTGGTTCTCCCAGTGTTAAGAACATCAATGTTGTAGGTAAAGTACTTCTCTTTGTATATCACATTCCATTGGAAGAATCTTCATGTCAGATAATGTATTCATTCTTACAGGAGAAAGTGATGAATTACCAAAAGTATTTCCCAATAGATTCGAAAGTCGTTGGTTTGGTGGTTGGACTTATTTGAAGGTCAGTAAATTCAAGTATATCTTGTCACTGGTTCCTTCATCAACTCTTTCTCTGTGGAATATTTTACTATTAAAGCAGAACTTTATGTCATGTAAATCCAAAGCTTCAGTGATCCGTCACTTGAAGGTAGCACTTGTATGCCTAGAAATTGTCCGATATTATAACCAATGAATGAGTTGATTCTTGGCACTGACACAGATGCAACAGGTTGAAGAGTATTCTCTGATTCTGTTTTGTAAGGTACTACATTATATCTCAGTTGCCTTCAATCCATTAGTGAATATTAACATCACTCATCTAAATTGGGGACACACATCCCTGCTGTGGTGATGGTTTAGGAATCCTCCATATATAAAGCTCTTTTTGTCTTCTATTTTTTTTTTCTTATGTCCTCAAATCAGGTCATTTTTTTAACCCAGGTTTCAGAATCAGAGGAAATTCGAGGGTGTGATTGTTGAACATGATAAATTTGAAAAACATAAAGTAACCAAATTTTCTTTTCAATGAAATAAACACAATAATTTTCTTAGTAGCATAGGAAAACCAGAGCTTCAGAAGTACTACATGCCATGTCACTGCTAAAAGAGATCACAGCAGTGCAAGTCCTATTTGACATTTGGAGTTTGCCTTTCCGCATTGTATCTCATTTCTTAGGCTTTCTTTGTCATCTTGCTTTAATTGCTATTCTCTTTCCTCTTCACTTGCTGTTCTTATCACTGATCTTTCTTGTTTTTACGTTCTTTTTTCAAGCTGTACCTTATTTCTGTTTCTTCTCATCTTTCTTTTTAGAATGAAGTACGCTCATTTGATCAAGTCAAATGCAATGCTATCAAAAGTATTCCCGAACCTTTTGTTGGCGAGACAAGTTATTTCTCAGAATCAGCTGACATAGCTCCAGATATGAGTTCCTTTGTCGCAAGAAAACAGGATGAAAGGGTCATCGTTGCTTCTCAATTGAGTATACCTTCTCAGAATTTATGCAAAGGAAAGGAGATGACACTGCTCTCTCATGATATTGTGGCATCCTCCGATCTGTCCTTAGATGATACCCTCTGTTCTGTTGTTCCGTGCAGTATATCATCTGACCATCTGTCTTCTCCTTCAGCTGTATACAATAATGTAAGGGATGAAAAACAACAAAGCTTTGGTCCCACAACTGAATATGCTACGAACTTGCAGAAAAACTCGGTTCTTGATAATCAGGTGGTTCATGGGAAACAAGTTACCACTCCGAAGATTAATAGAGAAGGGATGCAAGTCCCAGTTCGCCGAGAAGTAACCTCGCTAAGAACTTATAGTGTACTTGCTGGCAATGGAATATCCTTGGAGAAAGGATATTGTTCAAATACATCGTTCTCATTGGGAAGAAATGATGCACCGATGCTAAAGCCAGTAGGTCAAATGACAAATGAAAAAGGAAATTTTTGTGATACTACAAGAGACGGGAATGAAGTCACAGTTTCTATGCCCAAGAACACAAGCTCACCCCTTATATTGAACCCTAGACCACGCCGTCGATTCCAAGCTTCAAAATCATTTCAACGTGATTTTGGAACAGAAAAAGATAGAAAACAAACAACAGAAGATCAAGCTGCTATAGAGTGTCCAAAAAGAAAGCGTGTTCACTTTTCAGCAACTGAATCTGAGATTCAACTGGGGAAGGAGCCTAAAAAGTCACTCGTTGCACTAAAATCTTGTTAGTGAGTTGTAATTTGGAATTTGACTCGGTGTTTATTCAAAGAATAAGGACACAATTTCACTTCTTTCATCACCTTCATCTATGTAGGTCGTACTCCCAAAGCTGCTAGAAATTTGAGACCTCCAACTTCACATTTAGAGTTGAGAACTCAAGAACTCAAGAAACGTCTAATAAACTCTAGTGCTAGAGTTGGAAGAAGATTGATGCTCGGAAATATGGAATTCTTAGTCACAGGATTTTCTAGGAAGCGAGAGAAGAAACTTGAAGACTTAATCAAGAAACACGGTGGCACAGTTCTCTCTGATATTCCTGCTCCAACTAATAAGGGGAAGAGATGCAAGGGGTTTCAATCCCAGGCAGTTCCTGTTGTTCTTTGTTCAAAGAAGGTCAGACATTGCCTCTCTGCTTTTATTTTGCCATTTCATTTCAGGTCGCTAGCATGATGCTTTTAATGGGCATAAAACGGAACATTGTTCATATGTAAAAAAAGAATCCAGTGACTAGCTATTGCATCATGTGCTAATGGGAGGTAGCACATACCCGATGGAATAGTTAAGGCGCACGGAGCTGGTCTGGACACTACCGTCATAAAAACACTGAATTTGGATTGTTATATTCTTAAAGTCAAGTAATTGGACCTAGCTTTAGATACTAAAACCATAACTTAGATTTGTAAAACTTCCAGCTTTTGTGTCCTGTTGCCTATATATTTACTGTCATTCACTTAAACTGCTATTATCCTAGATTTTACTTGACTTTCTAAGGTAAATATTTATCACTACTTGGTGATATTGCAGCTGCAATCAATCAAATTCTTGTATGGACGTGCAGTAGATGCCTTCATGCTTAAAGCTAAATGGCTTACTGATTCAATTAGTGAAGGCTGCATTTTACCACCTGAAAAGTAAGTTTTTCTACCATGCCCAAGATATAACAGATGGATTTATGGATTCTTCAGCTCTCATCTTTATATATTACATTTATGATGGGAAGTCCATTGACCCAACTATAATTATTCTATTGGATCTTTTTTTAGTGTTATAATCCTACATGTGTTGTTCAAGAAATCTACAAGGCACTGATATCAGGAAAAACTTATATTCAGTTTTGCAGCATCTATCATCTCTATGCCAAAAACTTTTAATATTCTTCCTGCATCTCCAATGATCTGTTTTTGAACTAAATTAATTCAGGCATTGGGAAGGATCGCTGCTCATGCTACATATACTTAAGCATATTATAAAACTAATAAGACTAACAAGACTCCCTCTCAACCTTTCCTACCTCATATCATTCTTCAAGAATCAAGATAAACCCCTGAGCCCAACATTGGATGGTAAATACACTGGGAGGGGGTTTAAGGTGTAGGATGTGGCCTGTGGTGTGTTCATCCAAAGGAAACATGTTATTTTAATTGCCATGGTATGATTGTGGGGCCTTCTCCTTCAACACGATTTTAACTTTACAAATGGCATTGTCGCAATGTACATTAAGCCTCCCAAAAGTCTAAAAACTATCCATACAAGTGTTTCGACATTGCACAAATATTGACCTTACATAATGGAGTCTCTACTTGTTCAAAGTTCTCGTATTTTTCTCTTTCCTCTCTATAATAACAGCAATTTGCAAAAAAGTGCAACTTTTCCAACTTGCTAACTGAAAAAGGAAGCAACAAATGAATGTTAAATCATATGTACTATGACCACATTCTGAAGCAAAAATAAAAAAATGCATGAAGGTGGTTCACATCCTCCCCAAGTTTGTAGTACAAGCAACACCAACTAAAAATGCATCTGCTATTTATGTGTTTTTTTGGTTACGATAGTCCCCCCCACCCCCCCACCCCAATCCCGCAAACATACACCACCAATTGAAGCCACCTTCTTCAGTCTCAGATTCCCCACGTCTTTCTGTATAGGTCTGGAATCTCTCTTGAGCTTTAGTCTAAGATTAGATTGAGAAGTCCTCGAGGATGTTCATTTCAGTCTTTATATGATTCCCTAGGAAACTATGAAAGCTCCTCTTCACTTCCTTAGCTCTGGGGTTAAGATAATCTTGATAATGCTACTTTGGACTAAAGGCCGTAAGAACTCGAGCTGTATTTTGTAGGGCTATATGATCTTAGTAGGAATGGCTCCATCCAATGGCGGACTCAGGATTTTTGTTCAGGGGGGCTTGAAAAATAAAAGTATAAACGTGTAAATAAGCCTTTAGAAATGGGAACCTTGAATTTTTTTGGGTTTAAAACCACACTTTAGCCCTTTTTTTAAAGTAAAAAAAAAAACTTGAAACTGAAAAAAGAAACGAAAAAATGAAAAAAAAAGAAAACGCTTTCACTGGGATTCAAACCAGTGAGGCAGAACTTAACTTTGGGGGGACTTGCCACTGTGCCGTCAGCTTCTCTTTGTTATTCAGGGGGTTCAAAATATATATATCTACAGAAATACCGAAAATTTACTTTAAATATACCGTGTAATTTTTTCTCGCGGTGGTTCGGGTGGATCCCCCTGGAGACCACGTGGGTCTGCCCCTGGCTCCACCTCATCATACTCCCATACTTAAAGAATTAGAGGTATTCTGGGAGTTATATCTCATGTTGGTTGAGTGCATACTCTCTCTAGAATCTCAACTAATATGATCAATTGGTCAATAGTCAAATGCAATAAGTTCGGAAAATCATCTGTCAGTGTATTGTTATCACACCATACATCTAGCTACAATCAGCTCTATACTATTCCTATTCCCGACCAAAAATTCAAGTATGGACAGTACTTTCTCCTTTATTATTTCCATTGACAAGCTCATGATGTATCATCACCTCCCTTCTGAACTATCCATGTTGGTAATTGCTGTATTTTGCCTCACTTACCTTCCTCGACATGTCCCATCTTCACTTACACCTCCACTAACATTTACCAGCAATGCTCAGATAAAGATCTCCAACCTTCGAATACCCAAACTTCCCATCTCCATAGGGATGGAACCTTCTCAGTTTAAGCAGAAGACATTCCTCTTCTCATTTGTGACATCCGACAAAATAAATTTGTCAGTAGTTTCTCCAATCATTTATTGACCTATACCAGCAAACAAAAGCATATAGGAAGTGGGGTGTTGTACAAAAGTTGTATCTCCCTCTTTTTGGAAAATAAACTTCTCTTCCTACTTATCCAGCTTATAGCAAGAAACAATATTCTTCCGAAAACTAGGTTTAGTGCCTTCTCGTGTGTACATGTTTCTTTGAATGCACTCAAATGATGACTAGTTAACCCTTTTTCTTTTTTTGTGCATCTTAACTTCCACAGTGAGGAAGTGTGCATAAGAATTCAAAATATAAATATGACTTAATGGTAGCATATTGCTTTACCCAAGCTAGATATTGTATTTAGGTTTGTGAAAGCTCCACATGTGTTTGCTTGAGGATTAAGAGATGGAAAACTGTATCCGCAAGAACTAAATCTACTCAACTTGTTATGCTGAAGCAGTTAAACTCTTTATTAAGTACTCAGTTTAAATGACCATGCTTATTCGATTAATCTGGAAATAAAGGATCCTGCTAACTTGAAAATCTTCTCTAAGCATGTTCCTTTTCTTTGTTGTAAGTAACTTAGTTTTGATTGTTGCTAATGTTAATTCTAAAGTAATGATTCTCTTCCTTATTTGATTAGGAAAACATGATGAATGGTGTTAGACTGCACAAGTTACATTTTTATTTTGAATTGTTCCTGTTGTGATCCTGATAACTTGCTTATTCATGATTAGTTGCATCTTTACTTTTTGTCAGGTACGTGGTTGTTAAAAAATGTGTTGGCAAAAGGTTTATTGCTGTCGGAAGCTCAGTCGAAAACAATAGTCATAGCCCTATCTTTGACAATCTAGGCATCATGCTTCACGGCGAAAAGAATTTCTGCACCGACATGGCCAAAATAATCAAGGTAGTTTGGTTTTTGAAATTATTCAGTAACTACTATCTTCTCTATTTCTAGCAGTTCTATTGCTCAATTGCTCTTAATACTCCATTTTCTTTTCCTATTTCAAGTGCCAATTTCCTCAACAAAAAAAAAGGTGGAAAAGAAGAGAAAAAACTACTCTGGTCTCTGTTATAAACAAATAAATCCTTATGATTGGGTCCCATAGATCTCAGAATTTGTTCATTTGAATGGACCAAGTGCTTTGTCCTTTAACAATTTGTGTACTTGGTTTGTAGTTTAGGAAGTTCCAATTCCATTCAATGATTAAAGAATCATCACTATATGAATAGTCAGTATGTGTCCAAGTTTGCTTGGATTTATCAGTTCTCTGTCGTAGTTGGCACCAAGAAAGAGAGAAATAGAATACTTCATCACTCTGCCCTTTTCCATAAGATAAATTTATTGATTGAGAGCTGTAGATTCCCGTCAAATTGTCAAGTTTTCCCTTTTAATGCTTGATTCAAGTGTCATAGTGTCTCTTTGATCAAATGTAGGATGGAACTGAACTTTTTTTGTGACTAAAAAATCATCTATTAGCTCAAGTTATCAAAAAAGAAGAACGTCTATAAGCTCGAAGACCAGAAAAAAGCACATCAAAGAATATCAAATTGATCTAATAGACACAAGAAATAGGTGAAAATTCGAGTTTTTCTTAGGTAAGTTACTCTTATTTCTGTTAAGTATACGTCATTAGGTTTTGTGAATAATATATTTTTTCTTTATTCCTGATTCCTTTGGAGAGTTACTATCATTATTGCTAATGCATAAGGAACTAAGTAGAAAAAAAAAACAAATCCAATTTGATGACTTGGCGGAAAATATTGATTTATGTTTCCCTCAACCCCAGCTCAATAAAAACTTATTTATGAGCCCCTTCTTTTAACCCATGGAAAAATTAAAGGCTTAACGTCAATTGAACTAATCTTTGTCAAGATTTAGCCAGAATCTAAATACATCTCTTCTCACATCGTTGAAATAATCTGGGAATTTTTCTGCTTTAGCTTATCACTGCTTGTAAACATATTTAAATCTAGTAATTGTAGTCAACAATAACATTACAAAAAGTCCTCTTGTTCGTCTTTGTTGGTCTTTAGTTTCTCAGTCAAATCTGTGTGATAGTATTCCTAGAGTGGCTACTTTGTTGTCATTCAAGCTTTCATGTTATGATACCCCTTTTTCTTCTTTCTGGGCCACCCAGCATGGTGGTGGGCAAGTTTTCAAAACGCTTCTCGAGTTAGTTCAAAATTGTGACAGTGAGAAGATTGCAACGGGAATCATTATTACTGAGAATGAGCGTAGCGCATCACGTCACCTGAAGCACTGCGCCTCGGAAGGGAACATACCAATTATGGTTAGTTAGACCCTTCTTTAATTACGTAGTTTAACTGGTTAATTGAATAATTTAGTTCAAGTATATTAAGCTCCAACTTCCATAAAAGTGTGCTATGGATGAGCCGTTGATGCTCTGATGTTTTGGAGCATTAAAATCTATTCTTTTTAGCTCTGCCTTACCATATAGACTTCAATCTTTTGTTTTTCAATTTGTGCAGTCAGCTTACTGGATCATAAGGAGTTTACAAATGGGAAAACTCCTTCCCTTGAAGGAGAAGACGAAGACCTGCAAGTTACCTACTCTCGTGCTTCCAGAATCTCCTGATACCGTGGAACTGAGTCAAGAAATATAAATGCTCATCTCTGTGGCCATGTATGTTTGTTTGCGGCAAGAAATATAACTGCTCGTCTTTTCTTGGCATATGAACCATGGTTCACTCAGAAGCTAAGTAGGTTGCTGACTTTCTGATGAGTAGCAGCACATTGTTTGCTCGTTTATTTACTTCTAAAGAAAGGAATTCTTTTTCATCTCCCCTGTCAAAGTCGACGTCTTAACCTGAGTTACTAAGGTCAGTTTATCCTCAAGGTGTACATAATTTATCAGGAGGATGTTGGTATATAGATGCACGATAGTTCAAACAACATTCATCAAGGCTGATGGGTTGAGGAGGCACGCGACATCAGTGATCGATGCTCAAGACAGATATATATATTTATCCTAGCTTCTTTGGAGCATGATCAAAGGCTTCACTAGGTGTAGTGGTTCATAATCATAGGTGAAGTGATATGTTGTACATTTCGTTGTTACAAGTCATCTGTTTCTGCTGTAAGAGACATGTAATCTATCATTTAATGTGTTTTTTGAAAAATGTACCGTTCATGAAGATAATAATAAAAAAATTCTTTGCTGAATATTTTTTCGTCTTACTACTTATAAAACCTCATTATTAAAAGATAATATTTTGCTATTTGGATAAGTATTGCAACAAATCTTATGGGAGACTCAGGGCATTGGATTTAGTTCATTAAATTTGTTAACAAGACATTTTGGAGTGTACAGAGCTGGACGGGCAGCGTATATAGAATTTCCTTGTAAAAATATTGCAGTATGATAAAATAAGTTTTTATCATACCGAGGTTGTCAATAATAGATTACCTAGAGAAATCGGTAAAAGAAATTTCCACCCAAGATTTAATAGTTGGTCCATTCTCAGCCTCGGTAAAGTGAGTTTGATATTATCCAGAAACATTGGTCAAACACGAAGTACTGCTCTAATATTGACAGAACTGTTCTTTAAAAGCTATTTTTTATGTTTTTGAAAGCTCTTTAACAAAAAAATACTTTTCAAAATATGCAGATTTTGAGAGCTTGACCAATCAGATATAGAACCTTATTCCTCACTTGTCAATTGAATATTTCCACTAGGGGTGTCATATTTCCTTTTCTTGGACAACAACACTTTCCAGTGACAGCAGAGGCAAAGAAAAAGGAACTAAAAAAAAACACAAAAGTGCAAAATGCCAACAAAATAACTTCAAAACTAAAGAAGGAATGATCATTTCCTTTCTATGCCACCTTTTTTAACAGCTGATTGTAGGAACAGGATTCAGAAGAACTAAAATATAGTAGAGAACCAAGAAGGTTATGTACAAAACTAAACAACTCTATAACCTTGAAAAAACATGCAATGCCAAACAGGTTTCTGCCAGCTGATGAAAACTTGCATGTTTCAACGAAGGATAAATCTCGCCAAGCAGCTTTTGTTAAGTTGGCTAGCTTTATCTGTGAGATGCTAAATGTTGGCTAGCTTTTCTAACTATACTTGCGTTGTTGCATCAAAATCAGATAACAATGGAGGCGATGAACCCCTTTTGCTTGGCAATGGTGTGTTGAAACGCGATTGGCGTTTTGTTTGGACAAGCGAAGGTTCCAGATCTCCGTCTTCACTGGCTGCATCAATTTCACCATCTACTTCACCTTTGAAAACTGGGTGGATATAAGCATTCTGAAGGAACTCTTTCAAGTTGAAGTTTGGCTCCTTTGTACGTTCTAGTGTATCTTTCCTCACTGTTTCCTAATATTGATCAATCAAGAAAGGGAAGCCATAGGAAGAAAAATCACTAACTGCCTCAAGTTGGCCATAGATCATACAAGGAAAAGAAGAAAGCAATAGAGAAGGCTGCAATACCTGCAACGGATATCTGACAAAAGCTGGCTCAAAACGACCTTTGCAGAATATATGGAACCATATGGTTAGTATAGGGAGTGTAATTAGCAATGGAGTCGATTTAGAAGCTTCCTTTGTACTTAACAATCCCATTAGAAGCAATTGAGAGACTATCAGCGCGGTTATGATGCGCCCATGTACATCAGGCCAGAATGCTGCAGCACTTTCATACTCCTGATTGTACACATTTATAATCTACAAAAACATCAAAAATCAGGTTTTCACAAGTCCATAGAGAATTGCAAAGTAGTTTTGACTGTGCACATGCATTAGGGGAAGCAAACACAAAATAAATAAAAACTGAGGTGATAATCACGTAATAAATAACAAGTCCAATTAGTCTCCAGCCGGGGGGGTAAATGTACTTCAGAGTGATCATCTTCAATCAAACAAACAACCAGCAGCATTTGGATAAACACAAAATCATGCATAATGTACACCTAGAAGTACCCATGTGACTATAAAAGAAAACCCAGTGAAATGGTCACTTTTTCCACTGGAAGAAATCCTTTTGAAAAACTTAACTATATAAGAAAAAGTCAATCAAAGTATTAATTAAGCTTACCTGATGTCGATATACAACGTATGCCAGAGCAAAAAATACTATGATGAATGGGAGTAGGATCGGTGACACAACAGCATAAACAAGGCCTAGCAAGAAATAGAGCTGTATCTGAGGTTCACCAGTGTTGAACCCGAGACTTCCTGGATCCATGGCCTCTTCTCTATCCTTCTCAGTCTTCACCAGGAAAAAGTTTTTCAAGTGAAAGAATATTAATGGCTTCAACCTAAGTATCTCTCCAGCAACTCCTGCCCACCCATCCACCATTATGTAAGTTATGAAGAAGGTTGCCTTCATCGGAATGGATACACCGATTGTCTTTGGTATTCTGCATCAGAAACCACTCAACCTTTTAACTGTCTGATATTTCATAATCAGCACAAGCAAACCAGAGTGAAATATTTTTTGGTCTGCCTTATGGAAGGTACGATAAAAGAGTAGAAGAAATAAAGGCATAAGATTGGAAAATGAAGTAGCAGCTCTCTCTAGATATGAATTGAAGAAGTTACATATCAACATGTCATTTGTCAAGATCATTATGTTCACCCACAATTTATGCATGAAATAAGATTGGTGGGACAACTAGGAAATTTACTGAATTTCTGTCACACCTCACAAGAAGAGACATGAACTGCAAAAATGAGGTGGACAAAATTCTCAGGTCCAATCACTAGCAGAATGGGAGGAAAATCAGGTTGTGATATATAAAACTGAAGACAAACAACATAAATGAAAACAAGAATGTTTATCAAAGGAAGCATTTTGCATTGGAGAATTAAATATGAACTTATAGAGGACATACTCATTTGCTGACTGATGCAACAAATTATTTAGCTGATTAAATGCGGCCCCAGTAATGATGCTTCCAAGAAATACATTAACAAACTGAAAAATATAATATCTTGTTGCGGATCTCCTTTCAAGAGCTGATATGGAGCAAAATCCTTCAAATTTTGACATTTGCATCAATAATGAAGGTAGGAAGATAAGGAAAATCTTCAATGCGATTCCAGGGAGGAAGCCTTGAATGAAGGATTTTACAGCATTACTGCATGGATAAAGCATCATTTAGTATAAATACTTTAGCAATATTGCTTTGTAATTGCATACTTACTCAGTTTGCCAAAGCTGGTATTCAAAAACTATATAAGTCAAGTTATCAAATGAACTAGAGAGGAAAAAGTGCGAAGAAGAAGAAACTCACGTTTCAATTAAGGATTTCAAGAAAGGTAACGCTTTCTCAATTCCCTCTATATTAGCAAGGGACTGTACAAATGCAATTGGAATCATGAAAAAGAATGTAAGGAAGAAAAATGCTACAGCAACAATAAGCCTCCTGATTGACAGTGAAACATAAGGAATTGCCAAATTATCCCAGTAGACATCACGGGGCTCTGGAGCCCACTCAGTTAACCAGAGTGTTGGATTTCTGGCTTGTTGTGTTTGCGCACAAACAGCAGCTGCCCATCTTGTTCTGAAGGAAACAAATGCTGCTGGCATAATGTACTTGGTGCTCCCAATAATATTCATTCTCTCATCAGATATCTGAAGCAAGCACAATCCAAAGTAGTGATGTGTGAGGGGCCATTATAAGGAATTTTAGAATCAGACACTAAATACTGAACATCTGAGGATGTAGCGATCACTATGTTACTACAGTCAAACTATTCACCAAATCTTTTGAGACCCAATGAACTCTCCCTGTAAGTTGATGTTCAACCAACTAAACTGATTTACCTCTTATTTTATAGACAATCTGACTTGGTCACAAGTACCTATGGTTTTGAATTCTCACTTAATACATACACCAAAATAAGAATGTTACAAGCATAAGAATGCAAAAAAGGACAATCACTTCTAAAAAATTTAAATAAATTACGCAGTTACAGTGCACAAAAACCACAACCACGTTCAAAAACATATTGTAGGTGAACTTACTTCTTTTGAGAGCCTTTCAATTTCAGAACTATTGAAATCAATTGAATCAACGGTCTTGCCGCATAAGCCAAGAAAACCAGTCTGCTTAAGAAATAATATTCCTCATGAGATGTTAGTACTGAGATGTGAGAAATGGCATTTCACCTTGCGATCATTACTGCCTAATACTAGAGCAAAATTAAACTATTAATAGTACCTTTGATGTTGGCCTTTTGGACTGATTTCTAGTATACTTTAGTTGATAATAGTCCAGCCAATTCTGCTTTTTCTTCTTTTCATTGACTAGCGCTGTCAACCTGTTGGCATTGTATACAACCTACACATTTATTAAGGGGAAAATAAAATAAGCGTTTGTTCATCATAGACGGAAAATAAAATAAGTGTTGCTCATCATAGACCAAATCCTCCTTCCCTGTTGGCGTTAAAACCTGCAGCTCCAGTAAACTACTACAGAAATGTGACTACCTCATTTGATCTGATCTGGTGAGAGGATCAGAGCAAATTCAAACACAAATTTATACTTCTGAGTTCTGTCATATTTAAAATCTGATTCTATCTAAATCATTTTGCACCAGTTTACCATGTTAATTTCACACCAAAAATGTATACAAATTCTTTGACAATAAGAGGCAGTGTGTTCTCAAAAGTATCAGATGCTAATAGGTATGAGCAACTACATATGGTAAACTCATTTTTTACCCCACCTACAGTGAACTCGCAATAACACCTTGTTCTTCACCTTCTGATTCATGTTACTATATTCCTTCATTGATATTGACAAATGATTTGAGGTCAGCACAGAAACAAAACAGATGTAATACTTTGAAAAATTCTAGTTTGGCAGCGAGCAAATCCTTTAAATGAGAAGATACGGCGTATGAATTGCAACCTGATGAGTTAAATAATGATCTTGATGGTTGACCATGAAGAAGTGCTCTACCAGCTCACTCACTGACTCATCAGGATCTGGTGGCACATTTTTGACAAGTACCTGGGCAGGGCATAGTATTTGTTAGAAAACATGCATCAGTCATTGAAGGCTATTAGTTGGAAGGGTTTTATTATTAACCCAAGAAAAGAAAAGGTAAGAAAACCAATTAACTTAATCCAGTGTCTCTCTTGTAAGATGGTTATTATTGACCAAGAGAGAGATGGCCTTGAAAACAAGAAAACATCAAATATCATCCTCTTCTACCCTCATTGAGGAGCGTAGCTCCTTTTCTTTTTTCCAAATAAGAAAAGCTATTATATGTCTCAAAAAAAAATAAGAAAAGCTATTATTTTAAAGCTTCAAGCTTCGGTTATTGCATTATTTTCTTGCTGTTACTGTTCCACTTTCGTGTATGCTAATGTAATGATTTTTCTATTAGTTAAATCATGACTGCTTTACTTTGGTATTTTATCTTTTAAAACTGATTTGACATGCGTTGCTTGAGCCGAGGGTCTTTTGAAAACAACATCTCTACCTCCCCACAAGGTAGGAGTAAGGTCTGCATACATTCTACCCCCACAGCCCCCATCTTGAGGGGTTACACTGGATATTTGTTGTAAGCAGAACACAGTAAGTTGAAATTCTAAGATAGGATATGCTGAACTTCAGTGCCTTTTGCATCCTAATAAATATTCCCAAGATCAAAATTTCACTAGCTATAAGGTAAATTTATAGCCAAACTTTGCGTAAGGCTTCACATACCCCATAAACCTACAGTCAGATTAAGATTGCCATCATAATAGATCAACAAGGCTTGCGGCTCTTACTGTAAATTGGTCTGGTCGTCGACGTTCAGATGCAAGGAAATGCAACCTCATTGATGCAATTATCTCGTACTCCCTTTTCAGCACATAGCAAGTCCAGAAAGTAAAGATGTAAGCCATAACCAGATGGGTCCAGAATCTGCAAGCAGTAGTTCAAGTACTCAGGGACAGAAGCAAGAACCACCAATCTACTTCCCCCAAAACATGCATTTACAAGTTCAATTTTCTAAGTCGTGTACCTAACATTTGAAAATAATCAACTTGTCATCATGTGCTTATAGTTAGTGAAACTTAAGCTCCTCTATTTTGACTCCCAGCACGTGAAACCTTACAGACACTTTGACAATGGGTGGTTTAAGCTGGTTCAGTGAAACTTAAGCTCCTCTATTTTGACTCACAGCATGTGAAACCTTACAGAGACTTTGACAATGGGTGGTTAAGCTGGTTTTGGTTAAAACACCAACTGTTAACTTGTAATTTCTGATCCTGTATTTAATGGTTCAGCGGGACTTAAAACTTGCTTTCTTTCACCTTTGTTTTCAGTTAAAACTTAAGACCTGTTTTGTTCACATGTCCATATTTAGAAACTCAACATTGGATGACTTCAACGTTTACGTTTAATAAGAATATGGTGCTTTGTCTCTATAGACACCCAATAACTTCTACACGCATGATATGTTCTGCTATAGTTTATAGTTAGAACATAAGCTAAAAATCAATGGTAAAAAATATGTACATAATAAAATGTTGACTTATTAAACTGCCCGGACTAGTGTTTTTTAGGGCCACCAGTAGTGAGATGTCTTAAATAGATTTTGATGCACACACAAAAGGAATCTTGTTTCGCTTAGGCACCTTGATACCTCTTTACGTGCATAAATAGATGTAGAAATTCTGCTTTCTCTGAATACAATATGTTAAATATGCCAAAAAATTAATATGCTACATTTTCTGTTGTTTCTTCGAGTCATCAAGTGGTTTTCAGAACTTCGAGATTGCTTTCCCTAACATCTTCACTGTATCTTGTCAAAAAGAGATGACTGTAAAAATAGAATTTCAGGATACATAAAGGGAAGGTTCATCAAGTGAATAGCGAAACCCGCTGGAGCTACTTTATAAGCACATCACACTGAATCCGTAGAGATGGAGAAGGATAGATGGCCAGTTCACATACAAATATTACTACTACAGATTGCTAGGGAGAGAGGAATTGTTATTCTTTTACCAAACAATTTGGACACCGAGGGCGCCAAAAAAGGTGTGCTTCTTCAATCTTCGCATAGTTGGGAACTATGGGTGTGATATTAACCGTGAAAACCTGAGACACTTGAGTTGGTGCTTCATGTGTAAAGGTTTAGGTGAAGAGGTAGATCATCCTACTATTACATTGTCGTGTAGCAACAGGTCTGTGGTTGGTGGTTTTGAATTGGTTTGGAGTGTGGTGAGTGATGCAAGCAACCGTCAAGGAGTTGCTACATAGCTAGTCATTTAGAAGGAGAAAAAGAAGACCCAAGTCAATAGCTCTTTTTTTGGATTGTATGGAAGGAGAGAAATAGGAAAGTGTCTGAAGAAATAAAAAATGACTTTGTAAATCTAAGGAATAGCCTTTTCTTTAATGATAAGTTTTTTCTTTTGGGTGTACCCATTAGGTCCCTGCTCGTATAGATGATCGGGTGTACAGTCATATTTTCATGTAGACTCTAAAATTTTTGGTATACTATACCGGATTTTCCCTTCAAATTACATTTATTACAAGATTATGATACTTCAAGTACTTTGCAGCTGGAACCAAGCAATGAGGAGCTTCCTTATTTTTAAGGATTTGACAAATATCAAAGGAACTTAATGACCTTGGTACATTAAGAAGGATCACAAGACATTAGTGAAACTGGGAATTTCAGGAACCAAGCAATGAGGACCTTCCTAATTTTAGGGATTTGACTGATATCAAGGAAACTTAGTGGCATTGGTACATTTAAAAAAGAGCACAAGATATAAGTGAAACCAATAACATCTTCAAATTTGTCAAAGAAAAAATGGAAAAATTAAAAAAATGGCAGCTTTAAGAAAGAATAACTGCAAACTGTACAGCAAATAAAGATTCTGCTTACCTCTGTGATCCCGAAGGAATGTTGGAAATTGAAAGCTTGTCTAAATCACTGTAAGTCAAATCCAAACGCTCCAATGTGTGGTTGGTCCAATTAACAGGAACCATGACTGAGAACGCAATAAAAGCAATTGGGACAAATATTTTAAGTCTGCATTGAGCAAAACGATGATAGAAATTAAACACAGAGTGGGGAAAAAACAACTACTATAAAGCTATTAAAGACAATATGTTCTGGCTTTTGATTTAAGACGCCCAGGGTTTTCAATATTAAGTTAGCTAGAAACAGACATAAGAGACAGAAGTCAATGGTTATCTCTAAAATGATTATAATATGGTTCCTAAAAGTTGAAACAATAGCCACATCATTAGGCAGGACTCCTCAATGCCAAAAGAACTGTTAATACTAACTTTTATAAATTGTCTACTCAAATAATTTATCAGTATAAATTTATCAGCATTAGATCACAGCATTACTCATTCCTCAAGGTATGATATTATTAGCCACGCAATATTGTAATAGAACATATTGATGTGTGCCAAAGATTTTCATTCAAAACAAAGAAGAGCATCTTTTCAGATTTCTAAGTGCTCGAGGTCTATTTCCGAAATGACTATCATCATAAAAGAGTTAACAATTGTGCAATTTCTTGAAACTTTAAGTTAGCTTCTAGACTTTTTTGTGACCAAAGCTAAATGTCAAAACAAATGAAAGAGAAGGCAAATGGAAGACCTCTAGCACATCTTTATTGACTTTCGATGTATACACATGGAGTATAGAAAGAAACTATAAGTAAGTTACAAGGCATCTATAAAACCTAGAAACATGTCAATCAGGATTCAAATAAGATTCCAATGTAAGGGATAATTATAATTTACACAATCGTCGTAAAGTTCAACTTTCATGAATGAATTTCAATATTATGTCAGTAAAAGAGGTCCCTGCCTAAATTTCTGATCATCATATTCCCTAGTCTGTTCTTGCAGTTAAAATTGGTGTCCTGTGCATTAATACAACAAAGATATGCAGCTCCACAGCTGTACGGCTGTACCTATTAAATTGTTTCTCTGAGTACAATATAACAAAGATGACATGAAAGTGCAATTTGAACATGATTATATACTTCAAAGAAGTTGAACAAAGTAGTGCAAAACAGCCGATCTCAGCCACCTAAATATTCCATACAAGTAGACCAGAGTTGATGACTTAATTCTGATACCATGTTCAGTAAAATTCTTGAAGCATGGACACAGGCATGATTGATATGATGGCACAACTGAAATGAACCTCTATGATTATGTACATACTATATGATGAATGCCTATTTTAATTTAGTCATATGAAAGACCAGTATGCACAAACAGATAGTAGTGGCGGAGCTTCTAGTGCAGAAAATGGAAAACATGAAATGGAAGTGCAAGTGCCAAATGAAGATACCCTATCAAATAAATCCTCAAGTAGACAGCTGAGTCCAATCCTGCGTGTTCAATAAGCTCCGGTTCTGGCATTTGTAGTGCAGCAGGCATCCAATTCAGAAACTTCAGGTAGGCACGAAAGTCCAAGTTGACAAACTTGTTGACAATTGTACCCGAGTGCAAAGGACTGCCTCTTAGACCCTTTAGGTACCATTTTGGGAAGTATACTCTATCATTGACAGGTTGTATTCGAAGGAATGCAAATGCAATTAAAAAAATACACGCACTCAGAATGTTAATAGCAGCTGCAACACCTATATCAGACAGAGTGGCCATGTTTCTTCAAAGACTTGTCTGCAATATTAGCATTCTTAGTGAGATAAATATGTCAAAGTGAAATTCTATCAGGAACAATGTACAACATATATTTGACTCAAGTTTCAACAATGGGATTAATCTGGTGGAACTAATCAGAATGCATGAAATGTGAAGAAAGTGATAGCAAAGATATGAACTCATATCCTTAAAGATAAAGATGAGAAACTACATAAAGTATAAAGACAATAATACCAGCCTCACTGTTTTCAGTAAAAATTAACACTAAGATCAGAATCAGTGTCAGTACACTACGGTAAATGAGAATATATCCATGTCTGGGCTACACCTTCATGCCTTATGAAGGAAGGATTTGATGAGGATTAAAATTGCAGTATGTCAACCCACATTTTCAATTTAAGATGTTGTCACTAGAGCACACTATCCCCTTTACATAGACAACAATTGAAGGTCTCTAATTGATTCTCAGTAACATGCTTTGACAACAGCACACTGAGAAAAATAATAGAGGCCAATGGAACCTCGGAGAAAAAAGGGTCGGAATTTCATAGACAGCGCATGAAAAGACACCAAGGAACGCATGACGCAAGCACTGCCCTTAAAAGTCATGACCACAAAGTCAAAGTCATCACCATAAAGTCTAGCTAACTAACATTATGATCACTCGTATTTATAGAATAGAACTGGCTAAGCCTATACTAGTTCCTTTTGTTATCTATATTTTCACAGCCTCCCTTCTTAACCAATACTCATGATATCTAAAAGGAGTGAGTAATTTGTCTCAGTACACTCAAATTGTATCCTACTTGGTGACATTCAACCATACTCCAAGTAAATCACCATTCTCAAAAACAATTAGTTTCACATCAAAAACTTTCCTGTTCTCACACGTTGCAGAATAGCTGGTCCTGGATTATTCTAAAAACATTCACTGGAAGGGGTCTTAGTTCTTCACTTCAATGAACTAGTGTTAAGCCCACTGGCTCCAGCTCACTGTGCCCCATCTGGTATACATCATTGACTAACCAATATATATAAACATTTGAACTGCTTCTACTCAGATTGGTTAGGACTTGATTCAGAGTCATCTACCACCCTGAATATAAGGGCCTATCAAGACCTTGCAGTGGAACTATCATCTAAGAATATCAATTATTTAAAGAGATTCACCGGAGCCTAAACACGATCCAATTATAAGATAAAGTAGTTCAGCACCAAAGAAACAGCTAATCAATGCAAATTCCATCTCCTCAAAACTTCCAGGATATCCAACTGTAAATCAATCTTTGAACCATCATAGATCAACCATCCTATAAGGTCACGAATGAACATTCTTCCCCAATTAACCATCTAGTAAATGTAGAACAAAAACATAATTAAAATGCACCAAATTTCTAAAACTGAAAGTAGCTTCAACTGTCAATTAATCCAAAATCTTCCATCCAATAAAGTTCACCCTACAAAAATCAAACACTAATTTCACCAAAATCCAATTAACAGTCCACCATAGCCAAAAAAATAATTCAGCTTTACAGCATTTAGTTTCGCTCCTATATTCTTCCAATTACCTCGATGGTAATGAAAAGTCGATCAACTTATACCAAACAAAAATCTAAAACAAAATCGAACTATAGAAAAGAAACAGTAATTTTTTCATGGATCCTTCAAAAAGTAGCAATCTTGGTACTAAAACAATACATAAAAAAGTTCAAAAACTGTCACATAAAAAAATGTCTGTACAAAAAAAGAATGGGGTATGGGGGTCACCATTACTCAAAACAAAGAAAAGGGTGTTTGAGATTCATACTCAATAACTGAAAAAAAGCAATTCTTGGACTTGCAAAGAAGAAGAGACCATGGAAGGTGTGAAGCAATAATTCAAGAATTTCAAAAGGACAGTTGTATTACAGTATCTTATACAGTATGAAAAAAAGACAAATGGGGTTCATGAAAACAAAATGGAACACCTGAAAAATGGCTAATTTAGGGGTGGCAAGATTACCTGAATCTGATCAGTGTATAAAAATGGGATATTTTAATGGAATTATTTATATTTTTTTTATATAGAAACTGAAGATTTTCTTTGCTTTTATGGGCTTTTCTTACGTTACTTTTTCGTGTTTTTTTTTTCTGTCAAAAAATGTTTAAAATTAAATGTCGGTATGGTCCCATCTGCAGTAACGGCTACTTTCTTAGACCTCATAGTATTGACATTATAATTTTAGGGAAAAAATGGATTTTTATCGTTCGATGGATAGTTTTAAAAATATTTATTTACTTGATTAAGTGAATTTATATAACTTCTTGATACTGTAGCATAAGCTAAATATATTTTTAATTTTTTTGTTAAATTTTGGAGTGTTTTAAACATGACTTCTCTCGACATAATATTGAAAATTTCACGTTTCTATAAGAGTTTGAGATCACTTGTTGTATTATGTGACAGGTCAGGTATCTAAGTTAATAAATTGGTGTCAAATTTATGAATATTTTTAATATTTTTTTCTCCAACAAAATAATAGTAGTTATAATTTTCATTTATGTATATCTTACTAGCATTTTTATTTTACAATCTTACTTTGAATTGGAGATTACTGAAATGACTTTTCTGCTTCACAAAAATATAGAGATAAAGTGTGCATATAGCCCTATTGTTTGCCTTTTCTAGATCTACTTTTGTGATTGTATTGAATATTATTATTATTATTATATATTATATATTATGAATGATTGTAATTATTTTTGACTAACAGTCAAATATGTATCTTTCCAAACAAAAATAATAATAATAATAATCTCATAGCTATTTAACTAGTAAAATCATAATCCCATATAGTAACTTAGGCATAGCAAAAGAATAAGTAACTTTTTGGATCTCTTTTTAGAAAAAAACATTAAAAGATATCACACAATAAATTTATCTGTAGTAATAAAATATTTAATGTTAAAACTGTATACAATGAACTTTACAGAGATCTATTTCTAGTAATTAATAATGTAATTTGGTGATGAAACTTTATGTATCTATTAAAGTAGGATTCATTTGGGAGTTACATAGTGATGTAACACATTTATTTATATCAACATAATTAAAAGATTACTATAATCACGTCGTATTGAATTTATTTTATTTTTCATAGCAATTTTAGTCTCCGGTTATTAGTAAATTCTAATTTTAGTCCAAGTAATTCAAAAAAAAAGTTTATCCCTTTACTTGTGGATATATATATATATATATATATATATATATATATATATATATATATATATATATATATATATATATATATATATATATTTGAATTAGTAATTGTTCAACCATTAAATTACTTATACTTTATATTAAAGTTATATCATTATTACTCTATACTTTAGGTAGTGTACTTCTACAAGTAAGGACCATAGATAATTATATTGTTATACATGTCATGTCACGTATGTATAATAAATGTCGGATCCTTTGACTTATTTAAATTTATTAAAAATTTGCTAATTTTCATTTCTGTGTATTATTATGTCTTATTTTCTATATAAAATAATCAAATTCATACATAAAATATATTAAATTATCTATTGTATTTACTACAAATCATTATCAATTTTCATTATCATACCTTAGTCATCAAACTAAAACTCATCTATACCTTTTGCCCTATTATTTAGATAGGTTTTTTTTTTAGTTGATTTCACTTTCGTAAGAAACGTCTATGTCATCAATGTATATAAGTCATCAACTATATTATATACATTTATAAAAAAAAATTGACATTTTGTATATGAACGGTTGACTTATAATTTATTTATTCATCAAAATATTGTGAAAACTTTTTTATATTGAGATGAGTTGGTAGGTATGAATTGTGATGTACTATTACCTTTGCTTTTTTTTTTTCCTCAATTTGATATTTGATATTTATTTAGGGTTTCGATTAAATTTAAATTTATATCGAAAAGTCTTATATTCTCGAAATAGGCAAAAATTTTATGAAGGGTATCCAAAAATCGCGTAACTCGTAAAAATAATTTAAAGAATGGGTGTACTTAAATTTTGTAAATCAAACTACATAACATTTATGATTAATTTTTTTGATTAAAAAGTACCAAGATTTTTTAAAATCAAACTACATAATATTTAACTTTAGTGTTCACGTTTATCTGATAGGAAGTGAAAAAACAAAGAAAAAGAGAGATATTTCCGTTTAGAGTGAAATCACTTTTATGCTTCAACATTTCACAAATCACTGATGACTAACAACAAGAAATGAAAAGTAAATAATAGAATCAATCAAGTTAGATTAAAAGAAAATTTATATAAAGTATTTTCACTTTTACTAGCTTAATTGGAATAAATAGATAGGATTTGCTTATTAACTTTAAATTAAATAATTCTTTTAAATTTTTAATGAAAAGAAAAAAATAGAATTTGCTTATTTACTTCAAATTAAATAATTATAATAAATTTTTATGAAAAAAAAATCAAAATCAAATAACGGGAATCGAATTCGCGCACTGCAAGTTGCAAAAAAATTAGTAAGAGTTGAACGATTGAGACCACCAAACTAGAAAATATTTATTGTTTTTCAAGGGTGTCTAATATGTGTTATTTAACCATTTAAATTATTATTTTTCTTATAAATACGATGTAATTTTCTGACAAAGTCGAAATATATTATTACTTATGCTATTTATTGTTTTTGTATATATGTGTATGCGCACGCGCTACATATTCACTTTCTCGACTTCTATGCAATTTACCTTTTTATATTTTAACACTCCTTAATTAAAATTTTAGTTCCGCGACCGAATACACCGTACATAGGAATATTCACTCCATTTCTAAATTTTTTACACATTCATAATTTTTTAAAGTGATTAAAAGAACACTTGTACCCATTTGCTTTTTAGTTTTTATTTCTTTTAAAATCATGAACTTTTTTTCTATGCATCTTTTTTCCTAAAGTAGACACGAGGGGATTATGGCTGGAAAATACTATAAGTTGATTTAATTTTTTAAATACTAAATATGCATAATTTATGTATATTATAAAGTTAATTTAAGTTCGTGACACGAGGGCATTGTGGCCACCTACCCTAATTAACTTACGTAATTTGATTTGAACATTAAACATCTATTTAAAAAATTCAGTTGAGTTATTATGATTTTCACCCTTTAAATTTGTATAAAAAAGATATAAAGAAAATCATTTTATAATAGATCCCATGATGCCTATATTTGAACACATTATATAAATCATCCCTTGATAACCAACATATTACTGTATATGTCTTAGAAATTTATTCATTGAATTCTTTTATAAAAGCTTAATAAAGTGTTTTTATTAGATATCTTTAGAATTTTTTTAATCATGTTCTCGAGAGTTTGTTTTTATAAATAAGTTAACTATTTAAAATATGTTCACTTTTTTTAAGAATACGCATCCACATCAATAAAAATATAAAATATCATGTGCAAAAGTATTTTCAACATTTGAAATGAAAGTGGTTAGAAGAAATATTTTATCATGTGTTAAAATGTTTTATCGCAACAAGTTATAATTTGAGTGTTTATATTATGACAAATTTAAAAAGTTATTAAGGCTATTCACAATATATTTGGTCGGACAAATCCAATATATGTATTAGTTTAACTTTATTTAATGTATATGGGTATATAAGTATTTAATTACAAATTTGATTACTTAAAATGAGTTATCAATTGAATGAAAAATTCATTACCCTAAGGGTGTGTTCACCTGTTTAGCACGGAGAAAAATCTTTTTCAAATTTTTTATGTTCAATTTATTGAAAATTTTAAATTTTTATTTCTTCAGAATATAAACTTATTTAAAATGAGGAAAATAACTTCTCTAATGAAAGTAAGAACGACAACTTCCATAAGAGTAGCAATCCACACCGATTGTGTCCTCTTCAAACACTCTCACCTCCCATAGTATTTATCTTAGATCATATATAAATACTTTTAATTATGATATATGTTTTGTTTACATACTGGCCGGCTGAAAAAAAGGGAAAATCTATTTATTTTTCACAAAAAAGAACATTTACTTTCTCATTGAAATACCCTAAACTTCAAATTCTAGCTTTGTCTTTGAATTTATTAGCTTGAGTTTGATTCTACTGAGCAAACTGATTGTGTTATTATCCACGGTAATGACAACTAGTTATTAGAAGAAAAAATGCATAAAAATATCATCTAACTTGACAGCAAAATGTCAAAAATTACTTTAATTAACTTATGGGAAATTGTTTACCTCCTAATTTTATTGCAACAATTACTAAAAAAAATTAGTACACTACATTCCAATAAATAAAAAAAAGGCATTGTTCATTTGATCACAATTTTCTTTAGGTTTCCCTCGTAGAAAAATAATGCATGTTGTTTATTCAAAATGAAAAAAAGAACAAAAGAAAGAGGACCAGTTTGGTGTTAATAAAATATTTTATGTTTTATGTCTATTTATTATGAGTAATGATGATGAACTTTTTGTGACTTAATTGAAGCTTAATTAGCAGGACTAATTCTTTAGTTGATTAATGATATATAGATATATTTTGAAAGTTTATTAAAACCAAAATGTCAAAAGAGAGAGGTGAGGGGGTCATGCATGTGTCCCCCACATAATCTCCATCAAATCAAATCAATACTACAATTGTCTTTATGAACATGAAATCCATATAAAAATATAGTCATTGATGTAGACATACATTATTTATATTGGAGTACTATATGATGATCCATGTGGCTTGTTTTATTTATGATCTTAGATGTTTTTTTTATAAGCTTCATAAAAAGTTTGTTTTTATGTTAAGATTAACTTATTTGAATAAAAAATGTATATTAAAATTAAGACGTATTGTATATAGGCGGTGTTTATGTTATCAATGATAATGATGATTGATAGTGATATTGATCGATTGTTGTGATAAAAAAATAAGTAATAATTTGTGTTAATTATAATTAATAATGATGATTAATAGAGATAACGTAATGATGCGTAATAACTTATTAGACAGTAGCTAATGATAATCAATGACCAATCATATTAATGGTTGAGAACATATATAATGATAGTTAATGGTGGTGACCCTTAACAATGATTATTGATTATTATGAACTGGTAAGGATCCTAAGTTCGTAACTAGTGATAATAATTGTGAATAGTGACTGATTAATAATAGTGATAATTGATATTTTAATTCAATTTTTTATTAAATACATCTAAAGTTTTACGAGCTATTAGTGTTGTTTTAGTGCAAGTTAAGGCGTTCTATTTGTCATGGAACAAAACGTAAGTCCCAAAACATAGCTTATGCATAATTATAGGTATAATTCAGACCATAATTATGAACAGTAGCTATAAATAAAATTTACCTAATTACAGTTCATAAAAATAATTATTAATTTTAGAGAGGAGAATACAAACAAGATTTAGAGAAATAAAGGAGAGAGACGAACAAGTTATTTCTCAGTTGAGATATACCAAATATGGATACACAATTTTCTCTCTTTCAAATTTCGTTCATCTATTTTTCGTCTTTTCTAGCCTCGCGTACAGACAAACAAGTACACATATTAGCTTGGAAAACTGAAATATAAATACACATTATAGCACCACCTAAAAGAAGTATATAATTACATTTCATATCATTTTTGTGATACACAAACGAAAAAATACATTGAATATTATCGTATTAACCCTAATTATTTTCAATGTAGTGATGCAAACACTAAACAATAAATCTAGAAAAAATTATATGGTTAAGCACACATATACTACATTATTAGTCATCATAGTTATAATTTTAGTTACTTATCACTTGTGATCAACATTCGGTGATAAATATGTGGACTGGAGTTTCGAGATTCACAACTTTGTATTATTCAAAATTTGTATAACTTTTATTTAATGTAATTTTGTATAACATAATTTATATAACTTTATATGCTTGTATTTGTATAAATTCGTTATTTCAAATTTATACAAAAACAAGGGACACAATTATACAAATGTATTCGTGAATTATACAAACTCAACTGCGAATTATACAAACCCATGAATTGTACAAACTAGACAACTAAAGTTGTAGCTACAACACATAAATATGCAAACTATAGCTATAAAACATAATTAAGTTTATTGTATTGACTATCTGTGAAAACTTTTTGATATATTGACGTTAGTCTAATAAAAAGATGAATCAACAATTGACAGCCATACATAAAATATTAAAGATAAAAAACCACATATGTAGATAAAAATAATTCAAATAAAACTTAATAAGATTTTGTATTAATACAAGAAATTGAGAGAGAAGAAAAAAGATTCACTCAATGAATTATAAAGAAAGAAATAAGGATAAGAGAAAAACGCAAAAGGTGGGAGGAGAGAAGAAATCCGGTGAGGCTCATAGAGAGAGAAGGAGGAGGAGAATGACGAGCTAGAAAGAAAGAGAGATGAGAAATTCACTGTAACAGTATAACTATGTTAGATAATTTTTTAAAGGGCAATTTTCACGTATAGCAAACAAAAAATTCATATTTGTATGCTATAGCAAAGTTTGCATAATTGCGCTCCATAGCAAACATAAAACTGTATAATTCGCTATACATATATAATTGTATAATTCGCTATCCTTTTTCACTGCAATTGTATAATGCACAATTGTATAATTCGCTGCCTATTTCGCTGCAATATTTTTATAAAATTTGCTTTGCATACAATTGAATCAAATTAAAATGTATGTATATTGCATAATTATAAGTGTATAGCAAGAAGATATATGTTTTTCTCCCGCTTTATACAAAAACAGAAACACAATATATACACTTCTGTTGTATAAAGCTAGAGAAAATTGTATTTCACTGCAATTGTATAATTCGTTGGCTTTTTTCTCTGCAATATTTGTATAAAATTTGCATTTGTCTACAATTGAATTGAAGTAAAATGTTTGTAAATTGTATTATTAAGTGTATAACACGAAGATATATGTTTTTGCATGTGTATATATACAATTTTCTCTTGCTTTATACAAAATAGAAATAGAATTTATACACTTATGTGTATAAAGCGAGAGAGGCGAGCAGAAGGAGAGTGGCGAGCGAGAATGGGAGAGTGGCGAGCGAGATTTTTGGGAGAGAGGCGCCTGACAAACTTTGGCTAACGTTTGCTATGGAGCACAAATAAATCAAACCCTAGCTACTCCATTTATTTTAGGTTATTAGTTTGCTATTATATATAATTTTTTTTTTTTAAATAATATCGCTAAAATAGATAATTAGGATTGGGCCTAATTAAGTATTTGGTTGGTCAGGCCACC
The DNA here is from genome assembly GCA_032847665.1 of Solanum chilense. Taxonomy (NCBI): domain Eukaryota; kingdom Viridiplantae; phylum Streptophyta; class Magnoliopsida; order Solanales; family Solanaceae; genus Solanum; species Solanum chilense. Next base: position 64,628,303 of record CM064969.1, read on the forward strand.
AATATCCGGGTTCATCTCGAAAGGCCCAGATTGTTCTCGAATTCAAATTAAGGTAATCGAATTTGCCTTCTCCATCAAGAAATCGGAAAATCAATCGAAAGAGTTTCAGCTATATATATATATACACATGTATAATCTAACCTTGGTTAGAACCGATCATTCGTTCAATATATCTGAAATACGTAATCCATCGCATTGCAATAGAAGACTAGAAAAGAGAATTTGTTTGGAAGTTTTGTAGAGCGAGAAGAATGGATTTTGAACTGAGAAGAGCGAGAGAGAAGCTAGAGCAAGAGCAGAGGGAGAGGAAACTCAAGGCTAAATTGAAATTGGACAGAGAGAAGAAAGCAAAACAAGAAGCTATTCGTCAACGTGAAGCAATTGAAGCTG
>CM064969.1:64629892-64725715 GCA_032847665.1 Solanum chilense
GATTGGAATATACTGTAATGCAGTAACCCTGGGCATCAGGAATCCAGGATACATTTTAAAAAGTGAGAACTCAAAAAGGAAAAGAAATGGAGTTCATGGATGGAGGCAGTCATAGTCGAAGTTGTCCTTTTCCAATTATATTTGTAAGAAGGGCATGAAAAAATTTATGGGCGAATATTTTCCTACTGGGAAAGAAAGTTTTTCTTAATTTTTCTGTTGAAAAGTGGGGTGATGTATGAATTTTAAGGGATCCCTTTAGAGAAGTTATCTTTTTGTGTTAATGTCAATACCATTGCACTAGCATGTTATAGTTCTTCCCATCAGACATTGTTTTTAAAACTTTGAATGTATTTGTGGTGGTATTTCCACCATACAAAATTTTGCTGGAAAAATAGCTTCAATCGCTTTATAGTTTTATGTGTTATTCCCTGATCATTGGAAACAATTTTCACTGGCACAAGGATCTCTTCAGAACAACCCACTATGATAGAAATTGACAATGCATTTACAAAGGCTTCAAATAGTGCAGGATAGGTTGACCTTTGTGCTGTTCTGGAATAGGTTAATTGCTGGAGACAAGAATGAATGAACCTAGTTGCAAGAACATGGCTTACTCTGATTGTGTTTATCCTAGAAAGAGTTGAAATAGAATTGACTTGGATTCGGAACCGCTATCCAAAATCTTGGTGAAGCACTGCATTTGTTATCTCATGTCTGCTTTTCATGAAAAAATTATCATTGAACCCCATTTCAGCTGTATTATTGCAAAAAATGATTTGAGTAGTTAACTTGTGGGTAAAAGTTGGGCCTGTTGATCTATTTTTAGTTTGTTAGAATGAATGATAAGTAGAATTGTGGCTTAAAGGGGAAAACTGATGCATTTCAGTTGTTGCAGGGTTTGTGGTATAACCATATAGATCTGAGTGCGGTTGAATGTATGTATAATTTTCCGTGGTAATGATTTCAAAAGTAGTCCAATTGCCGTGCTTGAGCATAAGTTAAATCTACAGCTTTCAACATCTAGGGAAAAAATTCTTCACGTTCTTCCGGTATGCAGACTGTAGGGGCTTATTTTTCGTTAGGGAATATTTACTGTATTGGGATCATGAACACGTGAAAAATAAGTATGCAAGACAGGATTAAGATATGAACTTTGTGACATATAAGCATTTTAATGGAGGTTAGATACAATCACGATGTTGTGCTAGCCAATGGAGATGTATTTCGGCTGCTTAAATGTGGGAGATCTGCTTCAGGTGGTTTTTTCCTCTCTAGAACAAAAACAGGAAAAGAAAAGGTATATCAGGAAAAAGGAAGGGGGGGGGGGGGGGCGATAGTTTAACTACCACAAGTGTCTTGTGATCTATATCAGATACTTCTTAAACTACATGCTATCTGCCATGTTAAGAAATGAAGTGATGGTAATTGGCTAGACAGCTGTTCAACAATAAAATAACAGTTGATATTTGCGGGACTTAATACCACATCATTTATTAGTTTTTAATTGATTAAATATGAAAGCAAGCACATTTTACCTGGATACCTAGTAAGTTAAACTACTTATTTCCCATTGGGAGAATCACTTTAAAATTTATTTCGTTTGTCCTTTACTAGTTCTACTTGCCACACCTTGAAGTTTTTTGACAAGTTAAGAATTTTTACAATATGTGTTTATTTATTTTCTGCTTCTTTTCTTCAGCTGTGAGCGGTTTTCTTTACAGAAACAAACTTGTTAACACATTATATTTTCAAACCATCTCCAATTTTACTTCTCACTTGTGCTTGGTTAAACCACATAATCACAACCTGCTCGACGTATGGATTTTTTTATAATGTTATCTGTACTCAAGTCAGATTTGCTATATTGCCGTGCCTTTCTTTTGATTGATAAGGTAAAAATATTATCATTAAAGGTATCAAGAAGGTACATAAAAGAAAGTTCCAGAAATAAAGAAGGTATATAGAAGTACAACAAAATCAGACAGCCCGTATAATAAACCCCAGTTGCAAATTCCCAATTGAGTCCAAAAAGCCTATATACTGATCCATATTCTCTAATAAACTCTTCTTACACCCAGTGTTGTGAAAAGCGCGCTGCAAAGCGAGGCGACCCTTGTGCGCTTTTTTATCTTGAGGCGAGGCGATCTGAAAAAAGCTCTCGCTTCAGATGAAGAAGCGAGAAGCGACCCTATAGCAAAAGCGCAATAAAGCGCGCTTTTTATAAAAAAAACAACAATTAGTGTTTTTAAAAAGAAATTAGGTTTTTTTTTTAAAAATAATCTGAAATATAACCTTCTCTCTCCTCACGACTCTTCTTTCACGACTCTTTCCCTTCTTTATCTCCTCACGACTCTTCTTTCACAATACTTCTTTCCCTTCTTTCTCTCCTGACAATCTCGATTGAGGCTGCCTCTCTCTTCAACCTCGACTGCGACTGCAGGAAATTTTTTTATCTCTTTTTTAGCTAATGTTTATTAGTTCATCTCTATGAGTTTCTTTTCTCCTGAAATATACAATCTTCACCTGTGCTTCATCTCTTCATCTCTCTGAGTTTCGAGTACTCTAGTTTTTTCTTCTTCTTCTCTTCTTTTCTTCATCTCTGCTGCCTGCTCTGTTTCTAATTACTGACTGCTGCCTCCTCTGTTTTTTTTCAATTCTTTTCCTTTTTTTTTTTTTGATCAGTCTAGCAGCCTTCTTGAAGAATAGGAGTTTGAATCTTTGTGATTTGAATATGGTTTTGATTTTTTGCTTTATATGTTATGACTTATGAGTATTTTTGCCTATGTAATTTCTTTCAATCCAAGACTATATTACCAATATTTAGTTATTTAATATATTTTTTATTTTTATACTAAATGTCGCTTTTTTTAAAAAAGCGTGCGCTTCGCTTCACGCTTCTCGCTTCTGTGAAGCAAGCCCTCGTCGTTTTTTCCGTCTCGCTTCCCAAAACACTGCTTACACCAAAATAACAGATTATAAAGACAAATGTCCATCACTAATCACTCTAGAGATGTGGTTCTTTCTATTATCAAACAAATCAAACACTGTTCCTTTCTTCTCAAATAGTCTGGAAGGTGCATAAAGGGATAGCCCTCCAGATCTGCTTCTGAGATTTAGCTGTCTTCTGCTCATTCCAAGATTTCCAGCTCTCCAGTGAACTCTTTAACATCTGAAGGCATTACCCAAACAACACCACACAAATTTCAGGATCATCTTCCAGCATTGTTTTGCAAATTTACAGTGAATATTGACCGACATCAATTTCACTTCACATAGATAACACCTGCGACTCAAATTTAAACCTCTCCTTTGCAGATTATCTTGGGTTAAGTATATTTATCTATTGAGAACCCACACAAAACAGGCTACTTTGCAGAGGCTTTAGTCCATATCTATTTCCATGGCCTAATTGTCTCAAAGTGTTATCAATTCACAATTGATTGCTATATTGTTATGCCTTAACAATTGATTTTCTGAAAACCTGTGTGTGTGTTCAAAGCAGAGCAATATTTTCAAATTTCTAGGTCAATTCCACAATAGAAGCATGTGCATTACATACAAAAATAAAATAATATCAATCCTCTGGGGGTAAGTGTGGTTAGCAAGAATGTGTTTGAATCAATCAAGTATAGATGCCCTCCTACTTCATTAACTTTACACTTGGAGATTAGTGTACAAGTGCTGTACCCAATAAACTTAGCTGAAGTTTTCTGAATATCAGTGCTCTTATGAGTTCTATTTTTTCCTCCTCCTGGAAAAGTTGTAAGCATTTGCTGATTCTCGAGATACCGACGAACTGAGGCTGAACATGCCTTTGTTGATGTGGGGTGTGAATCAAAATATTAATTTCTTATGACAGGAATCAGTCCCTACCTCCATGCTGCCTTCTATGGGAGAAATTTATTGATATATTTATTGGATCCTTTGGGACTGGCGGGGGCTCGAGCCGGCAGCTTCTGCCTTGACAGGGCTAACCAATTGAACTGAAGTCCAAGAGAAATACGGGATCTAGCAGTAGATCTGATTGTGAAAGACCTATTACTGGATACTTCATGGGTAGGGCCAAAGCTTGTGAACAATACAGTTTCTCAATAACATCAATTAGTTGATTAAATATTAACTTAAAGTATAAAGTAAAGGCTCTGTTGTATTTTAGACTTGTTGGTAATCCATGGTCAACTTCCCTTCGTAGTGCCCTACGCGAAGCTGCCTCCTTGAGTTAGAGATGTACTCTATGCCAGTTTTGACTTTTGTAGTACTAATTCTTTTCCTTAGATTTGTCTATATTTTTGCTCTGTAGTTCAAATTGTACTTATATTTGGTTGAGGGTTCATGGGTTTAAGCTACTTGCTATGGTTTTTTAACTGTGTCAGGCAGTTCCAATGAATTTACATATGTCGGGACCGGTGCATGCGTCCATTTCTTATGATTGATTACATATGTAAACCATTATAATCTGTTGTCAGATTGGGTTGTACAGAAAATTTTCCTGTTCTGATTATTAATATTAATTAGAAGAAATTAGCTGGCTCCATTCTAGCGTAGCGGTCAAGGTGGTGTAATATTTTTCCTTATTAAGAAAAGTAGCTGGCTCTTTCTTCCCTATTTGTCATGTGAGCTATTGCTGATGTTCAAGCCGTCTTGAGGAAATTAATAATGGAAGGAAATGCCTAACCCTTCAATTTTTCTTTAACAGGCAACCCAGCAAATTGAAGAAGAACTGCTAGCTGGACGAGGAGTTGCATTCTCTCGTGTTTTGGAAGCTGTACCTTATGAGGGTGCCGGAGATAAAATTAAATTGCCACCATCTTGCTTCACTGAATTGTCTGATCAGGGTGCCTTTGACAAGGGACCTCTACACTTCAGGTTGTCTGTCGTTCACCAATCCTCTCTTTCGGACTTGAAGGATGCAGAGCAGAATAAGCGGACAACGCATGCTGGAGTCCTGGAGTTCACTGCAGATGATGGTGTTGTAGGGCTTCCTTCCCATATATGGAGTAACTTATATCCTGCAGTCTCGCCAATGGTTCCCATGGTTGAGGTGTGTTATGTCTGGCTCCCAAAAGGAACTTATGCAAAACTTCAGCCAGTTGAAGCAGGATTTTCTGATATCCCTAATCACAAGGCAGTTCTTGAAACAAGTCTTCGTCAGCATGCGACGCTTTCAGAAGGCGATGTACTTACTGTTAATCATGGTGTTCTGACATATCATTTACGTGTTCTTGAACTAAAACCTTCTTCGAGTGTGTCTGTTCTAGAAACCGATATAGAGGTTGATGTAATCGGTGCTGATCCAACTGCTGAGAGCACAAGTCAGCCTGTATTGCAACCTCTCGAATTGGGCAAGTTAGATTCTGGGGTGGTTACAGAAGGAAGCTATGTATATTACAAGTTCCAAATAGTCGATGATGTCTGGGGAAAAATATCTTCAGGAGATGTAGAAGTTGAGGTAAAAATAGAGTCAGAGAACCAAGATGGGGATACTGACCTCTATGTTTCCCGACACCCATTACTATTTCCTACACAGCACCAGCATGGTTGGTCATCTCATGACATCGGGTCAAAAGCTTTGGTCCTTAACTCGAGGGATCTCGGCCTTGGACCTGGTACTTACAGTATTGGCATCTATGGTTTCAAGGGCACAACCAAGTACAAGGTGTCAGTTAACATACGAGACAAATCTAATTTAAAGATTGGACAGCAAGCTGTATCTTCCACATTGTCTGCTGATGGAGATACAGTAGAATGCCAAAACTGTAAACATTACATACCTTCCAGGAGTATAGCACTACATGAAGCTTGCTGCAGGAGGCACAATATCATCTGTCAGCATACCGGTTGTGGGGTTGTTCTAAGGAGGGATGAGGTCGAGAACCATGTCCATTGTGAAGAATGTGGGCTAGCATTTCAGAAAGAGGAAATTGAGAAGCACAAGAAAGTATTTCACGTCCCACTGAATTGCCCTTGTGGAATAGTCCTTGAAAAAGAAAAGATGGTAAAGTTATATTTCCTTTTTATAAATTCATTACACTGTTTTTATTGGCTTTTTTCATCTAACAGCTTCTGGTAACAGGTTCAACATCAATCTGTGGAGTGTCCCTTGAGACTTGTAACATGCCGGTTTTGTGGAGACATGGTCCAAGCAGGGACTTCAGCAGCAGATGTGAGGGATCGCTTAAGAGGACTTACACAGCACGAGAGTGTTTGTGGATCAAGAACCGCCCCTTGTGATTCATGTGGGCGTTCAGTTATGTTGAAGGATATGGACATACACCAAGTTGCAGTCCACCAGAAAAATTGATCATATGAGTAAATCTTTTATTTCTTCTCTGGTGACTTTGAATATAAAATGCTGGTTGAACTGTAAAAGCCGACTGTTGATTCATGTATTCCGGCAGTTGTATATTTTCGTCTTTATTTTTCATTCTCAACCACTTTAAGGGTTGCAAGACAAAGGGAAGGATTGATGATTTGTAGCTCCCTTTGCTGTGACTTTGAAAATATTATCAATTGATCATCAATGCTTAGTACCTTGTATGTATAGATCTGTGCAACACAACTCCACATATAACTTGACGATTTTCGCTGTAAGCATTTCTCTATCAGTGTTTGGTGGAATCGGGTGCACCATTTGCTCGAGGAGGGTGAACACATGCTCCATTATCCGTTCATCCTTCCACCATTTCACCATTTCTTGTTATGTCACATTCTGGTCTCTTCACGACCCAAGGTATACCTTAGACGTGAAATTGCGTACAAGATTTCGAGACCCAAGGTATACCTTAGACGTGATATTGCGTACAAGATTTCGAGAGGCTCTATAAAAGCCACCTAGCATACATTATGTAAGATAATAGAGTTTAAAAAGATGTAAACGACTAACTTCAAAACATAGAGTTCTATAAAATGAAGCAGAAATCTGAATTTAAAAATAGGTCTCAATGCCATCTAGTATATAAGAAGTTCTTGGGGCGTAACTCGTACATCTAGTTCAAAAGTGAAATATAAAAAAACAATGAAGTAAAGGCTTGGTCCTTGAAATATGAGGACTCACTAATCTTCAATCTTCTACTAATAGATCCTTCATCACGAAGATGCGGGATAGGAGCGTCAGACCCTACATTAGTGAAACAATATGCAAGAGTATGTGTTAGTACAAAGTATTAAACAGGAGCGACTCAATCGTAGTAGTGGCTTAAACAAAAATCAAACGGGGCTTTAAACTTAAATTGTTAATAACTTTTATAAAATTTATTTCTTCTAATTTTCATCTGATAATATAACCATTCTTATATTAAATCATTTTTCATTAGATATAGTACTCCAAATATGTCAAATTTCTTCTAATAATCCCTCCATTTTCCATGATAATATTTACTTTTTCTACAAATAGTATTCAATATTTGTTAAAAAATAATAACTGATAACCTATTAATATAAAAAAAATGAGGCCTATTAAATTTGGGGGCCTAAGGTACGTGTCTTTTTTTTTAACACTGTCGAGACGCCTCTGGTATTAAAAATGATAGTCATGCATAAAAGCATGAAATCATGCTAATAAGACATTTTCATTATATGCAAAGATCAAATTAAAACGTTAGATAAGAAGTTAGAAAAAAACATAATAGTAATCATGATCAATGCAAGTTAATTCATCTTTTAAAACATATGAGATATACTTTAAAGGTAATCTTGGTTCATCATTGCGAAAAGTACCCTTAACCGACATAGAGACCATGCGAGCTATAACATAGACCACCAATTTTTTCTACACCGAAAAGGGTTCTCCTACTTGCCGAGCTAGAACCATGAATCTGAGCTAAAGTGGATCCAGTAACTAAATTATATCTAGACAATCATCCTATGGGGGCACATAGGTAAGGTATGTAGAGATTGCTGCTACAAATCCGACCTCAACTCGGGAGAGCTTCCATCTCAATATCCCGATGCTAAGCATAAATCCCACAAAGTAGTTATTAATCTTTAACTACTAATAAAAATAACTTTAAAATTGTGGTCCCTAATCATTGATGACATATCCGAATACCATACTAATCAAGACCTAATTTAGAAAAATAGCCCGATAACATTGAGGGAAATCTACATGTCATTCATGTCATGTGTCCAAGGTTCATAGAACATACATACACTTCCATCTATAAGCTTGCTTGTGTCACAAGCACACTTTTATGAACTTGCATTCTTTTCAATAATTCATAAACTTCATCATGTTTTCAAAGTTAAAGCATCTTCAAATTCATTTACTATCAATTTCATAAAGAGAAGGCTTGTATGAGTTCATGGAGATTTATCTTAAAAATATGCAATTACTACAATTCATGCATAAAAAGTCATAAAACAATCAATTACACATACATTGGAAAGAACCTATGACAATTGAACAAAATCGTAACTTTTATTGGGAATCTAACTTTACAAAATTAGAGAATTTGGAAACTCTATGGAAGAAAAGGTTCCATAGATGAAATTCCTAAAAAGGGCATGTAAATACGAAAATAAGCATTAAACAACTGGCGTGAGTATACTGGTGGTTCCCCAACTCATTACGGAGGTCCTCATAAATCTTTTTGTGATTTTTTTTTGTGTGCTCTGGGGCACCAGGTCCATGAGCTATAACATGAAAAATGAGAATTTTGAGTAATTTCCTAAAAAAGGGCTTGTAAATGCTGAAATAAGCGTTAAAAATGGAGTGAGTATAAGTGGTGGTTCCTTAACTCATTACGAAGGTTCTCATTAGCTTTTTTGAGAATAAACTTTGGGTGCTCCGAGAGCCAAATCCATGTGCAATAACACGTGAAAATTCAAATAGTTTAGGTAATTTCTAAAAAAAAAGCTTGTAAACACGAAAATATGCATTAAAATGGTGTGAATATATGTGATAGTTCCCCAACTCATTATGGAGGTCTTTATAAAATTTTTTGTAAATTTTTTTTGGGTGCTCCGGTGCGCCCTTGGCTATAACACACAAAAATTTGAGGATTTTGGGTTTTTAAAAAAGTGCCTATAAACGCGAAAATAGGCATTAGAAGAGAGTGTGAGTATATGTGGTGGTTTTCCAACTCATTACGGAGGTACTCATAATATTTTTTTGAGAAAATTCTTTTTCGTGCTCCGGGCGCCATATCAATGGGCTATAACACACGAAAAATGAGGTTTTCGAGTAATTCCTAAAAAGGGCTTGTAAATACAAAAAAGCGTTAAAAATGGTCTAAGTATACCTGGTGGACTTATTACGGAGGTCCTAATAAGTTTTTTGAGAATTTTTTTTGGGTGCTCTGGTGCATCAAAAAAATCATGGGTTATAACACACGAAAATTAAAGATTTTGGGTAATTTTTTTTTAAAAAACACGTAAATACAAAAATAGTGTTAAAAATGGTTTAATATACATGGTGATTCCCTAACTCATTACGGAGGTCCTTATAAAGTGTTTTGAGACAATTATTTTGGGTGCTCCGGGCGCCAGATCCATGGGCTATAACACGAAAAATTGAGAATTTTGGACAATTTTTTTAAAAAAGGCTTATAAATGCAGAAATAAGCGTTAAAAATGGTGTGAGTATATGTGGTGGTTCTCCAACTCATTACGGAGATCCTCATAATATTTTTTGAGAAATATTATTTTTTGGGTGCCCTAGGTGCCAGATCCATGAGCTATAACACACGAAAAATTGAAGATTTTGGATTACTCATAAAAGGGCTTGTAAATGCGAAAATAGGCGTTAAAACTCATTTCATTATACGTGGTGGTTCCGCAACTCATGCAGAAGTCCTCATAAATTTTTTTCGGGTGCTTCGAGGAACCAGATTCATAGGCTATAACACATAAGGAATTTAGAATTTTGGACAATTCATTAAAAAAAGGCTTGTAAATGCGGAAATAGACGTTAAAAATAGTGTGGGTATACGTAGTGATTCCTTAACTCATTACGAAAGTCCTTATAAATTTTTTTGAGAAACTTTTTGGGTGCTCCGAGACACTAGATCCATGGGCTATAACACGAAAAATTAAAATTTTTGGGTAATTCCTAAAAAACGGCTTGTAAATGCAGAAATAGGTGTTAAAAATGGAGAGTATACATGGTGGTTCTCCAACTCATTACGGAGGTCCTTATAAATGAGGAAATTTATTTGGTGCTCCGAGGCGCCAGATCCATGAGTCATATAATACAAAAAATTGAGGATTTTGGGTAATTTCTTAATAGGGCTTGTGAATGCTGAAATAGGCGTTCAAAATAGGTGCTTAAAAATGGTGTGAGTATAAGTGGAGATTCCCCAACTCATAACGGAGGTTCTCATAATTTTTTTTGAGAAATTTCTTTTGGGTATTGTGGACGCCAGATCCATAGGCTACAACACATAAAAAATTGAGGATTTTTGATAATTTCTAAAAAAATGCTTTTAATACGAAAATCAGGGACAAATAATTTTGTCATTTATAAATCATATTTCGTCAATAAAAGTCTTGTGAGAAGTCACTAAATGTGTGTCTCTAAACGTATATAAAGACGATTTAGTGATTCATCGCTAAAAGTATTATATAAACTACAAAAAGAAAAATTGTCTCCAAATGCTTAAACATTTGTGAAAAATTTATTTGTCATAAAAAATATTTGTTTTTAGATAGTAGTATGTTTTGTCATTAAATAAGTTATTACTACCGATAGAATTATATTGTCGCTAATTATTTTTACTTCAATTAGTGACGATGTCAGTTGTCTCTAAAGTTATATGTATTTCATAGTTGAACAAAATCTAATTTCGTTACTAATGACTATATTTTATATACCAAAAATTATTTTGTTATTAAATGTATTAATTAGGGACAAATGATCTAATGTTGGAAGTGAGGAGTGCTTACCATTTGATCAACTCTCTCTTGTTTCTCATTAATTTATTTTCTACTTCATTCACTTCATTCAAATATAACTTTTGTAGATATAATACATTGTATAATTATTTATATACATACGCAAGTGCATGAAATTTGTCGCCCATAAGTCACAATTAATTCAAATGTAGATTATATTTTAATTAAACTGTATATTTTTAACATATCTTTAAATTTATTCTGTACCATGTCATTTTATTCAGTTATATTATAAATTTTAAAATTATTTAGTACAATATAAATTTGTATAAAATTAAACTTTTGATTTTATTTTAAAAAATTAAATAATTGATTCAATTCGGTTAGTAAATCAATTGTTTAGGAAAAAAAAATCGATACTCAGAACTATAGTACTTCATCATAATATATTTGAAATCCTAAGTTGTTTGTTTCTTTCATTGGTGGTTTTATTTTTTAGTTTTTTTCGATTTTCACACTGATGAAAAGTTAATAGAAATTCATGAAGTATTTCGTACTTTTACAAAGTCTAAGTTTGTAAGTCGATGTTATCTCTATATAGTCGATCTATGCGTGTTTGTGAAATTACTGTTAAATATCTACATATTTTAAACAAAAGCAAATAGATCGACTTAGTCTATGCAATTTACCAGTCACAAATCATTAGACACGCACAAATTAGCACCAAGAGTTGAGAAATTATTTTTTCTATCGTCTTTCTCGATAAAAGTGTGTCAAATAAAAAATAAAAGTGTTAAACCAACATATATCAGTGATCTAGTGGAAGAACCTTACCCCACTAACGATACCTATAACCTAGATTGTATTTTTAAAATAATGCATTTTATGATTGTGCAATTTAAGAGAAATCATGAATTGAACTTTTTCATTTTTACAAAGTGAACCGAATTCGTTGGTTTTATTGTTTTTTCTTGCCAATTATCGAAAGGACTCTGTGTATTTATTATGAAGCATTTATATTATTCTTTTTGTAAGTTGTCACTTATAATTATGAATAATTGTAGCCAAAAAAATTATATTTAGCTATGAATTTATTTCATAACAAATAGTTGAATTATTCACTACAAATTTTAAGTCATCGCTATTTAACACCTTACATATTTTGTGACAATTTTTTTGTTGTCACTAAATCACAGATTGATTAGAGACAGTAAAATATTTGTCACCAATTATTTATTGTATTAGTTACGAAAATAAATATCATAATTAAAGCTAAATTCTTATAGCTAAAACTTATAACATTTAACTACGAACTCTAATTTGTTGATATTGTAACATCATATTTTTTTTAGATGAAATTATTTGGGGTCCAATAAATAATAAATTTTAAGATAAAAAATAATTTGTCATGAATTAGAACATTATCAGTGACAAAATAATGTGTCACTGATAATTTTAAATTCCTGACTAACACTACTTAACAAGTGACGTCAATTAATTATTTGGTGGGAAACTTTAGTAGACAAAACTTTGCTACAGATTTTATGTTTCATCACTAAAAGTATTTCTCTCATATATTTAAGCACAAAAAGTAAATTTTGTCACTGAAAGCATACAATCGTGACAAATTTGATGTTGTATCGAATAATTTCATAGCTATATAATCAATAAAATTTGAAGACAATTTTTTTTGTCATGAATTAGGTACATTATTAGTGACGAAATAATGTGTCACCGATAACTTTAAATTTGTGACTAACAGTAATTAACAAATGATGCCAATTAATTTTTTTGGTGGGAAATTTTTGTAGACGAAACTTTGCCACGAATTCTTATGTTTCGTCACTAGAAGTATGTGTCTTACATATTTAAGCACAAAAATAAATTTTGTCACTAAAAGCAAACAATTAATGGCGAATTTGATGTCGTAACTAATAATTTCGTAGCTATACATCATATTTTTTGTAGTAATGGAGTGAGTATACATGGTGGTTTCCCGACTTATTACGGAAGTCTTGTAAACTTTTTTGAGAAATATTTTATGGGTACTTTGGGGCGACAGATCCATGAGCTTTAACACACGAAAATTTAGAATTTTGAATAATTTCTAAAAATGGCATGTAAATGCAGAAATAGGCGTTATGGTGTGAGTATATGTGGTGGTTCCCCAACTCATTACGGAGGTAAGGGGCGTAGCTACCGTTAGGCAAGGGTGTCCAGACACCCTTTGTCAGAAAATTACGCTATATTTATAAGCAAAATAATAGCTTAAATGATTAAATAACATATTCTTTTCATTAAAAATTTAAATAAAATTTAAAAGTTATTATTTAATTTAAAGTTAATAAGCAAATCCTATTTATTTATTCCACAAAATCTATTAAAAGTGAAATACTTTATATAAATTTCTTGTAATATAATTCGTTTGGTTCTATTTTTTATTTTTCATTTCTCGTTACTCGTCATCAGAGGTTTGTGAAATCTTAAAGCATAAACGTGATTTCACTCTAAACTGAAATATCTCTCTTTTTCTTTGTTGGTTCACTTCCTATCAGATAAACGTGAACAATAAAGCTAAATATTATGTAGTTTGATTTTAAAAATTTTGGTATATTTTGATTAAAAAGATTAATCATTAATGTTATGTAGTTTGATTTACAAAAATTTAAGTACACCGCTCTTTAATTTTTTTTTACGAGTTATGAAATTTTTGGACACCCTACGTAAAACTTCTGGCTACGCCACTGACGGAGGTCCTCAAATAGCTTTTTGAGAAAATACTTTTGGGTGCTCCGGGCGCTAGATCAATTGGCTATAACACATAAAAAATTGAGGATTTTATGTTACTCCTAAAAAAGGGTTTGTAAATGCAGAAATAAGCGTTAAAATAGGTTGAACATACGTAGTGGTTCCTTAACTCATCACGGAGGTCCTCATAAATTTATTTGAGAATCTTTTTGGTGCTCTGGGGCGCCACATTAATGGGCTAAAATCAAAAGTTTTGGGTAATTCCTAAAAAGGTGTCTGTAGATGCATAAATAGACATTAAAACTGGTATGAGTATACGTGGTGGTTCCTCAACTCATTATAAAAGTCCTCATAATGTTTTTTGAGAAATTTTTATGGGTTCTTCGGGCGCTAGTTCCACGGGCTATAACACTAAAAAAATTGAGGATTTTTGGTTAATTCCTGATAAAGGGCTTTTAAATGCGAAAATAGGATTTAAAAATGCTGTGAATATACGTGGTGATTCTCTAACTCATTATGGAGGTGCTCATAATTTTTTTGAGAAACTCTTTTCGGGTGCTTTGAAGCGCTATTCCATGGGCCATAACACACGGAATATCCAGAATTTTGGGTAATTTCTTAAAAAGGGTCTTTAAATGCAAAAAAATGCGTCAAAAATGGTGTGAGTACACGTGGTGGCCGTTCACCAACTCATGATGAAGGCCCTCATAATTTTTTTTTAGAAAATAATTTTGGTTGCTCTGTACGCCAAATCAATGGGGCTATAACACATTAAAAAAATCAAGGATTTTGATAATTTCTAAAAAATGGCTTGTAAATGCGGGATTAGGCGGTAAAAAAAATGTGTGAGTATACGTGGTGATTCCCCAACTAATTAAGGAGGTCCTCATAATTTTTTTGAGGATAATTTTTTGGGTGCTCCGAGGCACCTGATCCATTAGCTATATAATGTACAAAAAATCGAGGATTTTGAGAAATTCCTAAAAAAGGACTTGTGAATGCTGCAATAGGTGTTCAAAAAACGGTGTGAGTATACATGGTGGTTTACCGACTTATCACTGAGGCCCGTAATAGAGTTTTTTTTGAGAAAATCTTTTTAGGTGCTCCGGGTGCTATCTCAATAGGCTATCACACGAAAAATCGATGATTTTGAGTAAAATTTCTAAAAATAGGCTTGTAAATGCAAAAATAGACATTAAAAATGGTGTGAGTTTACATGGTGTTTCTTCAACTTATCACGGAGGTCCTTATAAATTTTCTTGAGAAATAGTTTTTGGGTGCTTTGGTGCGCTGGATCCATGAGCTATACATGCAAAAAATTGAGGATTTTTGGGTATTTCCTAAAAAAGGGACTGTAAATGCAGAAATAGGCGTTAAGAAAATGGTGGTTTCCTAACTCATTACAAAGTTTCTAAGTAAGTTATATGAGAAAAAAAGTTTTAGGTGCTCCGAGGCGCCAGATCTATGGGCTATAACACACAAAAAATTGAGGATTTTGAGTGTAATTCCTTAAAAAGGCTAGTAAAATGCGGAAATAAGCGTTAAACAAATGGTGTTAGTATACGTGGTGGTTCCCCAACTCATTACGCAGGTTTTAGAAAAAAAATTGATTCTTAATCTATTGGCTATAACACACGAAGAATCGAGGATTTGGGTAATCTCTTAAAAAAGGTCTATAAATAGAGAAATAGGCGCTAAAATGGTATGAATACATGTGGTGGTTTCCCAAATCATAACACAAAGTTTTTAAAACTTGGGTGTTCTAAGGCGCCAAATCCATGGGGCTATAAGACAAGAAAAAATCGAGAATTTTGGATAATTTCTAAAAAAGGCATGTAAATACGAAAATAGGCGTTTAAAAATTGTGTGAGTATACATGGTGGTTCCCCAACTCATTAGACTGTTTTTTGAGAAAAAAAATTTGTGCTCCGGGTCGCCAGCTAACATTTATTAAAAATCGAGAAATTTGGATAATTAGATTCGTTCAGCTGCCGTGCCCATTTTCTCGGTTTCCTTTATGGATCCTTGAGTCCTACATCACCTGCATCATACAATTCTGGGTGCAGTACCCTACATTCAGTTTTGATTCCACAATTTTTCCAATAAATATAAATATATATAGTATGAATGAATCATCCTGTCTTCAGATATAGAAAAATTGTAGTATATATATACCCCATAACACATAAAAAAAATGTTGGTGTATATATGTACCATGAATTATATATAATTAGCCCATGAATAAATACATGTGTCACTCTAATTAATACTAACTAAGCTCCTAGTTAATCTTAGTTTTTGAAATTGAAACGTGAAAATATGAGTTTTCTAAATTGTGATTTTTAGAATATGAAATTGCGTTTGGACATACGTTTTTCTTGAAAAAATTTAAGTTTTCTAAGTGGAGTGAAGTTCCAAAAAACCCCAAAAAACTATTTTAAAATCAAATTTTGAAAATCTAAACACATATATGAAGATGATTTTTTCAAAAACTACTCCCAAAATATATGAAGAAACGTCAACATAGTAATGAAACAAATATAAAATGGACTCAACATACACCTTCAACACATATACCAAAAAAAGTAATAGTCACCTTAAACAAAACTAAGTTGAGTGAACTCTTTACTTTTGATGCCGCACCAATGTTGGATTCTCCAAAAAATACTTTACTTTTGAAGAATCCAACACGTACCGATTGATATTTTTGAAAAGTTCAAATAACATGGCGCATGAAAAAGAGTGATCATGCATCCACAAATACTTTTTGACCACACAATGACAATGCATGCAAGAAAATTAGGTCCCAAAAGTCTTAATTAAAAATAAAAGAGTTGCAAGCACATAAGTTTTTCAAGTAGCAGCATAAGTCACAAAGTTGAAAATTATTCAAGCAAAGTACTTCAAAATGATGAAATTGAAGCAAAGCATGTTTATTTCAAAGGAGCTCTGTGAGGAATTCCCTTCCTCTTGCGCTTCCTCTTCGTCTCAACAGGCTTTTCCCGCTTGGCTTCCACCTACAAATTCCATCACACCATAGGTTATTCGAAAAATATTTATATATACTGATATTATAGCGATATAATATTCTCGTTGTTTCAATTTAAATGTCTCTTTAAAGTATTTCCTCCCTATATTTAGGCTAAAAAACTCAAATCCAATACAATAATAACCACTTCTCAATTATATTAATAAAGATTCCCAAAAATAAACATAACTGAAATGGTAAAACTCCAAACATATAGAAATATTGAAAGTAAGACTAGGGATTGGTTGTGGAAGAAGGGAGATAAGAAAATACAGATACTTCAGAAGGGAGATGAGGGAACTAGACTTTTTCACACAACAATTTAGCTTTATATGATACACTTTCATTTTTTTGTCAATTCCAAAATTAATGAGACATTGCGATATATCTACTAATATTTTAGCTTTAAAATACTCATTTCACTTTTAATAAGTGATTTTTAGCAACATAAATATCTATGATTTATTTTGACCATAAATTTTAAGTCTTTCTTTCTTAAAATTTATGTAAAGTTAGACAATATCACATAAATTGAGATGGAGGGAGTACGTTTTTTCGATTTCAACATTCTATTTAGGATTGTACAACAACAACATACCTAATAAAATCACTCTCTATTTCTTAAACTATGTGCCCGATCAAACATAATTTCCAAAATTCAATTTCAAAAATATATTTAAAAATAAAATAAAAATCATCGCGAAACAACCACTTAATTTGAAACGGAGAGAATAATATGTACCTGGCAAGCAATGCAACAGAAGCGGAACTGTTCAGGGTCATTCAATCTCCTTTTGCAAGTGTAGCAAGTAGGGTCTCCAACAATTAGAGAGCCAGATCCACTATGTGGCAGCGGATTCAAAGCAACTACCCATTTCTTGTTGCATTTGTATGGCTGCACATAGCAAATTATATATCTCATCACTAACACATATAAACTACAATAACATATTCAGTCAAATCCTAACTAGGTGAGGTATGAAAAAGGTAATAATGTACACATATTTTACTATTATCTCCTGGAGATAGAGAAATTATTTTCGAACTAATATACAAATACTAATTATATAAAAACAACAAGAATTGCAAATTGTTGTATAAGCAAAATAATCAAATATTATGCAACCTATAAAAAACAGTGTACACATATCTACCCACTATAAAATTATATATGATTAAAGTTCAGATGCTTTTTTTATGGAGTCCAAGTAAAAATAGCTAAACTTTAATGTATGTGCATTAGTGAATGAATTTAGGCAAACATAAAAAAATCAACCAAATGTTTCTTAAGTTTTAACAAAAATAAATAAAATTCAACTTCAGCCATTTTGTTCTTCAAATAAATGGGTAGAGTTGTAAATTTTTACCAACAAAATGACTTAATTAGTGGGTCAAAACATAGATGAGGCAAGGATGAGACTAGTAAAATGCTTGTTTTTAGGGTAGAGACCCCAAAAACTTAATACTGATTTTATGAATTTATCGTTGCTTAAAACAAAATATTACAATAATAAGTACAAATTTTGTATATGTAAAAATCTCAATTGTTATATTAATAAATAATATTTTTATAATAACATCCAAAATAATAATAGTATAAACAAATGACCACATTTTATGAACTGGTACTATATCAATTTAAATTTACCTGAATTTTGGTACAGTCAATATATTTCTCCATCTCATCAAGAGGAACAACATCTTTGTAAACATGTCGATAAATCTGAAGTAGGTCATGCTCATTGTGTTTGTCTGTAGCAATGCAATTCCTGCATAAATCTGAATCACATGTGATACAATACTTGTTCAGCTCATTCTTTTGAAATTCATCATGTACCAAACATGTCCCAAAGAATGTCTTCTTCAGAAATGGCCCTAGCCATGCTGGCATATCCCTGCTAGGAGTTTCCATTTTTCCCTACAAATATAATCATTATAATAATAGATTATGATATATTTCATTGATCTAATTGGATTACAAAAAATTTGTCACTTTTCAAAACAATAAACTCACCTGAAATAATATTATCATCAAATATACATATTCTTACAAGTAAATAAAAAGCACTTATCAACCTAATTATCTATTCAAGAAGGCTTTCTTATTATTTGAACAGTAAATTTATATTATATCATCAAATATACATACATCAAAAAAAGTTATGAAGAAAAGAAAATACTTATCAAACTAATTATCTATTAAGTGTACTTTCATCCAACAATTGTTTGATCAGGAACTTTAATGAACTTTAAAGATTTAAAGTAATTCTATCAAGGCTCGTTTAGGAATGAATCAAATCCATTCAATTTTATGCTAGTTGAAAGTTTAATTTTTAGGAGAAACATTTCCACAAATTTTTGAGTTAATGAATGTATGCATCTCAATAATTAGAAATGAACAAAAAAACATGAAACAAATCATGCATATTTTTTTTGTCCACCTTCTCCCTGATATGTTGTATAGATGAGACTTAAAGGGGTTGTTTGATATGCAAGCTATATTATCTCGAAAATGTAAATTCTTGAACTAACTTATCCTGAGGCGGGATAAAATAATTTCAAATTTGATACGAAGGTGAAATATTTAGGGTTCAGTGTGGAGATCTATATTGTCAACACAATACATAATACAGTCTAGAGTTTACATGTGAATCAACATTTTACTTTTACTTCATCTTTTCATATTGACTTGTCAAGAAAATGATACCTTATATGTTGAAAGGAGGGTTTGAAGCAAAAAGAGTAGTCTCTAACTTACTTGGAAAATGGTTTGTAGCAAATAGGAAGTTTGTTTGACATGGTTAGGAGTGTTGTTGAAGTATAACTAGTGGTTCAGATCAACACATAGTCCAAATAGAAGTTCACATCAAGTCCATGAACCGAGTTGAAAGAAATAACTCAACAAAGACATAGAAAATATGGTTTTACAGGATGATTTAGGGCAAAATATGCTCGCATTCTAATGTGAAAAGAAGTAGAATGAACATAAACTAGAATACAAAACCGTTAGAAGTTTGCATATTGTAGACTCCATTAGAGGGAAAAAAAATGTACATGACGCAAAATAGAATATAGTTAAAACTATAAAATCAGTACATGTTTGATTTTACGATACAGACAAGCCAATAAAGCATAAGACGACTCCCCTTCCCCTTAAATATATATATCTAACATGAAAGAGTTATAAAAATTAAAATATTTAACTGTTAAATAAATCAAGTATAGCCTATAATTAGAAAACATTAAGTCTCTCGTAAAATCAAGTCTGGAAAACTTTCTAATATGTTATGATTTTCTAGATGTCCACAAAGATAAATTGTGTAAAACAAGATGATGTAATTAATTAAGTCCCAAAAAATTTAATTAATTAATTTTTATAACAATAAGACATAACACAGCTTCAGAAAGTAGATCCAATTCAATTTCTTCAACAATCGTTACATTTTATACAAATCACTTGAGAGGCTATCACGCATAGTCATTCCAGTGTTTTAAAAGGCGGGGCGTGAGGTGAGACATTTTATACAGTACGTGACGAAACGTAAGCCTCGAGACACGAGACGTAAGTTCATAGATCTACCAGGCATAGTCCATGTGTATTCAGTTTTATAGTTTTATTACTTATAAAATAAGCAAAACTAAACTTTTCAATGATTTTACAAATGAATTTCTATAAATAACCTATAATTTATAGAAATTATATTGTGATTTTAATTTGAGATAAGTATTAGTAAACAATAATGAAGAAAACAAGCATGATAATTAGTGTTTGAGAAATCGTTACATCATAATAAAAAATATGATTTTTAAAGTAAAAAAATTAACTAAAAATGTCCGTCATAGGTTTTTACGCCGAGGACTTATGTTTTTATGCTCGAGGCTTACGCCTCAAATTTTAAAACTTACATCTTATGAATCTAGGTCTTTGATTTATGGCCCGGCGAATTTTTGATATGCGCCGTCCCGAGACTCGCCCCAAAAACGTCTTTGAAAACACGGTCAATCCCATGAAATTTCATCAACAATCAAAGGGAAAAAATAATTTTCTACTTCCTTTTTGAAATGGAAATGTATGAATAAAATAGTAAAAATTAAATCTCACACAAAGCATAGAAATAAACAATCCATTTTGAATAAATCAAAATTCCAATTATAAGATACTTGCATCTTGAATACTAAAACTAACAAAAAAGTTATACAATTGAAAATCAATAATGGTACATGTATGTATAACGTATATACCTGTTCCTTTGTTCCAAAAGATAACGAATCAGAGCTATTCATTTTCCCTTCCATTTTTTCCTCTCTAGAGCGTTTCATTTTTCTGAAAATGGTATTGTAAGAAGCCACATAAAACTACTAGTAGGATTTTATATTGCTAGTATATGTTCCCTCAAAGTGTACTAAATTGTCAAGAAGTAATAAAGACAATTGTTTTAGTCAAATATTTTTTTAGAGGAACATAATGACAAATGGACCCTCGGTTCTCTAAATGTCCGTTATATTACAAGAGACAACGGAGATATGTTCGATGAGAAAGTGTGGAACATTTCTTCCAATTTTACCCTTCCGATGAGAAGCGATGAATTCAAGACAGATTTTTGAGTTGGTAAAACCAGAAATTTTGAGGTCAAATTATATGTATGTAATGGACAATATTTTCCTTTCATTTTGCTTGTGAAATAGTGTGAACATAGAAATATTTTGAAACTCTATGAAATTTTTTCCCTTTTCTATTCAAGTCCTTCATTTAAAGTTTTTTTCCAAAACAATCCTATAGGTAAAGTCAAGCTTTCTCACTTTAAATTTTCTCCAAGTAAGGCATTTGCACACATATTTAGGATTTATTTATGTATGAGGTAATTAGATTTAATAAAATTAAAATCAAGGCAAATTATTAATTTTGTGTTTTAAATTTTTATTTTTACTAAAAAGGGAATGATAATAAAAGGAAGAGGTAAATCATTGATTTTCTCTTTATATGTCACGTCCTGAGCCTACATCCTGGGGGAGATTGGTATCCGAAGATCATTGTTGACCTCAAGCGGACCCTTGACCTAGCTTACTTACTCAGCAGAAGACTTAAACACAATAAATAACTTAAAAGCAATAATTAGCCAAAATGGCAACCCAGTCTTAGTCGATTACAAGTGAAAGGAAAAAACTAAATAAAACTAATACTATCTGTCTATGAAACCTCTAAAATAAAGAGGGATATTGGGAGAAGACCCCCAATCATCCTAACAACTGAAAACTAAACAAATAACTGAACGATAAAGATGTCCTCCGGAATGAAGGGAGACTCACCAACTATCTTTGAGCTACTCTCTGGATCAACGGTGCGCCGAATGCCGATCCTAGTTACCTGCGTTTGCATCATGATATGATGCAGGCCAAATGACATCAGTACATTGAATGTACGAGTATGCGAGTTGGAATGCTAAACAACTTAAGCTTGAAAAAGAGTAAGAAGGAACACTTACCTTGGCTCTGCTAAACTCATGAATAACAAACTCATTTCAATATAATGCAATTTAAAAGCAAGTGCAATATAAAGAAAAGTTGTTTAAAAACATGTTGTAAACTCTGAATGTATACAAGGATACAATTAAATTTGAGATGTATGTAAAAATACAAATAAACTAATGTATATAAACAAATGCATTCAACTTCTCTGGGAATTTCTCTAATCGACAACTATCACTTAAAAGCTATAGTGATAATATAATAATCTACCTCACGCTGCCAGCGCATCCTATACCTGGCCAAATGTACAAGATTTGAACTGCCTAATGGATCCACTAGTCTACTGTGAAAAGGATTTATCTAAAAAGTATGACTCTTTTAAATCCATGGTGACTACATGGTTTTATGGAGATGTGAGTTATGTGAACTCATGCTCGTCCCCAATTCAGGGCTCAATACTACTCCCCAAATATAATGACTCTTATGTTTTTAAAACATACTTCTTCTGTGATTTGAGATTAATGCTCCTTTTCTCCTTCGTTTTTAATCTCTAAACCCTCTAAACTTTCGTGGTTCTTTTCCCAAACACTTAGAGTCATTAGTATCCTCAATACCGAGTAGATTTGACTCGAAAACAACCCGTAAACATGAATCAAATCAACACTCAACCAATAAGAATTCAACAATGTTCTTCAAGAATTCACTTTTTATCATTCAACCTACTCAAAATTGCTGAATATAAACAAGTTGGTGTGTGGGTGAACTAATCCAACACGAAAAGATCTCACATACCTTGATATGGATCACCTCCGATGGAATCCACTCGCAAACCTTGGCGTTCTTGGCGAATTCTTGGCTTTTCTCACTTTCCTTCTTCTTTTCTCTCTTCTCCAAGCCCTAAGCGTGATTTTTGATTTTCTAAAACTAAACTAAACTTAGTTTTTACCCCAATAAAACCCTTAAAATGAAATTGGAAATTAATTGGTGAAAAGACTAGTTTGCCCTTCCTTAAATCCGGATTGTGACTTTCCATACTTCAACAACCCAACTTTAGATAGGCATATCTCCCTCATACGATATCGAAAATGCGCAAACTTGGCGGCGTTGGAAAGATCTCACTACAAAAACCCCCCAAATTGCCAACAAATTTTACTAACAAATTATCAATATATTTCTAACTGAATTATATTTTAAAATTTAATAACGAAATTCTAACAGATTACCAACCAAAATCTTACTAAGTATTTTAGTTTGTAAATATGACGGGAAAAAAATGGCGCCAAATTTAGCAACATTCTATCAATGGATTACCCACTGAAATTTTATTGACTTTTGTTGATAATAATACCAACGAAATATATATCGTTTGGCAAATATGACCAAAAAATTATATAATTTAATAACATATTACCAATGAATTACTAACCATACATTTACCAACGACTGAATTCTGTTGCTAAATTTACCAACCAAATATAAATATATTGGTAAAATAGTAATGAAAATGTAATTTGTTGGTAAACTTGACAATCAATATCCAATTAGTTGGAAATTTTGCTGAAGAATAAAGATTGTAGTTTGTAAATTACTAACATCATTAGAATAGTTGGTAATATAACAACCCGATTATTAATTCATTGGTAAAATTTACCAACATACTAATTATTAGTTGGTAATATTACATATGAATGTTTAGTTGAATAGTAACTATTACCAAATGTGATAAAAATATATTGGTAAATGATTAATTACTAACTTATATTTGAATATTTGATCATTTATCAATTGAAGTTAAATTTTTTGGTAAATTAACATCTAGTGTTGAGGCTTTCATATTTAGTTTGTGTCGTTAGACGTTTTAACTTTTAAATTTTAGTTAAAACTTGCCTTTGGTCAATATTTTTTGTAAACGTGCTCAAAATAAACTATGTCAGTGTTATTAGTTTCGAAAGGTAATTTTAAATCTAACATGAAGGTTGGTTTAAGTCTTGAGGCTTTCATTTTTTGTTTGTGCCGTTAGGTGTTTTAAATCTTATGTTTTGGTCAATATTTTTGTGAACATGCTCAGATGAGAATCTCGTCAGCGTCATTAACTTCAAAAGTCATTTTTTATCTAATACGATTGTTGGTTCGGATATTGAGGCTTTCATTACTAGTGTGTGCACTTATGCGTTAAAATGGTATGAATATATGTGGTGGTTTCCCAAATCATCACACAAAGTTTTAAAAAAATTGGGTGTTCTGAGGCGCCAAATCCATGGGGCTATAAGACAAGAAAAAATTGAAAATTTTGGATAATTCCTAAAAAAGGCATGTAAATACGTAAATAGGCGTTAAAAAATTGTGTGAGTATAAACGGTGGTTCCCAACTCATTAGACTGTTTTTTGAGAAAAAAATATTTGTGCTCCGGGGCGCCAACTAACATTTATTAAAAATCAAGAAATTTGGATAATTAGATTTGTTCAGCTGCCGTGCCCATTTTCTCGGTTTCCTTGAGTCCTACATCACCTGCATCATACAATTCTGGGTGCAGTGCCCTACAATTGTGTTCATCAAGCCCTTGTAGACAAACCATATTATATTGAACCTTGGTTAAGTTTGATTCCACATTTTTTCCAATAAATAGAAATATATATAGTATGAATGAATCATCCTGTCTTCAGATATAGAAAAATTGTAGTATATATATACCCCTTAACACATAAAAAAAATGTTGGTGTATATATGTACCATGAATTATATATATATATATATATATATATATATATATATATATATATATATATATATATATATATATATATATATATATATATATATATATATATATATATATATATATATATAGGTTAATTAGCCCATGAATAAATACATGTGTCACTCTAATTAATATTAACTAAGCTCCTAGTTAATCATAGTTTTTGAAATGGAAACCTGAAAATATGAGTTTTCTAAATTGTGATTTTTAGAATATGAAATTGCGTTTGGACATACGTTTTGCTTCAAAAAATTTAAGTTTTCTAAGTGGTGTCAAGTTCCAAAAAACCCGAAAAAACTATTTTCAAATCAAATTTTGAAAATCTAACACATATATGAAGATAAATTTTTCAAAAACTACTCCGAAAATATATGAAGAAACGTCAGCATAGTAATGAAACAAATATAAAATGGACTCAACATACACCTTCAACACGTATACCAAAAAAAGTACTAGTCACCTTAAACAAAGCTAGGTTGAGTGAACTCTTCGTTTTTGATGCCGCAATGTTGGATTCTCCAAAAAATACTTTACTTTCGAAGAATCCAACACGTACCGATTGATATTTTTAAAAAATTCAAATAACATGGCACATTAAAAGAGTGATCATGCATCCACATATATTTTTAACCACACAATGATAATGCATGCAAGAAAATTAGGTCTCAAAAGTCTTAAATAAAAATAAAAAGAGTTGAAAGCACATAAGTTTTTCAAGAAGCAGCATAAATCACAAAGTTGAAAATTATTCAAGCAAAGTACTTCAAAATGATGAAATAGAAGCAAAGCATGTTTATTTCAAAGGAGCTCTGTGAGGAATTCCCTTCGTCTTGCGCTTCCTCTTCGTCTCAACAGGCTTTTCCCGCTTGGCTTCCACCTACAAATTCCATCACACCATATGTTATTCGAAAAATATTTATATATATTGACATTATAGAGATATAATATTCCTGTTATTTGAATTTAAATGTCTCTTTAAAGTATTTTCCCCCTATATTTAGGTAAAAAAACTCAAATCCAATACAATAATAACCACTTCTCAATTATATTAATAAAGATTCCCAAAAATAAACATAACTGAAATGGTAAAACTCCAAACATACAGAAATATTGGAAGTAAGACTATGGATTGGTTGTGGAAGAAGGGAGATGAGAAAATAGAGATACTTCAGAAAGGAGATGAGGGAAACTAGACTTTTCACACAACAATTTAGCTTTATATGATACACTTTCATTTTTTGTCAATTCCAAAATTAATGATACATTGCGATATATCTACTAACACTTTAGCTTTAAAATACTCATTTCACTTTTAATGAGTGATTTTTAGCAACACAAATATCTATGATTTATTTTGACCATAAATTTTAAGTCTTTCTTTCTTAAAATCTATGTAAAGTTAGACAATATCACATAAATTGAGATGGAGGGAGTACGTTTTTTCAATTTCAACATTCTATTTAGGATTGTACAACAACAACATACCTAATAAAATCCCTCTCTATTTCTTAAACTATGTGCCAGATCAAACATAATTTCCAAAATTCAATTTCAAAAATATATTTAAAAATAAAATAAAAGTCATCGTGAAACAATCACTTAATTTGAAACGGAGAGAATAATATGTACCTGACAAGCAATGCAATAGAAGCGGAACTGTTCAGGGTCATTCAATCTCCTTTTGCAAGTGTAGCAAGTAGGGTCTCCAACAATTAGAGAGCCAGATCCACTATGTGGCAGCGGATTCAAAGCAACTACCCATTTCTTGTTGCATTTGTATGGCTGCACATAGCAAATTATATATATCTCATCACTAACACATATACACTATAATAACATATTCAGTCAAATCCTAATTAGGTGAGGTATGAAAAGGATAATAATGTACACATACTTTACTACTAGCTCTTGGAGATAGAAAAATTATTTCCGGACTAATATATAAATACTAATTATATAAAAACAACAAGAATTGAAAATTGTTGTATGAGCAAAATAATCAATCATTGTGTAACCGATAGAAAACACTGTACACAGATCTATTCACTATAAAGTTATATATGTTTAAAGTTCAGATGCCTTTTATATGGAGTCCAAATAAAAATAGTTAAACTTTAATGTATGTGCACTAGTGAATGAATTTAGGCAAACATAACAAAATTAACCAAATGTTTCTTAAGTTTTAACAAAAATAAAATAAAATTGAACTTCAGCCATTTTGTTCTTAATATTACAATTAGAAGTACAAATTTTATATATGTAAAAATCTCAATTGTTATATTAATAAATGATATTTTTATAATAACATCCAAAATAATATAGTATAAACAAATGACTACATTTTATGAACTGGTACTATATCAATTTAAATTTACCTGAATTTTGGTACAGTTAATATATTTCTCCATCTCATCAAGAGGAACAACATCTTTGTAAACATGTCGATAAATCTGAAGTAGGTCATGCTCATTGTGTTTGTTTGTAGCAATGCAATTCCTGCATAAATCTGAATCACATGTAATACAATACTTGTTCAGCTCATTCTTTTGAAGTCCATCATGTACCAAACATGTCCCAAAGAATGTCTTCTTCAAAAATGGCCCTAGCCATGCTGGCATATCCCTGCTAGGAGTTTCCAATTTTCCCTACAAATATAATCATTATAATAATAGATTATGATATTTCATTGATCTAATCGAATTACAAAAAGTTTGTCACTTTTCGAAACAGTAAACTCACCTGAAGTAATATTATCATCAAATATACATATTTTTACAAGTAAATAAAAAGCACTTATCAACCTAATTATCTATCAAGAAGGCTTTCTTATTATTTGAATAGTAAATTTATATTATATCATCAAATATACATACATCAAAAAAGTTATGAAGAAAAGAAAATACTTATCAAACTAATTATCTATTAAGTGTACTCTCATCCAACAATTGTTAGATCAGGAACTTTAATGAACTTTAAAGTAATTCTATCAAGGCTTGTTTAGGAATGAATCAAATCCATTCAATTTTTAGCTAGTTGAAAGTTTAATTTTTAGGAGAAACTAATAGTTCACTTCTTTGTAGTTGACTAAGTTCTAAGAACATCTACATACATTTTATATATAACAATAATCACAAATGTATGTTAAGATTTTCTTGACTCTTTCATGAGTTTTTTTTTTTAGGATAAAATATTAAATGATGAGAAACTTTTAGTGGAACACAAAAGAGAAACATTTCCACAAATTTTTGAGTTAATGAAAATATGCATCTCAATAATTAGAAATGAACAAAAAAAAACATGAAACAAATCATGTATATTTTTTTGTCCACCTTCTCCCTGATATGTTGTGTAGATGAGACTAGGGGTTGTTTGATATGCAAATTATATTATCTCGAGAATGTAAATTCTTAAACTAACTTATCCTGAGGCGGGATAAAATAATTTCAAATTTGATAGGAAGGTGAAATATTTAGGGTTCAGTGTGGAGATCTATATTGTCAACACAATACATAACAGAGTCTAGAGTTTACAATCAAAATTTTATTTTACTTCATCTTTTTATATTGACTTTTCAAGAAAATGATACCTTATATGTTGAAAGGAGGGTTTGAAGCAAAAAGATAGTCTCTAACATACTTGGAAGGTAGCAAATAGGAAGTTTGTTTGACATGGTTAGGAGTGTTGTTGAAGTATAACTATCAATACATCGTCCAAATAGAAGCTCACATCAAGTCCATGAACCGAGTTGAAAGAAAGAACTCAACAAAGACATAGAATGAAAATATGGTTTTACAGGATGATTTAGGGCAAAATATGCTCGCCTTCTAATTTGAAAAGAAGTAGAATGAACATGAACTAGAATACAAAATCGTTAGAAGTTTGCATATTCTAGACTCCATTAGAGGAAAAAAAATGTACATGACGCAAAATAGAATATAGTTAAAACTACGAAATCAGTACATGTTTGATTTTACGATACAGACAAGCCACTAAAGCATAAGACGACTCCCCTCTCCCTTAAATATATATCTAACAAGAAAGAGTTATCAAGATTAAAATATTTAACTGTTAAATAAATCAAGTATAGCCTATAATTAGAAAACATAAAGTCTCTCGTAAAATCAAGTCTGGGAAACTTTCTAATATGTTATCATTTTCTAGATGTCCACAAAGATAAATTGTTTAAAACCAGATGATGTAATTATTAAGTCCCAAAAAATTTAATTAATTAATTTTTAAAATAATAAGACATAACACAGCTTTTACAAAGTAGATCCAAATTCAATTTCTTCAACAATCGTTACATTTTATACAAATCACTTAAGAGGCTATCACACATAGTCAGTCCAGTGTTTTAAAAGGCGGGGCGTGAGGCGAGACATTTTATATAGTACGTGGTGAAACATAAGCCTCGAGACACGAGACGTAAGTCTCATAGATCTACCAGGCATAGTCCATGTGTATTCAGTTTTATAGTTTTATTACTAATAAAATAAGCAAAACTAAACTTTTCAATGTTTTTACAAATGAATTTCTATAAATAACCTATAATATATAAAAATTATATTGTGATTTTAATTTGAGATAAGTATTAGTAATCAATAATGAAGAAAAAAAGTATGATAATTACTGTTAGAGAAATCTCTACATCATAATAAAATATGATTTTTAAAGCAAAAAAATTAACTAAAAATGTTCGTCCTAGGTTTTTACGCCCAGCACTTACGTTATGCTCGAGGCTTACGCCTCAAATTTTAAACCTTACATCTTATAAAAATCTAGGTCTTTAATTTATGGCCCGGCGAATTTTTGATATGCGCCGTCCCGAGACTCGCCCCAAAAATGTTTTTGAAAACACGGGTCAATCCCATGAAATTTCATCAACAATCAAAGGGAAAAAATAATTTTCTACTTCCTTTTTGAAATGGAAATGAATGAATAAAATAGTAAAAATTAAATCTCACACAAAGCATAGAAATAAACAATCAATTTTGAATAAATCAAAATTCCAATTATAAGATACTTGCATCTTGAATACTAAAACTAACAAAAAAGTTATACAATTGAAAATCAATAATGGTACATGTATGTATACAATTGAAAATCAATAATGGTACATCTTGCATCCAGTTCCTTTGTTCCAAAAGATAACGAATCAGAGCTATTCATTTCCCCCCCCACCCCATTTTTTCCTCTCTAGAGCGTTTCATTTTTCTGAAAATGGTATTTGAAGAAGCCACATAGAACTACTAGTAGGATTTTATATTGCTAGTATATGTTACCTCAAAGTGTACTAAATTGTCAACAAGTAATAAAGACAATTGTATTAGTCATATATTTTTTTTAGAGGAACATAATGACAAATGGACCCTCGGTTCTCTAACTGTCCGTTATATTACAAGAGACAACAGAGATATGTTCGATGAGAAAGTGTGGAACATTTCTTCAAATTTTACCCTTACGATGAGAAGCGATGAATCCAAGACAGATTTTTGAGTTGGTAAAACCAGAAATTTTGAGGTCAAATTATATGTATGTAATGGACAATACTTTCTATTCATTTTGCTTGTGAAATAGTGTGATTATAGTAAGATTTTGAAACTCTATGAAATTTTTCCCTTTTCTATTCAAGTTCTCCATTTAAAGTTTTTTACCAAAACAATCCTATAGGTAAAGTCAAGCTTTCTCACTTTAAAGTTTCTCCAAGTAAGGCATTTGCACACATATTTAGGATTTATCTATGTATGAGGTAATTAGATATAGTAAAATTGAAATCAAGGCAAATTATTAATTTTGTGTTTTAATTTTTTATTTTTACTAAAAAGGGAATGATAATAAAAAGAAGAGGTAAATCATTGATTTTCTCTTTATATGTCACGCCCTGAGCCTACATCCTGGGGGAGATTGGTATCCGAAGATCATTGTTGACCTCAAGCGGACCCTTGGCCTAGCTTACTTACTCAGCAGAAGATTTAAACACAATAAATAACTTAAAAGTAATAATTAGCCAAAATGGCAACCCAGTCTTAGTCGATTACAAATGAAAGGAAAAAACTAAATAAAACTAATACTATCTGTTTATGAAAACTCTAAAATAAAGAACGATATTGGGACAAGACCCCCAATCATCCTAACAACTGCAAACTAAAACAAATAACTGAACGATAAAGATGTCCTCCGGAATGAAGGGAGACTCACCAACTATCTCTGAGCTTCTCACTGGATCAACGGTGAGCCGAATGCCGATCCTAGTTATCTGCGTTTGCATCATGATATGATGCAGGCCAAATGACATCAGTACATTGAATGTACGAGTATGCGAGTTGGAATGCTAAACAACTTAAGCTTGAAATAGAGTAAGAAGGAACACTTACCTTGACTCTGCTCAACTCATGAATAACAAACTCATTTCAATATAATGCAATTTAAAAGCAAGTGCAATATAAAGAAAAGTTGTTTAATAAACATGTTGTAAACTCTAAATGTATACAAGGATACAATTAAATTGTGAGATGTATGTAAAAATACAAATAAACTAATGTATATAAATAGATGCATTTAACTTATCTGGGAGTTTCTCTAATCGACAACTATCACTTAAGAGCTATAGTGATAGTATAATAATCTACCTCACGCTGCCAGCGCATCCTATACCCGACCAAAGGTACAAGACTTGAACTGCCTAATGGATTCACTAGTCCACTGTGAAAATGATTTATCTAGAAAGTATGACTCTTTTCAATCCATGGTGACTACATGGTTTTATGGAGATGTGATATATGTGAACTCATGCTCGTCCCCAATTCAGGGCTCAATACTACTCCCCAAATATAATGACTCTTATGTTTTCAAAACATACTTCTTCTGTGATTTGAGATTAATGCTCCTTTTCTCCTTCGTTTTTCATCTCTAAACCCTCTAAACTTCCGTAGTTATTTTCCCAAACACTTATAGTCATTAGTATCCTCAATACCGAGTAGATTTGACTCGAAAACAACCCGTAAACATGAATCAAATCAACACTCAACCAACAAGAATTCAACAATGTTCTTCAAGAATTCACTTTTTATCATTCAACCTACTCAAAATCGCTGAATTTAAACAAGCTGGTGTGTGGGTGAACTAACCCAACACAATAAGATCTCACATACCTTGATATGGATCACCCCCGACGAAATCCACTCGCAAACCTTGGCGTTCTTGGCGAATTCTTAGCTTTTCTCACTTTCCTTCTTCTTTTCTCTCTTCTCCAAGCCCTAAGCGTGATTTTTGATTTTCTAAAACTCAACCAAACTTAGTTTTTACCCCAATAAACCCCTTAAAATGAAATTGGAAATTAATTGGTGAAAAGACTAGTTTGCCCTTCCTTAAATCCGGATTGGGACTTTCCTTACTTCAACAACCCAACTTTCGATAGGCATATCTCCCTCATACGATATCGAAAATGCGTAAACTTGGCGGTGTTGGAAAGATCTCACTACAAAAAAACCCCAAATTGCCAACAAATTTTACTAACAACTTAAGTTGGTTTGTATTCTACTAACAAATTATCAATATATTTGTATCTAAATTAAATTTTAAAATTTAATAACGAAATTGTAACAGATTACCAACCAAAATCTTACTAACTAAGTATTTTATTTGGTAAATATGACGGGAAAAAATGGTGCCAAATTTAGCAACATTCTATCGATGGATTACCAACTGAAATTTTACTGACATACAACTTTTGTTGATAATATTATCAACGAAATATATATCGTTTGGCAAATATGACCAAAAAATTATATAATTTAATAACATATTAACAATGAATTACTAACCATACATTTACCAACGACTGGATTCTGTTGCTAAATTTACCAACCAAATATAAATATATTGGTAAAATAGTAATGAAATGTAATTTGTTGGTAAACTTGACAATCAATATCCAATTAGTTGGAAATTTTGCTGAAGAATAAAGATTGTAGTTTGTAAATTACTAACATCATTAGAATAGTTGGTAATATAACAATCGATTATTAATTCATTGGTAAAATTTACCAACATACTAATTATTAGTTGGTAATATTACATATGAATGTTTAGTTGAATAGTAACTATTACCAAATGTGATAAAAATATATTGGTAAATGATTAATTACTAACTTATATTTGAATATTTGATAATTTATTAATTGAAGTTAAATTTTTTGGTAAATTAACATCTAGTGTTGAGGCTTTCATATTTAGTTTGTGTCATTAGACGTTTTAACTTTTAAATTTTAGTTAAAACTTGCCTTTGGTCAATATTTTTTGTAAACGTGCTCAAATTAAAACTATGTCAATGTTATCAGTTTCGAAAGGTAATTTTAAATCTAACAGGAAGGTTGGTTTAAGTTTTGAGGCTTTCATTTTTTGTTTGTGCCGTTAGGAGTTTTAAATCTTATGTTTTGGTCAATATTTTTGTGAACATGCTCAGATGAGAATCTCGTCAGCGTCATTAACTTCAAAGGTCATTTTTTTTATCTAATACAATTGTTGGTTCGGATATTGAGGCTTTCATTATTAGTGTGTGCACTTAGGCGTTAAAATGGTATGAATATATGTGGTGGTTTCCCAAATCATCACATAAAGTTTTAAAAAAAATTGGGTGTTCTTAGGCGCCAAATCCATGGGGGCTATAAGACAAGAAAAAATCGAGAATTTTGGACAATTCCTAAAAAAGGCATGTAAATACGAAAATAGGCGTTAAAAAATTGTGTGAGTATACATGGTGGTCCCCTAACTCATTACTGTTCTTTGAGAAAAAAATATTTGTGCTCCGAGACGCCAGCTAACATTTATGAAAAATTGAGAAATTTGGATAATTAGATTTGTTCAGCTGCCGTGCCCATTTTCTCGGTTTCCTTCATAGATCATATAATTCTGGGTGCAGTGCCCTACAATTGTGTTCATCAAGCCCTTGTAGACAAACCATATTATATTGAACCTTGGTTTAGTTTGATTCCACATTTTTTCCAATAAATAGAAATATATATATATATAGTATGAATGAATCATCCTGTCTTCAGATATAGAAAAATTGTAGTATATATATACCCCTTAACACATAAAAAAAATGTTGGTGTATATATGTACCATGAATTATATTTATTTATATAGGTTAATTAGCCCATGAATAAATACATGTGTCACTCTAATTAATACTAACTAAGCTCCTAGTTAATCATAGTTTTTGAAATGGAAACCTGAAAATATGAGTTTTCTAAATTGTGATTTTTAGAATATGAAATTGCGTTTGGACATACGTTTTGCTTGAAAAAACTTTAAGTTTTCTAAGTGGAGTCAAGTTCCAAAAAAACAAAAAAACTATTTTCAAATCAACTTTTGAAAATCTAACAAATATATGAAGATAAATTTTTCAAAAAACTACTCACAAAATATATGAAGAAACGTCAACATAGTTATGAAACAAATATAAAATGGACTCAACATACACGTATACCAAAAAAAGTACTAATCACCTTAAACAAAGCTAAGTTGAGTGAACTCATCACTTTTGATGCGCACCAATGTTGGATTCTCCAGAAAATACTTTACTTTCGAAGAATCCAACACGTACCGATTGATATTTTTGAAAAGTTCAAATAACAATAGCCTATTAAAAAAGTGATCATGCATCCACATATATTTTAACCACACAATGACAATGCATGCAAGAAAATTAGGTCCCAAAAGTCTTAATTAAAAATAAAAAGAGTTGAAAGCACAAAGTTTTTCAAGTAGCAGCATAAGTCACAAAGTTGAAAATTATTCAAGCAAAGTACTTCAAAATGATGAAATTGAAGCAAAGCATGTTTATTTCAAAGGAGCTCTGTGAGGAATTCCCTTCCTCTTGCGCTTCCTCTTCGTCTCAACAGGCTTTTCCCACTTGGCTTCCACCTACAAATTTCATCACACCATATGTTATTTGCAAAATATTTATATATACTGACATTATAGAGATATAATATTTCTGTTGTTTCAATTTAAATGTCTCTTTAAAGTGTTTTCCCCTTATATTTAGGCTAAAAAACTCTAATCCAATAAAACAATAACCACTTCTCAATTATATTATTAAAGATTAAAGTTCAATTACAATTCTCAAAAATAAATATAACTGAAATGGTAAAACTCCAAACATAAAGAAATATTGAAAGTAAGACAAGGGATTGGTTGTGGAAGAAGGGAGACGAGAAAATACTGATACTTCAGAAGGGAGATGAGGGAAACTAGACTTTTCACACAACAATTTAGCTTTATATGATACACTTTCATTTTTTGTCAAGTCCAAAATTAATGATATATTGCGATATATTTACTAACAATTTAGCTTTAAAATACTAATTTCACTTTTAATGAGTGATTTTAGCAACACAAATATCTATGGTTTATTTTGATCATAAATTTTAAGTCTTTCTTTCTTAAAATCTATATAAAGTTAGAAAATATAACATGAATTGAGATGGAGGGAGTACATTTTTTCGATTTCAACATTCTATTTAGGATTATACAACAACAACATACCTAGTAAAATTCCTCTCTGTTTCTTAAACTATGTGCCCAATCAAACATTATTTCCAAAATTTAATTTCAAAAACATATTTAAAAATAAAATAATAATCATCGCGAAACAACCACTTAATTTGAAACAGAGGAAATAATATGTACCTGGCAAGCAATGCAACAGAAGCGGAACTGTTCAGGGTCATTCAATCTCCTTTTGCAAGTGTAGCAAGTAGGGTCTCCAACAATTAGTGAGCCAGATCCACTATGTGGCAGCGGATTCAAAGCAACTACCCATTTCTTGTTGCATTTGTATGGCTGCACATAGCAAATCATATATATCTCATCACTAACACATATACACTACAATAACATATTCACTCAAATCCTAATTAGGTGAGGTGTGAAAAGGGTAATAATGTACACATACTTTACTACTATCCCCTGGAGATAGAGAAATTATTTCCGAACTAATATACAAATACTAATTATATAAAAACAACAAGAATTGCAAATTGTTGTACGAGCAAAATAATCAATCATTGTGCAACCAATAGAAAACAGTGTACATAGATCTATCCACTATAAAGTTATATATGATTAAAGTTCAGATGCTTTTTATATGGAGTCCAAATAAAAATAGCTAAACTTTAATGTATGTGCATTAGTGAATGAATTTAGGCAAACATAACAAAATCAACCAAATGTTTCTTAAGTTTTAACAAAAATAAAATAAAATTGAACTTCAGCCATTTTGTTCTTCAAATAAATGGGTAGACTTGTAAATTTTTACCCACAAAATGACTTAATTAGTGGGTCAAAACATAGATGAGGCAAGGATGAGACCCCAAGAACTTAATACTGATTTTATGAATTTATCGTTGCTTAGAACAAAATATTACAATAATAAGTACAAATTTTGTATATGTAAAAATCTCAATTGTTATATTAATAAATAATATTTTTATAATAATATCCAAAATAATAATAGTATAAACAAATGACTACATTTTATGAACTGGTACTATATCAATTTAAATTTACCTGAATTTTGGTACAGTCAATATATTTCTCCATCTCATCAAGAGGAACAACATCTTTGTAAACATGTCGATAAATCTGAAGTAGGTCATGCTCATTGTGTTTGTCTGTAGCAATGCAATTCCTGCATAAATCTGAATCACACGTGATACAATACTTGTTCAGCTCATTCTTTTGAAGTTCATCATGTACCAAACATGTCCCAAAGAATGTCTTCTTCAGAAATGGCCCTAGCCATGCTGGCATATCCCTGCTAGGAGTTTCCAATTTTCCCTACAAATATAATCATTATAATAATAAATTATGATATTTCATTGATCTAATTGAATTACAAAAAGTTTGTCACTTTTCAAAAAAGTAAACTCACCTGAAATAATATTATCATCAAATATACATATTTTTACAAGAAAATAAAAAGCACTTATCAACCTAATTATCTATTCAAGAAGGCTTTCATATTATTTGAACAGTAAATTTATATTATATCATCAAATATACATACATAAAAAAAGTTATGAAGAAAAGAAAATACTTATCAAACTAATTATCAATTAAGTGTACTCTCATCCAACAATTGTTTGATCAGGAACTTTAATGAACTTCAAAGATTTAAAGTAATTATATCAAGGCTCGTTTAGGAATGAATCAAATCCATTCAATTTCTAGCTAGTTGAAAGTTTAATTTTTAGGAGAAACTAATACTTCACTTCTTTGTAGTTGACTATGTTCTAAGAACATCTACATACATTTTATATATAACAATAATCAGAAATGTATGTTAAGATTTTCTTGACAATATTACATGATGAGAAACTTTTAGTGGAACACAAACGAGAAACATTTCCAAATTTTTTTGAGTTAATGGAAATATGCATCTCCATAATTAGAAATGAACAAAAAAACATGAAACAAATCATGTATATTTTTCGTGTCCACCTTCTCCCTGATATGTTGTATAGATGAGACTTAAGGGGTTGTTTGATATGCAAACTATATTATCTCGAGAATGTAAATTCTTGAACTAACTTATCCTGAGGCGGGATAAAATAATTTCAAATTTGATAGGAAGGTGAAATATTTAGGGTTCAGTGTGGAGATCTATATTGTCAACACAATACATAATAGAGTCTAGAGTTTACATGTGAATCACCATTTTACTTTTACTTCATCTTTTTATATTGACTTGTCAAGAAAATGATACCTTATATGTTGAAAGGAGGGTTTGAAGCAAAAAGAGTAGTCTCTAACATACTTGGAAGTTGGTTTGTAGCAAATAGGAAGTTTGTTTGACATGATTAGGAGTGTTGTTGAAGTATAACTAGTGGCTCAGATCAATACATAGTCCAAATAGAAGTTCACATCAAGTCCATGAACCGAGTTGAAAGAAAGAACTCAACAAAGACATAGAAAATATGGTTTTACAGGATGATTTAGGGCAAATTATGCTCGCATTCTAATGTGAAAAGAAGTAGAATGAACATGAACTAGAATACAAAACCGTTAGAAGTTTGCATATTTAGACTCCATTAGAGGAAAAAAAATGTACATAACGCAAAATAGAATATAGTTAAAAACTACAAAATCAGTACATGTTTGATTTTACGATACAGACAAGCCACTAAAGCATAAGACGACTCCCCTCTCCCTTAAATATATATCTAACAAGAAAGAGTCATCAAGATTAAAATATTTAACTGTTAAATAAATCAAGTATAGCCTATAATTAGAAAACATAAAGTCTCTCGTAAAATCAAGTCCGGAAAACTTTCTAAAATGTTATCATTTTCTAGATGTCCACAAAGATAAATTGTTTAAAACAAGATGATGTAATTAATTAAGTCCCAAAAAATTTAATTAATTAATTTTTATAATAATAAGACATAACACAGCTTTTACAAATTAGATCCAAATTCAATTTCTTCAACAATCGTTACATTTTATACAAATCACATAAAAGGCTATCACAGATAGTCAGTCCAGTGTTTTAAAAGGCGGGGGCGTGAGGCGAGACATTTTATATAGTACGTGACGAAACGTAAGCCTCGAGACACGAGACGTAAGTCTCATAGATCTACCAGGCATAGTCCATGTGTAGTCAGTTTTATAGTTTTATTACTAAAAAAAAAGCAAAACTAAACTTTTCAATGATTTTACAAATGAATTTCAATAAATAACCTATAATATATAAAAATTATATAGTGATTTTAATTTGAGACAAGTATTAGTAATCAAAATGAAGAAAAAAAGTATGATAATTAGTGTTTGAGAAATCGTTACATCATAATAAAAAATATGATTTTTAAAGCAAAAAAATTAACTAAAAATGTCCGTCCTAGGTTTTTACGCCCAGGACTTATGTTTTTATGCTCGAGGCTTACGCCTCAAATTTTAAAACTTACATCTTATGAATCTAGGTCTTTGATTTATGGCCCGGCGAATTTTTGATATGCGCCGTCACGAGACTCGCCCCAAAAACGTCTTTGAAAACACGGTCAATCCCATGAAATTTCATCAACAATCAAAGGGGAAAAAATAATTTTCTACTTCCTTTTTGAAATGGAAATGAATGAATAAAATAGTAAAAATTAAATCTCACGCAAAGCATAGCAATAAACAATCAATTTTGAATAAATCAAAATTCCAATTATAAGATACTTGCATCTTGAATACTAAAACTAACAAAAAAGTTATACAATTGAAAATCAATAATGGTACATATATGTATAACGTATATACCTGTTCCTTTGTTCCAAAAGATAACGAATCAGAGTTTTTCATTTTCCCCCCCATTTTTTCCTCTCTAGAGCGTTTCATTTTTCTGAAAATGGTATTTGAAGAAGCCACATAAAACTACTAGTAGGATTTTATATTGCTAGTATATGTTCCCTCAAAGTGTACTAAATTGTCAAGAAGTAATAAAGACAATTGTTTTAGTCAAATATTTTTTTTAGAGGAACATAATGACAAATGGACCCTCGGTTCTCTAACTGTCCGTTATATTACAGGAGACAACGGAGTTATGTTCGATGAGAAAGTGTAGAACATTTCTTCCAATTTTACCCTTATGATGAGAAGCGATGAATCCAAGACAGATTTTTGAGTTGGTAAAACCAGAAATTTTGAGGTAAATTTATATGTATGTAATGGACAATACTTTCATTTCATTTTGCTTGTGAAATAGTGTGAACATAGAAAGACTTTGAAACTCTATGAATTTTTTTCCCATTTCTATTCAAGTTCTCCATTTAAAGTTTTTTTCCAAAACAATCCTATAGGTAAAGTCAAGCTTTCTCACTTTAAAGTTTCTCCAAGTAAGGCATTTGCACACATATTTAGGATTTATCCATGTATGAGGTAATTAGATTTAGTAAAATTGAAATCAAGGCAAATTATTAATTTTGTGTTTTAATTTTTTATTTTTACTAAAAAGGGAATGATAATAAAAGGAAGAGGTAAATCATTGATTTTCTCTTTATATGTCACGCACTGAGCCTACACCCTAGGGAAGATTGGTATCCGAAGATCATTGTTGACCTCAAGCGGACCCTTGGCCTAGCTTACTTACTCAGCAGAAGGCTTAAACACAATAAATAACTTAAAAGTAATAATTAGCCAAAATGGCAACCCTGTCTTAGTCGATTACAAGTGAAAGGAAAAAACTAAATAAAACTAATACTATCTGTCTATGAAACCTCTAAAATAAAGAGGGATATTGGGACAAAACTCTCAGTCATCCTAACAACTGAAAACTAAAACAAATAACTGAACGATAAAGATGTCCTCCGGAATGAAGGGAGACTCACCAACTATCTCTGAGCTTCTCACTGGATCAACGGTGCGCCGAATACCGATCCTAGTTACTTGCGTTTGCATCATGATATGATGCAGGCTAAATGACATCAATACATTGAATGTACAAATGCGAGTTGGAATGCTAAACCACTTAAGCTTGAAAAAGAGTAAGAAGGAACACTTACCTTGGCTCTGTTCAACTCATGAATAACAAACTCATTTCAATATAATGCAATTTAAAAGCAAGTGCAATATAAAGAAAAGTTGTTTAAAAACATGTTGTAAACTATGAATGTATACAAGGATACAATTAAATTTGAGATGTATGTAAAAATACAAATAAACTAATGTATATACACAAATGCATTTAACTTCTCTGGGAGTTTCTCTAATCGACAACTATCACTTAAGAGCTATAGTGATAATATAATAATCCACCTCACGCTGCCAGCGCATCCTATACCCGGCCAAAGGTACAAGACTTGAACTGCCTAATGGATCCACTAGTCTACTGTGAAAAGGATTAATCTAAAAAGTATGACTCTTTTCAATCCATGGTGACTACTAGGTTTTATGGAGATGTGAGTTATGTGAACTCATGCTTGTCCCCAATTCAGGGCTCAATACTACTCCCCAAATACAATGACTCTTATGTTTTTAAAACATACTTCTTCTGTGATTTGAGATTAATGCTCCTTTTCTCCTTCGTTTTTCATCAATGAACCCTCTAAACTTCCGTGGTTATTTTCCCAAACACTTAGAGTCATTAGTATCCTCAATACCGAGTAGATTTGACTCGAAAATAACCCGTAAACATGAATCAAATCAACACTCAACCAACAAGAATTCAACAATGTTCTTCAAGAATTCACTTTTTATCATTCAACCTACTCAAAATCGCTGAATTTAAACAAGCTGGTGTGTGGGTGAACTAACCCAACACGAAAAGATCTCACATACCTTGATATGGATCACCTCTGACGAAATCCACTCGCAAACCTCGGCGTTCTTGGCGAATTCTTGGCTTTTCTCAGTTTTCTTCTTCTTTTCTCTCTTCTCCAAGCCCTAAGCGTGATTTTTGATTTTCTAAAACTGAACTAAACTTAATTTTTACCCCAATAAACCCCTTAAAATGAAATTGGAAATTAATTGGTGAAAAGACTAGTTTGCCCTTCCTTAAATCCGAATTGAGACTTTCCTTACTTCAACAACCCAACTTTCGATAGGCATATCTCCCTCATACGATATCGAAAATGCGCAAACTTGGCGGCGTTGGAAAGATCTCACTACAAAAAAACCCCAAATTGCCAACAAATTTTACTAACAACTTATGTTGGTTTTTATTCTACTAACAAATTATCAATATATTTCTATCTAAATTATATTTTAAAACTTAATAACGAAATTCTAACAGATTACCAACCAAAATCTTACTAAGTATTTTATTTGGTAAATATGACGGGAAAAAAATGGTGCCAAATTTAGCAACATTCTATCAATGGATTACAAACTGAAATTTTACTGACGTACAACTTTTGTTGATAATATTACCAACGAAATATATATCGTTTGGCAAATATGACCAAAAAATTATATAATTTAATAACATATTACCAATGAATTACTAACCATACATTTACCAACGACTGAATTCTGTTGCTAAAGTTAC
Organism: Solanum chilense; assembly: GCA_032847665.1. Lineage (NCBI taxonomy): Eukaryota > Viridiplantae > Streptophyta > Magnoliopsida > Solanales > Solanaceae > Solanum > Solanum chilense. Next base: position 64,671,756 of record CM064969.1, read on the forward strand.
CAACCAAATATAAATATAATGGTAAAATAGTAATGAAATGTAATTTGTTGGTAAACTTGACAATCAATATCCAATTAGTTGGAAATTTTACCGAAGAATAAAGATTGTAGTTTGTAAATTACTCACATCATTAGAATAGTTGGTAATATAACAACCGATTATCAATTCATTGGTAAACTTTACCAACATACTAATTATTAGTTGGTAATATTACATATGAATGTTTAGTTGAATAGTAACTATTACCAAATGTGATAAAAATATATTGGTAAATGATTAATTACTAACTTATATTTGAATGTTTGATAATTTATCAATTGAAGTTAAATTTTTTGGTTAATTAACATCTAGTTTTGAGGCTTTCATATTTAGTTTGTGTCGTTAGACGTTTTAACTTTTAAATTTTAGTTAAAACTTGCCTTTGGTCAACATTTTTTGTAAATGTGCTCAAATTAAAACTATGTCAGTGTTATTAGTTTCGAAAGGTAATTTTAAATCTAATAGGAAGGTTGATTTAAGTTTTGAGGCTTTTATTTTTTGTTTGTGCCGTTAGGTGTTTTAAATCTTATGTTTTGGTTAATATTGTTGTGAACATGCTCAGATGAAAATCTCGTCAGCGTCATTAACTTCAAACGTCATTTTTATCTAATACGATTGTTTACTCGGATATTGAGGCTTTCATTATTAGTGTGTGCACTTAGGCGTTAAAATGATATGAATATATGTGGTGGTTTCCCAAATCATCACACAAAGTTTTAAAAAAATTGGGTGTTCTGTGGCGCCAAATCCATGGGGGCTATAAGACAAGAAAAAATCGAGAATTTTGGATAATTCCTAAAAAACGCATGTAAATACGAAAATAGGCGTTAAAAAATTGTGTGAGTATACATGGTGGTTCCCTAACTCATTAGGCTTTTCTTTGAGAAAAAAATATTTGTGCTCCGAGGCGCCAGCTAACATTTATGAAAAATCGAGAAATTTGAATAATTAGATTTGTTCACCTGCATCATACAATTCTGGGTGCAGTGCCCTACAATTGTGTTCATCAAGCCCTTGTAGACAAACCATATTATATTGAACCTTGGTTTAGTTTGATTCCACATTTTTTCCAATAAATATAAATATGTATAGTATAAATGAATCATCCTGTCTTCAGATATAGAAAAATTGTAGTATATATATACCCCTTAACACATAAAAAAAATGTTGGTGTATATATGTACCATGAATTTTATATACATAGGTTAATTAGCCCATGAATAAATACATGTGTCACTCTAATTAATACTGATAGAATATTATTATTATGAATAATGTTAACCAATAATTAGAGTCTTGTACAATATATATAGTTGTAGACTATAAGTAATTACACAATAACCCCAACATAATTAAGTAATTATATATTCTATCTAACATCCCCCCTCAAGCTGAGTCTTGGCGGAAGCAAGAGGAAGCTTGGAGAGAAGATACTGAAAACGCTGAGATGGTAACGATTTTGTGAGAAAATCCGCTAGCTGGTCCTCGGTGGAAACATACTCAGCTGTCATGGCTCTATCAATTACCTGTTCACGCACAAAATGACAGTCCTTGCCCACGTGCTTCATGCGCTTGTGGAAGACAGGATTCTTTGTAAGACAGATCGCAGATTTGTTGTCGCAATACAAGCTTGGCGACGGTGTTGAAACATGAAGATCGGCTAGAAGGTAGGTGAGCCACATGACTTCCGAGGCTGCAGCCGATAGAGCTCGATATTCAGCCTCCGTGGAGGATTTTGATACCCGTCCCTGTTTTTGTGTGTTCCAGGAGATCAAATTTGGTCCAAAGAAGATGAGATAACCTGTTGTTGAGCTGCTGTCCGACGGATCATTAGCCCAGTCAGAATTGGAGTAGCCGCGAAGACGAAGGTCTCATCTGGAAAAAGGAAGACCACACGAAATTGTTCCTTTGACGTATCGAAGAATGTGTTTGAGAGTGTGAAAGTATTGTTCCGTCGGACTGTGCATTTTCTGAGCCACGTAGTTGACTGCAAACTGAATATCTGGACGGGTAATAGTTAAATATTGCAGGCCGCCGACCAAACTGCGAAACAAACGTGGGTTGTGGAATGGCACGTCTGCACCGTTAGTCGACTGGCTGGGGCTGATTGGTGTTGGTGCGGTGGTGCATGAGTCCGCTCCTGCTCGATGGATTAGTTCCCTTGCATATTTGGTCTGGTGTAAGAGAAGCTGATCACTGGTGCAGTCAACTTCCAACCCGAGAAAGTATTTGAGAGAGCCAAGATCCTTCATCTGAAATTCATGATGCATACAGTTTATAAAATCATGAATGAGGGTAGGGGAGGAACCAGTGACAACAATATCATCAACATAGAGGAGTAGTATGAGAATTCATGTGGCTGAATGTTTGACAAAAAGACTTGTGTCATTAGTAGTGGTAGTGAAGCCCTGTGCCGCAAGAAAGGATGAGAGACGTAGGTACCATGCACGTGGAGCTTGCTTTAAGCCATAGAGAGATTTTACCAACTTACATACATGAGTAGGGTACCGTTGATCAATATATCCAGGAGGTTGCTGCATGTAGATTTCCTCCTCTAGTTCACCATGTAAAAAGGCGTTAGAAACATCCAGCTGATGGAGTTGCCACTGATGATGCATAGCTAGAGACAGTACAAGGCGGATTGTCTGTTGTTTAACCACTGGACTGAATGTTTTGGAGTAGTCCAGCCCATAAGCTTGATCATATCCCTTTGCAACCAGGCGAGCTTTGTATCTAGCCACAATGCCATCTGAGTTGCGTTTGATGCGATAAATCCACTTACAGCCAATGGGAAAACGGTTCGAAGGAGGAGGAACTAACACCCAAGTATTTTGTCTCTGTAACGCCTCAAACTCAGCATCCATAGCAGTGCACCAGTGTTTATTTTGAGCAGCCTGTTTGTATGTTTTGGGCTCAGTGAGTGGCTGGGCATCATAGGGAATGGTAGAGGAGTAAGTTTTTGGTTTGAAGATGCCACTCTTGGCACGGGTAGTCATGGGATGATGAGGAGCCGGGATTTGGGTGGGTGCTGTTTCTGGTATAGCTGTAGGGTTGGATGGCGACGCCGGCTGTGGGCTGGTTGGTGTTAACGATGGCTGTGTCGACGAGAACGGTATTGGTGTAATGTGTGGGTGTGGTGTGGGCGTTGTTGGCTGAGTAGAAGTGGCAGGTGTCGAGGGTTGGTCGAGTGTGATGGCTGGCGGCATTGGTGAGGACTGAGGCGTGTGAGCATGGTGAGTTGCTGCCGAGGGCTGTGTAGAAAAAAGAGGAAGAACTCCAAAGTAGGACGGTGAGGACGGGGACTGCTGGGATAAAGACTTGTGGTAGGGAAACTCAGTTTCATGGAACTTAACATGACGGGTCACATATATACGCTGAGTGGTGGGTTCAAAACATCGATAACCTTTGGTAAGGGGTTCATAGCCAACAAAGACGCACGGTTTCGATCGAGGTTGTAACTTATGATTCACCTCATGACGCAAATGGGGATAGGCAAGACACCCGAAAACACGGAGAATGGAGTAATCTGGAGCAATATGGTATAATTTTTCATGTGGAGAGATAAGACCAAGAGATTTCTTTGGAAGACGATTAATCAAAAAGTTTGCTGTGGCAAGCGCCTCAACCCAGAAAGTTACAGGTAAGCGAGCTGTGTGGAGAAGAGTAATGACAGTTTCAATGAGGTGACGATGCTTGCGTTCTGCAACCCCGTTCTGTTCAGGGGTATAAGGACACGTTTTTTGGTGGAGGATGCCAAGACGCTGGAGAAAGTGTGCAAACTGATTGTTTACATATTCACGGCCATTGTCAGTTCGGAACAATTTGATGGTAGTGCCAAACTGATTCTGAACCATGAACTGAAAACTTTTGAAAGCTCCAAACGCCTCAGATTTTTGTTTTAAGGGATACAACCAGGAAAATTTGGTAAAATCATCAATAAAGCTAATGTAATACCGAAAACCACCAAAAGATGGGACCGCCGTAGGGCCCCAAACATCAGAATGAATAAGTTGAAAAGGAAATAGTGCTGCATTATATGATAAAGAAAATGGTAGTTTGTGTGACTTGGACACAGAACATGACTCACAGGACGTTACATTGGACACTTTATTGAAACCAAAAAGAGAAAGTAAATGTTTATTGACTTCGACAGAAGGATGCCCCAAGCGACGATGCCAATCTTGAGGAGTGAGAATGGCAGAGCAAGCTATTGGAGACGACTCGATAGACGCAGACACTTGATAATTGGAAGGTAGCATGTAAAGCCCTTGCTCACAGTGGCCTCTGTACCTCACTCGGTGGGTGGTGTTGTCCAGAATTTGAAATTCATTGGAGTTAAAGAGTAGGGTACAATTATTATCTTTGGTGAAACGATAAACGGATAGAAGATGAGATTTAAGAGATGGTACATGAAGAAGGTTACCAAGGTGAAAAATGCCAGAAGAGGTAGGTATTTTACCTGAGCCCACATGAGCAATAGGGAGAGGATGGCCACCTGCACTAGTAACACTGTCTTTGCCAGAGTATGGAGTATAGGAGTAGAGACGAGACAGATCCGGCGTTACATGGGCATTAGCACCTGTGTCTAAGAACCAGTTACCGTTTGATTCAGCAGAGTTTGCAGCATAAAACGCTTGAGGTGACGATGTAGACGGTCCAGAATAAGTGTTATCAAACCTATGCCAGCAGTCCCACGCAGCATGATTGTATTTGCCACAAATTTGGCAGATGATGGAGCTGCGAGGAGGTCCACTGCCACGACCAGCAGACCCCCCGCGACCGCCGGAGAAGCCACCTCGCTGTTGAGGACTGTCGACAGAACCCCCGCGACCACCTGCAGAGCTGCCACGACCAAGAGTTCCGCCTCTGCCGCGATGGAAGCCTCGTCCACGACCGCCTCTGTGGCCGGCTGACTGCCAGGATTGAGCATAGAGGGCGGTGTGTGGTTTGTCTAATCCTCCGGCTTTCCTAACCTTCAATTTTTGTTCCATCTGTACGTTCAATTCTTCGGTGAGTAACCAAGATGACACTTCAGCAAACGTTACATGTGCAATATTCGTCCTGATATTTTGTTTAATAGACGCATATTCAGACGATAGACCACGAAGAACACATAAGATCACGTCTTGATCTGGAATTCCAGATTTGGCACGATTCAGAGCAGCAACAATCGTAACAACAGAGTCAAGATACTTTTGCATAGAGTCACTACCCTTCTGAATACCATGAAGTTGTTCCTTTAATTGAAATATATGAGTGCGAGATAGTGAGTTATACCGAAGTTGAAGATGATTCCAAATGGCTGCGGCGGAAGTGAGTCCATGGAGATGATTTTGAACAGACGGGCTGATAATTACTAGAAGACACGCCCGTAATTGGGCATCAACAACGGACCATTTTTTATGGTCCGGGTTGAGTGTGACAGCGGTGGCTGCCGCTGCTGCCGCCTCTCTATCGGCTGTGACGGTGATTGTGGCGGGTGGAACATCCATGGTTCCATCAACATACGCCATGAGTCGATGGGCGGAAAGATTTGCAGACGCGGTAGTGAACCAAGATGGAAAATTTGAATCATTTAATTTTTCCGGAGTAAGAGAATGGAGATTTTTTATAAAAAGCTTCAACCCCGTGGGGAGATCATCTAGTGGATCAGTGGTCTTCACTATGGTGAGATAATCGTTGAAGGAAGACGACTAGGGGCGGCGGCTAGGGTTTGGGAGAAATAAACCCTTGCTCTAATACCATGATAGAATATTATTATTATGAATAATGTTAACCAATAATTAGAGTCTTGTACAATATATATAGTTGTAGACTATAAGTAATTACACAATAACCCCAACATAATTAAGTAATTATATATTCTATCTAACAAATACTAACTAAGCTCCTAGTTAATCTTAGTTTTGAAATGGAAACCTGAAAATATGAGTTTTCTAAATTGTGATTTTTTTAGAATATGAAATTGCGTTTGGACATACGTTTTGCTTGAAAAAATTTAAGTTTTCTAAGTGGATTCAAGTTCCAAAAAAAAAAAAAACTATTTTCAAATCAATTTTTGAAAATCTAACAAATATATGAATATAAAATTTTCAAAAATTACTCACAAAATATATGAAGAAACGTCAACATAGTAATGAAACATATATAAAATGGACTCAACATACACCTACAACACGTATACCAAAAAAAGTACTAGTCACCTTAAACAAAGCTAGGTTGAGTGAAATCTTCACTTTTGATGCCGCACCAATGTTAGATTCTCCAAAAAATACTTTACTTTTGAAGAATCCAACACGTACCGATTGATATTTTTGAAAAGTTCAAATAACATGGCGCATTAAAAGAGTGATCATGCATCCACATATATTTTTAACCACACAATGACAATGCATGCAAGAAAATTAGGTCTCAAAAGTCTTAATTAAAAATAAAAAGAGTTGAAAGCACATAAGTTTTCAAGTAGCAGCATAAGTCACAAAGTTGAAAATTATTCAAGCAAAGTACTTCAAAATGATGAAATTGAAGCAAAGCATGTTTATTTCAAAGGAGCTCTGTGAGGAATTCCCTTCCTCTTGCGCTTCCTCTTCGTCTCAACAGGCTTTTCCCGCTTGGCTTCCACCTACCAATTTCATCACACCATATGTTATTTGAAAAATATTTATATAAACTGACATTATAGAGATATAGTATTCCTGTTGTTTCAATTTAAATGTCTCTTTAAAGTATTTCCCCCCTATATTTAGGCTAAAAAACTCAAATCCAATACAATAATAACCACTTCTCAATTATATTAATAAAGATTCCCAAAAATAAACATAACTGAAATGGTAAAACTCCAAACATATAGAAATATTGAAAGTAAGACTAGGGATTGGTTGTCGAAGAAGGGAGATGAGAAAATACAGATACTTCAGAAGGGAGACGAGGGAAACTAGACTTTTCACACAACAATTTAGCTTTATATGATACACTTTCATTTTTTTGTCAATTCCAGAATTAATGATACATTGCGATATATCTGCTAACACTTTAGCTTTAAAATACTCATTTCATTTTTAATGAGTGATTTTTAGCAACACAAATATCTATGATTTATTTTGACCATAAATATTAAGTCTTTCTTTCTTAAAATCTATATAAAGTTAGACAATATCATATAAATTGAGATGGAGGGAGTACGTTTTTTTGATTTCAACATTCTATTTAGGATTGTACAACAACAACATACCTAATAAAATCCATCTCTGTTTCTTAAACTATGTACCCGATCAAACATAATTTCCAAATTTCAATTTCAAAAACATATTTAAAAATAAAAGAAAAATCATCGCGAAACAACCACTTAATTTAAAGCGGAGGGAATGATATGTACCTGGCAAGCAATGCAACAGAAGCGGAACTGTTCAGGGTCATTCAATCTCCTTTTGCAAGTGTAGCAAGTAGGGTCTCCAACAATCAGAGAGCCAGATCCACTATGTGGCAGCGGATTCAAAGCAACTACCCATTTCTTGTTGCATTTGTATGGCTGCACATAGCAAATTATATATATCTCATCACTAACACATATATACTTAAATAATATATTCAGTCAAATCCTAATTAGGTGAGGTATGAAAAAGGTAATAATGTACACATACTTTACTATTATCTCCTGGAGATAGAGAAATTATTTTCGAATTAATATACAAAAACTAATTATATGAAAACAACAAGAATTGCAAATTGTTGTATGAGCAAAATAATCAATCATTGTGCAACCTATAGAAAATAGTGTACACAGATCTATCCACTATAAAGTTATATATGATTAAAGTTCATATGCTTTTTATATGGAGTCCAAATAAAAATAGCTAAACTTTAATGTATGTGCATTAGTGAATGAATTTAGGCAAACATAACAAAATCAACCATATGTTTCTTAAGTTTTAACAAAAATAAAATAAAATTGAACTTCAGCCATTTTGTTCTTCAAATAAATGGGTAGACTTGTAAATTTTTACCCACAAAATGACTTAATTAGTGGGACAAAACATAGATGAGGCAAGGATGAGACTAGTAAAATGCTTGTTTTTAGGGTAGAGACCCCAAAAACTTAATACTGATTTTATGAATTTATCGTTGCTTAGAACAAAATATTACAATAATAAGTACAAATTTTGTATATGTAAAAATCTCAATTGTTATATTAATAAATAATATTTTTATAATAACATCCAAAATAATAATAGTATAAACAAATGACTACATTTTATGAACTGGTACTATATCAATTTAAATTTACCTGAATTTCGGTACAGTCAATATATTTCTCCATCTCATCAAGAGGAACAACATCTTTGTAAACATGTCGATAAATCTGAAGTAGGTCATGCTCATTGTGTTTGTCTGTAGCAATGCAATTCCTGCATAAATCTGAATCACATGTGATACAATACTTGTTCAGCTCATTCTTTTGAAGTCCATCATGTACCAAACATGTCCCAAAGAATGTCTTCTTCAAAAATAGCCCTAGCCATGCTGGCATATCCCTGCTAGGAGTTTCCAATTTTCCCTACAAATATAATCATTGTAATAATAGATTATGATATTTCATTGATCTAATTGAATTACATCATTTTTCAAAATAGTAAACTCACCTGAAGTAATATTATCATCAAATATACATATTTTTACAAGAAAATAAAAAGCACTTATAATCCTAATTATCTATTCAAGAAAGCTTTCTTACTATTTGAACCGTAAATTTATATTATATCATCAAATATACATACATCAAAAAAAGTTAAGAAGAAAAGAAAATACTTATCAAACTAATCATCTATTAAGTGTACTCTCATCCAACAATTGTTTGATCAGGAACTTTAATGAACTTTAAAGATTTAAAGTAATTATATCAAGGCTCGTTTAGGAATGAATCAAATCCATTCAATTTCTAGCTAGTTGAAAGTTTAATTTTTTGGAGAAACTAATACTTCACTTCTTTGTAGTTGACTAAGTTCTAAGAACATCTACATACATTTTATATATAATAATAATCAGAAATGTATGTTAAGATTTTCTTGACTCTTTCATGAAGTTTTTTTTAGGATAAAATGTTCAGTGATGAGAAACTTTTAGTGGAACACAAACGAGAAACATTTCCAAAATTTTTTGAGTTAATGGAAATATGCATCTCCATAATTAGAAATGAACAAAAAAACATGAAACAAATCATGTATATTTTTCGTGTCCACCTTCTCCCTGATATGTTGTATAGATGAGACTTAAGGGGTTGTTTGATATGCAAACTATATTATCTCGAGAATGTAAATTCTTGAACTAACTTATCCTGAGGCGGGATAAAATAATTTCAAATTTGATAGGAAGGTGAAATATTTAGGGTTCAGTGTGGAGATCTATATTGTCAACACAATACATAAGAGTCTAGAGTTTACATGTGAATCAAAATTTTACTTTTACTTCATCTTTTTATATTGACTTGTCAAGAAAATGATACGTTATATGTTGAAAGGAGGGTTTGAAGCAAAAAGAGTAGTCTCTAACATACTTGGAAGTTGGTTTGTAGCAAATAGGAAGTTTGTTTGACATGGTTAGGAGCGTTGTTGAAGTATAACTAATGGCTCAGATCAATAAATAGTCCAAATAGAAGTTCACATCAAGTCCATGAACCGAGTTGAAAGAAAGAACTCAACAAAGACATAGAAAATATGGTTTTACAGGATGATTTAGGGCAAAATATGCTCGCCTTCTAATGTGAAAAGAAGTAGAATGAACATGAACTAGAATACACAAAACCGTTAGAAGTTTGCATATTCTAGACTCCATTAGAGGAAAAAAAATGTACATGATGCAAAATAGAATATAGTTAAAACTACAAAATCAGTACATGTTTGATTTTACGATGCAGACAAGCCAATAAAGCATAAGACGACTCCCCTTTCCCTTAAATATATATCTAACATGAAAGAGTTATCAAGATTAAAATATTTAACTGTTAAATAAATCAAGTATAGCCTATAATTAGAAAACATTAAGTCTCTCGTAAAATCAAGTCTGGAAAACTTTCTAATATGTTATCATTTTCTAGATGCCCACAAAGATAAATTGTTTAAAACAAGATGATGTAATTAATTAAGTAACACAGCTTTACAAAGTAGATCCAAATTCAATTTCTTCAACAATCGTTACATTTTATACAAATCACTTAAGAGGCTATCACACATAGTCAGTCCAGTGTTTTAAAAGGCGGGGCGTGAGGCGAGACATTTTATACAGTACGTGGCGAAACGTAAGCCTCGAGACACGAGGCGTAAGTCTCATAGATCTACCAGGCATAGTCCATGTGTATTCAGTTTTATAGTTTTAATACTAATAAATAAGCAAAAAGTAAACTTTTCAATGATTACAAATGAATTTTTATAAATAACCTATAATATATAGAAATTATATTATGATTTTAATTTGAGATAAGTATTAGTAATCAATAATGAAAGAAAAATAGTATGATAATTACTGTTTGAGAAATCGTTACATCATAATAAAAAATATGTTTTTTTAAAGCAAAAAAATTAACTAAAAATGTTCGTCCTAGGTTTTTACGCCTAGGACTTACGTTATGCTCGAGGCTTACGCCTCAAATTTTAAAACCTACGTCTTATGAATCTAGGTCTTTAATTTATGGCCCGGTGAATTTTTGATATGTGCCGTCCCGAGACTCGCCCCAAAAACATCTTTGAAAACACGGTCAATCCCATGAAATTTCATCAACAATCAAAGGGAAAAAATAATTTTCTACTTCATTTTTGAAATGGAAATGAATGAATAAAATAGTAAAAATTAAATCTCACACAAAGCATAGAAATAAACAATCAATTCTGAATAAATCAAAATTCCAATTATAAGATACTTGCATCTTGAATACTAAAACTAACAAAAAAGTTATACCTGTTCCTTTGTTCCAAAAGATAACGAATCAGAGTTTTTCATTTCCCCCCCCCCCCATTTTTTCCTCTCTAGAGCGTTTCATTTTTCTGAAAATGGTATTTGAAGAAGCCACATAAAACTACTAGTAGGATTTTATATTGCTAGTATATGTTCCCTCAAAGTGTACTAAATTGTCAAGAAGTAATAAAGACAATTGTTTTAGTCAAATATTTTATTTTAGAGGAACATAATGACAAATGGATCCTCGGTTCTCTAATTGTCCGTTATATTACAAGAGACAACGGAGATATGTTCGATGAGAAAGTGTGGAACATTTCTTCCAATTTTACCCTTACGATGAGAAGCGATGAATCCAAGACAGATTTTTGAGTTGGTAAAACCAGATATTTTGAGGTCAAATTATATGTATGTAATGGGCAATATTTTCATTTCATTTTGCTTGTGAATTAGTGTGAACATAGAAAGATTTTGAAACTCTATGAAATTTTTTCCCTTTTCTATTCAAGTCCTCCATTTAAAGTTTTTTTCCAAAACAATCCTATAGGTAAAGTCAAGCTTTCTCACTTTAAAGTTTCTCCAAGTAAGGCATTTGCACACATATTTAGGATTTATCCATGTATGAGGTAATTAGATTTAGTAAAATTGAAATCAAGGCAAATTATTAATTTTGTGTTTTAATTTTTTATTTTTACTAAAAAGGGAATGATAATAAAAGGAAGAGGTAAATCATTGATTTTCTCTTTATATATCACGTCCTGAGCCTACATCCTCGGGGAGATTGGTATCCGAAGATCATTGTTGACCTCAAGTGGACCCTTGGCCTAGCTTACTTACTCAGCAGAAGACTTAAACACAATAAATAACTTAAAAGTAATAATTAGCCAAAATGGCAACCCAGTCTTAGTCGATTACAAGTGAAAGGAAAAAACTAAATAAAACTAATACTATCTGTCTATGAAACCTCTAAAATAAAGAGGGATATTGGGACAAGACCCCCAATCATCCTAACAACTGAAAACTAAAACAAATAACTGAACGATAAAGATGTCCTCCGGAATGAAGGGAGACTTTCCAACTATCTCTGAGCTTCTCACTGGATCAACGGTGCGCCGAATGCCGATCCTAATTACCTGCATTTGCATCATGATATGATGCAGGCCAAATGACATCAGTACATTGAATGTACGAGTATGCGAGTTGGAATGCTAAACAACTTAAGCTTGAAAAAGAGTAAGAAGGAACACTTACCTTGGCTCTGCCTCAACTCATGAATAACAAACTCATTTCAATATAATGCAATTTAAAAGCAAGTGTAATATAAAGAAAAGTTGTTTAAAAACATGTTGTAAACTCTGAATGTATACAAGGATACAATTAAATTTGAGATGTATGTAAAAATACAAATAAACTAATGTATATAAACAAATGCATTTAACTTCTCTGGGAGTTTCTCTAATCGACAACTATCACTTAAATGTTATAGTGATAATATAATAATCTACCTCACGCTGCCAGCGCATCCTATACCCGGCCAAAGGTACAAGACTCGAACTGCCTAAATTGATCCACTAGTCTACTGTGAAAAGGATTCCTTTAAAAAGTATGACTCTTTTCAATCCATGGTGACTACATGATTTTATGGAGATGTGAGTAATGTGAACTCATGCTCGTCCCCAATTTAGGGCTCAACACTACTCCCCAAATGTAATGACTCTTATGTTTTTAAAACATACTTCTTCTGTGATTTGAGATTAATGCTCCTTTTCTCCTTCGTTTTTCATCTCTAAACCCTCTAAACTTCCGTGGTTTTTTTCCCAAACACTTAAAGTCATTAGTATCCTCAATACCGAGTAGATTTGACTCGAAAACAACCCGTTAGCATGAATCAAATCAACACTCAACCAACAAGAATTCAACAATTTTCTTCAAGAATTCACTTTTTATCATTCAACCTACTCAAAATCGCTGAATTTAAACCAGCTGGTGTGTGGGTGAACTAACCCAACACGAAAAGATCTCACATACCTTGATATGGATCACCTCCGACGAAATCCACTCGCAAACCTTGGCATTCTTGGCGAATTCTTGGCTTTTCTCACTTTCCTTCTTCTTTTCTCTCTTCTCCAAGCCCTAAGCGTGATTTTTTGATTTTCTAAAACTGAACTAAACTTAGTTTTTACCCCAATAAACCCCTTAAAATGAAATTGGAAATTAATTGGTGAAAAGACTAGTTTGCCCTTCCTTAAATCCGGATTGAGACTTTTCTTACTTCAACAACCCAACTGTCGATAGGCATATCTCCCTCATACGATATCGAAAATGCGCAAATTTGGCGGCGTTGGAAAGATCTCACTACAAAAAAAAAACCACAAATTGCCAACAAATTTTACTAACAACTTAAGTTGGTTTGTATTCTACTAACAAATTATCAATATATTTCTATCTATATTAAATTTTAAAATTTAATAACGAAATTCTAACAGATTACCAACCAAAATCTTACTAACTAAGTATTTTATTTGGTAAATATGACGGGAAAAAAATGGTGCCAAATTTAGCAACATTCTATCAATGGATTACCAACTGAAATTTTACTGACGTACAACTTTTGTTGATAATATTACCAACGAAATATATATCGTTTGGCAAATATGACCAAAAAACTATATAATTTAATAACATATTACCAATGAATTACTAACCATACATTTACCAACGACTGAATTCTGTTGCTAAATTTACCAACCAAATATAAATATATTGGTAAAATAGTAATGAAATGTAATTTGTTGGTAAACTTGCCAATCAATATCTAATTAGTTGAAAATTTTGCCGAAGAATAAAGATTGTGGTTATTAAATTACTAACATCATTAGAATAGTTTGTAATATAACAACCGATTATTAATTCATTGGTAAAATGTACCAACATACTAATTATTAGTTGGTAATATTACATATGAATGTTTAGTTGAATAGTAACTATTACCAAATGTGATAAAATATATTGGTAAATTATTAATTACTAACTTATATTTGAATATTTGATAATTTATCAATTGAAGTTAAATTTTTTGGTAAATTAACATCTAGTGTTGAGGCTTTCATATTTAGTTTGTGTCGTTAGACATTTTAACTATTAAATTTTAGTTAAAACTTGCCTTTGGTCAATATTTTTTTTAAACTTGCTCAAATTAAAACTATGTCAGTGTTATTAGTTTCGAAAGGTAATTTTAAATTTAACAGGAAGGTTGGTTTAAGTTTTGAAGCTTTCATTTTTTGTTTGTGCCGTTAGGTGTTTTAAATCTTATGTTTTGGTCAATATTTTTGTGAACATGCTCATATGAGAATCTCGTCAGCGTCATTAACTTCAAAGGTCATTTTTTATCTAATATGACTGGTGGTTCGGATATTGAGGCTTTCATTATTAGTGTGTGCACTTAGGCGTTAAAATGGTATAAATATATGTGGTGGTTTCCCAAATCATCACACAAAGTTTTAAAATAATGGGGTGTTCTGAGGCGCGAAATCCATGGGCTATAAGACAAGAAAAAATCGAGAATTTTGAATAATTCCTAAAAAAGGCATGTAAAGACGAAAATAGGCGTTTAAAAATTGTGTGAGTATACATGGTGGTTCCCCAACTCATTAGACTGTTTTTTGAGAAAAAAATATTTGTGTTCCAGGGCGCCAGCTAACATTTATGAAAAATCGAGAAATTTGGATAATTAGATTTGTTCAGCTGCCGTGCCCATTTTCTCGGTTTCCTTCATGGATCCTTGAGTCCTACATCACCTGCATCATACAATTCTGGGTGCATTGCCCTACAATTGTGTTCATCAAGCCCTTGTAGACAAACCATATTATATTGAACCTTGGTTTAGTTTGATTCCACATTTTTTCCAATAAATATAAATATGTATAGTATGAATGAATCATCCTGTCTTCAGATATAGAAAAATTGTAGTATATATATACCCCTTAACACATAAAAAAAATGTTGGTGTATATATGTACCATGAATTATATATATAAGTTAATTAGCCCATGAATAAATACACGTGTCACTCTAATTAATACTAAGTAAGCTCCTAGTTAATCTTAGTTTTTGAAATGGAAACCTGAAAAATGTGAGTTTTTTAAACTGTGATTTTTAGAATATGAAATTGCGTTTGGACATACGTTTTGCTTGAAAAAATTTAAGTTTTCTAAGTGGAGTCAAGTTCCAAAAAACCCAAAAAGAACTATATTCAAATCAAATTTTGAAAATTTAACACATATATGATGTTAAATTTTTTAAAAACTACTCCCAAAATATATGAAGAAACATCAACATAGTAATGAAACATATATAAAATGGACTCAACATACACCTTCAACACGTATACCAAAAAAAGTACTAGTCACCTTAAACAAAGCTAGGTTGAGTGAACTCTTCACTTTTGATGCCGCACCAATGTTGGATTCTCCAAAAAATACTTTACTTTCGAAGAATCCAACACGTACCGATTGATATTTTTGAAAAGTTCAAATAACATGACGCATTAAAAGAGTGATCATGCATCCACATATACTTTTAACCACACAATGACAATGCATGCAAGAAATTTAGGTCTCAAAAGTCTTAATTAAAAATAAAAAGAGTTGAAAGCACATAGGTTTTCAAGTAGCAGCATAAGCCACAAAGTTGAAAATTATTCAAGCAAAGTACTTCAAAATGATGAAATAGAAGCAAAGCATGTTTATTTCAAAGGAGCTCTGTGAGGAATTCCCTTCCTCTTGCGTTTCCTCTTCGTCTCAACAGGCTTTTCCCACTTGGCTTCTACCTACAAATTCCATCACACCATATGTTATTCGCAAAACATTTATATATACTGACATTATAGAGATATAATATTCCTGTAGTTTCAATTTATATGTCTCTTTAAAGTATTCCCCCCCTATATTTAGGCTAAAAAACTCAAATCCAATACAATAATAACCACTTCTCAATTATAATAATAAAGATTCCCAAAAATAAACATAACTGAAATAGTAAAACTCCAAACATATAGAAATATTGAAAGTAAGACTAGGGATTGGTTGTCGAAGAAGGGAGATGAGAAAATACAGATACTTCAGAAGGGAGACGAGGGAAACTAGACTTTTCACACAACAATTTAGCTTTATATGATACACTTTCATTTTTTGTCAATTCTAAAATTAATGATACATTGCGATATATCTGCTAACACTTTAGCTTTAAAATACTCATTTCACTTTTAATGAGTGATTTTTAGCAACATAAATATCTATGATTTATTTTGACTATAAATTTTAAGTCTTTCTTTCTTAAAATCTATGTAAAGTTAGACAATATCACATAAATTGAGATGGAGGGAGTACGTTTTTTTGATTTCAACATTCTATTTAGGATTGTACAACAACAACATACCTAATAAAATCCCTCTCTGTTTCTTAAACTATGTGCCCGATCAAACATAATTTCCAAAATTCAATTTCAAAAACTTATTAAAAATAAAATAAAAATCATCGCGAAACAACCACTTAATTTAAAGCGGAGGGAATGATATGTACCTGGCAAGCAATGCAACAGAAGCGGAACTGTTCAGGGTCATTCAATCTCCTTTTGCAAGTGTAGCAAGTAGGGTCTCCAACAATCAGAGAGCCAGATCCACTATGTGGCAGCGGATTCAAAGCAACTACCCATTTCTTGTTGCATTTGTATGGCTGCACATAGCAAATTATATATATCTCATCACTAACACATATATACTTAAATAATATATTCAGTCAAATCCTAATTAGGTGAGGTATGAAAAAGGTAATAATGTACACATACTTTACTATTATCTCCTGGAGATAGAGAAATTATTTTCGAATTAATATACAAATACTAATTATATGAAAACAACAAGAATTGCAAATTGTTGTATGAGCAAAATAATCAATCATTGTGCAACCTATAGAAAATAGTGTACACAGATCTATCCACTATAAAGTTATACATGATTAAAGTTCATATGCTTTTTATATGGAGTCCAAATAAAAATAGCTTAACTTTAATGTATGTGCATTAGTGAATGAATTTAGGCAAACATAACAAAATCAACCATATGTTTCTTAAGTTTTAACAAAAATAAAATAAAATTGAACTTCAGCCATTTTGTTCTTCAAATAAATGGATAGACTTGTAAATTTTTACCCACAAAATGACTTAATTAGTAGAGACCCCAAAAACTTAATACTGATTTTATGAATTTATCGTTGCTTAAAACAAAATATTATAATAAGAAGTACAAATTTTATATATGTAAAAATCTCAATTGTTATATTAATAAATAATATTTTTATAATAACATCCAAAATAATATAGTATAAACAAATGACTACATTTTATGAACTAATACTATATATATTTAAATTTACCTGAATTTTGATACAGTCAATATATTTCTCCATCTCATCAAGAGGAACAACATCTTTGTAAACATGTCGATAAATCTGAAGTAGGTCATGCTCATTGTGTTTGTCTGTAGCAATGCAATTCCTGCATAAATCTGAATCACATGTGATACAATACTTGTTCAGCTCATTCTTTTGAAGTCCATCATGTACCAAACATTTCCCAAAGAATGTCTTCTTCAAAAATGGCCCTAGCCATGCTGGCATATCCCTGCTAGGAGTTTCCAATTTTCCCTACAAATATAATCATTATAATAACAGATTATGATATTTCATTGATCTAATTGAATTACTATCATTTTTCAAAATAGTAGACTCACCTCAAGTAATATTATCATCAAATATACATATTTTTCCAAGAAAATAAAAAGCACTTATCAACCTAATAATCTATTCAAGAAAGCTTTCTTATTATTTGAACAGTAAATTTATATTATATCATCAAATATAGATACATCAAAAAAGGTTAAGAAGAAAAGAAAATACTTATCAAACTAATCATCTATTAAGTGTACTCTCATCCAACAATTGTTTGATCAGGAACTTTAATGAACTTTAAAGATTTAAAGTAATTCTATCTTTAGGAATGAATCAAATCCATTCAATTTCTAGCTAGTTGAAAGTTTAATTTTTTGGAGAAACTAATACTTCACTTCTTTGTAGTTGACTATGTTCTAAGAACATCTACATACATTTTATATATAATAATAATCAGAAATAGTTGGTAATATAACAACCGATTATTAATTCATTGGTAAAATTTACCAACATACTAATTATTAATTGGTAATATTACATACGAATGTTTAGTTGAATAGTAACTATTATCAAATGTGATAAAATATATTGGTAAATTATTAATTACTAACTTATATTTGAATATTTAATAATTTATCAATTGAAGTTAAATTTTTTGGTATATTAACATCTAGTGTTGAGCCTTTCATATTTAGTTTGTGTCGTTAGACGTTTTAACTTTTTACTTTTAGTCAAAACTTGCCTTTGGTCAATATTTTTTGTAAACGTGCTCAAATTAAAACTATGTCAGTGTTATTAGTTTCGAAAGATAATTTTAAATCTAACAGAAAGGTTGGTTTAAGTTTTGAGGCTTTCATTTTTTGTTTGTGCCGTTAGGTGTTTTAAATCTTATGTTTTGGTCAATATTTTTGTGAACATGCTCAGATGAGAATCTCGTCAGCATCATTAACTTCAAAGGTCATTTTTTTTATCTAATACGATTGTTGGTTCGGATATTGAGGCTTTCATTATTAGTGTGTGCACTTAGTTGTTTTAACTTATAAATTTTGGCCAAAATTTAATTTCGATCAATATATTTGATAAACGTGTTTAGATTAAAATTTTGTCAGTGAAGTTAGATTCAGAAGGCATTTTTTATGTAATAAGACAAGGGGTTTGGGTTTTGAAGCTTCCGTTTTTAATTTGTGTCGTTAGACATTTTAACTTTTAAGTTTTAGCCAAAATTTTACTTTCGTCAATATTTAGGTAATCGTGCTTGAATTGAAATTTTGTCACCGCGTTTAGCCATATAAGTTCAGTTTTGATCTCGTAGGATGGTTGGTTCGGGTTTTGAGACTGTTATTTTTCAGTTTGTATCGTTAAGCTTTTTAACTTTTAACTTTTTATTATAATTTGAATTTGATCATTTTTTTAGAAACATGCTCAAATTTGAATTTCATTAGCGCAATTATCTCTGGAATGTCATTTTTTGTCTTATAGGAAGGTTGATTTGAATTTTGAGGTTTTCATATTCAGTTTATACCTTAGGCGTTTTAACTTTTATCTTTAAGTCAAAATTTAACTTTGCTTAACATTTTTTGTGAACGTGCTCTGATGAGAATTTAGTCAGCGCGATAAGCTTTCAGAAGGTCATTTTTATATCTAATATGATGGTTAGTTCATGTTTTGAGGCTTCCATTTTACGTTTGTGTTGTTATGCGTATTAACTTTTAAAATTTGACCAACAATCAAATTTGGTCAATATTTTTGATAAATGTGCTCAAATTAAATTTTTGATATACTGATATGTGTCATTGAAATTAATTTAGCTTGTTATCATAGATTTTGCATTGTTTCATTCTAATATGATTTCTAAAATTGATATTAGTATTTTTGGATTTATAGTTGTGCTCTAAGATTTTTAAATACAACAAATTGGTAAATATTTTACTGTTGAATAATCATTTATTTAATAATATATTGAATATATTGTCAATCAATTAGTAACCTAACACTAAACTTGAATGATATGTTAGCAACAAACTAACAATCAATTAGAAAAATTTATTAGAAAAATGAATAATCATACTAACACATTTAATATTTACAGAAAAAGGCCTAAAATACCCTCAAAGTATTAGAAATGGTATAAAATTACCCTCGATCCACATATTGGCTCCAAAATACCCTTCCCACCCACCTATTGGGTCCAAAATACCCTTGTCATTCACCTTTTGGTTCAAAATTCACCACTTATTTAACGATTTTATATTTAAACTATTTAAATATTTTTGTAAATACATAACACTCAACTATTTCTTATAGTTTAACTTATTAGTATAATTTATAAATCAAACACTAAAAAGCATTTTCGGAAAATATTTTCTACTCACCAATCAAACATGAGAAAATAAGTCGAAAATCTAGTTATTTTCCAGGAAAACATTTTCTAGAAAAACATTTTCCAAGGGAAAACATTTTTCTTCGTACCAAACACACCCTAAAAGTTGTTCTTTAATGACATATGAATTGGGGCAATTATAATTATTTCCTTTTGCTTTCATTTTACAGTTGCAAATTTGTTTGATTGCCGCTAAAGATAAGAATTGACGACATTTTTTAACTGCCAATAATATTATTGACTGGTAAATTCTTTCTAAAACCCATCTAGTTTACTAATAAATTTAGTTAAAAGATGGCATTTTCGTGACAACAAAGTCTTGACAAAGGCTAAAAGATATACGACAATTAATTAATCATTATATATTTCTTTAGAACTAAGAAAATAAAAGTACACTAAGTAACAACTTAAAAAACTTTTATTGTGTAAACTAAATAACTAACTTCATTATATAATCAAATCCTATGAAAAAGCACAAATAATAATCTTCGCGCAAACTTCCTTCTCACTATATTGAAATCATTCAAACCCGGATGTATGCTGTTAATTTTTTTTTTCCTATTTTTCTATTGAGGATGACACATTATATATAGCAGCTTCATTCAGTTCATAGATATACAATTATTTATCCCAGATTTAAAATGACTATAAATTTCTATGAAACATTCTATCAAACACCATATATATTTGTCAAGTATAAACAAATGAATAAGTACTATAACTAAACTATTCATACGATGTCAAAACTAGCAAACTTTAGAAAGAAATACCATACATATTCCAAGATTGAAGAGTAAGTTTTGTTTGAATAAGAAAAGGACACATCTAGCATTCATTTTTGCCTCTTTACAGAACATCTCTCACCATCTCTCATCTACCTCTTTTGGACACAATAATAACTATTAGGTCATGCAAGATGCAGGACTACATGCTAACGGCTATATGAATCATCACTAACCATATTTCTCCATTTACATTTATAATAACTATCTGAGACTCCAACTGCTCCTCCAAACCATTTTATGTCATTACTTACAAGAAATAGCTTCATGAGTAAGACACAATGACTTTTTTCACTCATTCATAAGTTCATCATTTGACTCATCAAAAGGCAAAGCAGGATCAATGTATTTTCAATTGAACTACCTAGTCACTACATCTTCTCTATTTGATACTTATTAATCATTGAGTCAATAATAAGTTTCAGTATAACACCTTGTTTTAAGTCATTGAAAGGCTAAGAACAGGAAGAACAGTACGCTCACTTGTAAGTCTTCGCCTCGTGATTTATCCTTTGCTTTTTTTTTTTTGTTATTACAGAGTCTTTGCTACTTTTTATTTTTTCTGTACGCCATGCTGGTTAAGATGGTGACTCCCTGGCAAAGTGAGAACAATTTTTCAATTATACAACCAAAAAAGGAGAAGTTTTGTTTAGAAAATGATGTAAAGATTTTAAAATACCAGTCCCACAAAGCTAGAAAAAATTATACGCCTCTTCTTCACTCAAGAGCGGCTCAAGCGTATTAGAGGTCTAAAGCAAAAATTAAACAGGTTCTTAAACTTAAATTGTTGATAAATTTTATATAATTTATTTCTTCTAGTTTTCACCTCATAATATAACCATTTTTATTTTAAATTATTCTTCATAAGATATAGTACTAGAAATATGTCAAATTTCTTCTAATAATCCCTTCATTTTTTCATGAAATGTTTACTTTTTCTACAAATAGTATTTCAATATTTGTTAAAAAATAGTAACGTATAACCTATTATTATAATAAGTTAAAAGCTTTTATTTTAATTGCCGGTGGAAATAGGGACTTTCCCGGCCACTCCATATTTGCCATAAATTTCATAATTTAATGAATTGCCACTAAGAGGTATGTAAGCTTCCATAGTGTTGGGTTTGTTCACCCCCGCGCCAAACATATTATTTTCAGCGTAATTCCATTCTCAAAAAGTTGAAGGATTTAAGTTCTTGATAGGTGTTCTTGAGGTTCATTGTTGATCTTGTCTTGTTGGTGTTTTGATGGTTTCTTGAGATGAAAGTGATTGTTTGGAGTGTTCCTTTGAGTCTATTAGTGTTTACTTAGGTTGGGTAATTCAATCTAAGGAAAAATAATTCATATTTCACTATAGCGTAATTCTTTTATCGGAAAAGGACCTAAAATATCCTTGAAGTATTGAAAATGGTACAAAATTACCCTCCATCCACCTATTGTCTCCAAAATGCCCTTTTCATCCACCTATTGGCTCCAAAATACCCTTGTCATCCACCTTTGGGTTCAAAATTGACCACTTTTCTTTAAATATTTTTTAAAATACTTGGCGTTCAACTATTGATTATAATTTTAATTTATTAATATAATTTATAAACCAACCCACTACCCACTCATTACTAACTAAACCTCACTCAATTAATGATCCAATTATAATATCAAAATCGCCATAAACACTACTAAAACACGATGAAATTTTAGATTTCTGAAAATGACATCCAAAATTATTCGAGTCTGAATCGAAACCCCAATTAAATTTAGGTTGAGCCGCTTATTTAGGAGGACACTTTCTTTCAAAATTGTATTAGAAATTTATGATTAAAGGTAAACAAGTAATACATCCCGCATTAATTCATACACTTTTTTTAAATATAATTTATAAATATTTATGATTTGTTATAAAACCTTTAATATATTATTTTGAAAAAAAGTTACCTATGAAGTAACATCACATAATTGAGACGTAAGAATAATTAAGATCAACATAGTCAGACTTTTAAGTTTATCGGTGATTTTTATTTAGCCACTTGAATGTATGATAATTTACTTCTATAATTTTTAAAAACACTCAATTGGTAGTAGCTTGCATTAATAATGTGACGGTTTATTAAGAGGAATTTAATTAGTAATGGGTGGGTAATGGATTGATATATAAATTATTCTAATAAGTTAAATTATAACAAATAGTTGAGCACCACGTATTTTAAAAAATATTTAAATAGTTTAAATATAAAACCGTTAAATAAGTGGTCAATTTTGAACCAAAAGGTGGATGACAAGGGTATTTTGGACCCAATAGGTGGGTGGAAAGGGTATTTTGGAGCCAATAGGTGGATGAAGGGTAATTTTGTACCATTTTCAATACTTTGAGGGTATTTTAGGCTCTTTTCCGTTACTTTATTTGTTCATATATTTGTTATTTTCAAATAATAATTCTTAGTTTTGGACTAAACTTGAGAAAACAAATCGATTAAAAACGATTTAGGGTCAAAAAACGAGAGGCGAAATTCGTCGAAACGTTGCCTGAAGAGGGGCTGGCGTGGTGCGCCCCAGATGTGCCCAAAGTGCTGGGGCGACGCGCCTGCAGTGCGCCCAAAGTCAGTATCTGAAGTTAGGGGCTAGTGCCCCGCGCCCAGAACGCGCTAGGGTCGCCTTTCCCCACTTCTTTTGCACCGGTAGTCCCGTTTGAGCTTATTTAAAGTGTATCCTCACTCCTTTTGATTCTTAACTCTTTAAACTACTTCTAAACACTTATAAATCATTCATAACATGAAGCATAACCTTGAAATAATAATTTAAATTCAAGGTAAAGTCAAGATTAAGTTTTGAGATTTCTTTCAAGCCTTTTTTAGAAAGTCCCTTCGAGTTCTTTTGAGGAGTCTTCTACAACTTCTAGTAACTTGTTTTCAAGACTCAAGCAAGTGAGTATAAGAGTGAAGAGTATGTATTCACGAGGCAAAAATATCACCTAGATCCATCGTATCATGAACCATAACTCTTAAATTCATACTTCACATTCAAGAGAGAGAGAGAGTTAAGAGTAGAGTTCAAGTCTTTAAGTTCCATTGTGAGTTCTTTTAGATCCATCATTGATATGAACTAAGTTCTGAGGAAGTAAACAATATAATGAGATATTCATAAAGGAGTTTCATCTAGTTACTTAGACCTTAGAGTCGAGTTGTTCATGCCCATAACTTCCGCATGAATTTCATTAATTGAGTATCATTGGGAGGAGGAGTATCTCCAAGTTCTAAGTCTTAAGTATTGAGTTCCTTATTCCTATCTTGAGTTAAGAAGTATCTTTCAGTTCTCGAGTTGAGTAGTTCATGCTCATAATTCCGCATGAACCCTCCAAGTTGAAAGTCATGAAATCATAAACATGAGATCATGAACCTTGAATCCATATTTCAATTCAAGAAAAGTTAACAGTCAAGTCTAAAAGTTAAGAAGCAAGTCAAAGTAAAGTTTATAAAGTTTTCTAAAGTCTTTCACAAATGTTTTCACTTCGTTTTAAAAGACTTGAAATTCAAGTCAAGCAGAGTAAAAAGTTGGGTTCATTTCTCAAAAGCTATAGGGGAACTAAGTATTTCCTAAGAGTTAAGTTTTGAAGTAAGCAACGAGTATCAAGTTAAGTTCACTTCTCAAGAGTTATAAGGGAACTAAGTAGTCCCTAAGAATTTAAGCAAATGTTTTCAAACTTTTGAGAAGGACGGGAAGCTAGACTTCTACATAGCCTATGTATAGCTTTAATAGAAGAAAGAGGAAAATATGATTTTCAAAAGAGAGATTTTTAAAAATCTAAGTTTTGAGCACTAATTTCAAACCACAGAATCAGTATGTTTGTAAACATAAGAGCAGTATATTTTTGGGAGTAGTATTGAGCACCGATATGGGGGAGAGTTCAGATAACTCAAAGCCCCCATAAACCATGTTAGCCACTATGGGTAGAAAAGGGTCATTCCTTTTAGATGATTTCTTTC
Organism: Solanum chilense; assembly: GCA_032847665.1. Taxonomy (NCBI): domain Eukaryota; kingdom Viridiplantae; phylum Streptophyta; class Magnoliopsida; order Solanales; family Solanaceae; genus Solanum; species Solanum chilense. Next base: position 64,696,603 of record CM064969.1, read on the forward strand.
ACAGTTTATTAGTGGATCCATTAGGCAGTTCAGATCTTATACCTTTGGCCGGGTATAGGATGCGGTGGCAGCGTGTGGTAGATCACTATATCATCATCGTAGCCCTTAAGTGATGGTTGTCGGTTAGAGAATCTCCCATAGATAAATGTATTTTTATATACATCAGTTAATTGTATTTTTATATACATTTCAAAGTTATGTTGTATCCTTATTATCCACACAGAGTTGACATCATGTTTTTAAACAACTTTTCTTTATACTGAACTTGTTTTAAGATGGTTTATATTGAAATGAGTTCAATTGAGTGTCGGGAGTTGAGTATCTTAAGTCGAGTATCCTGAGTTAATTTGTACTTCATTGAGTAGAGTACCATATATTTGCGTTGAATACCTAATCTTTGAGTTGAGTATCTTATTCTTGATTGAGTTGAGTTGAAAAGAGGTAAGTATGTTTCCTTTTATTCAAGTATCAAGCTTATGTTATACTTTAGAATTTCCCTTGCATACTCGTACATTTTACGTACTGAGTCATTTGGCTTGTATCCTTTGATGATACAGAGACATGTCTTCAAGATCATCAACAGGAGCTTCATTGATATATCCCCGAGTTCGAGTTAGCCATGGTGACTCCTTTTTTTCGGGGATTTTATTTACTTCTCAGTTTAGTCTGGATGTCGTGGTCTTGTCCCGACTTCCATCTTTATCAATTAGAGGCTCCATAGATAGTCAGTTTAGTTAAGGAGTCTGTATTTTGCATTTATTTTATTAAATATTTTAAAGACTAAAGTTGCCTATTTTATGGCTAGTTGAATATATTATTTTCTTCAAAGTTGTTCATTTGAGTTAAAACCTTGTAAAGTTTATTTTATTCAGTTTTAAGCTTTTGTATACTTAAGTTAGTCTTCCGCTTGTAGTCAGCCCAAATAAGGGTTCGCTTGGGGACCAGCAATGGTTCTTGAGTGCCGGTCACGTCTAGAGTGTAGACTCGAATCGTGATAATTTAATTCACTTCAAAAGATGTTAAAAAAATATTTAAATGTTCATATAGTTTAAGTACTAAAGTAAATTATGTTGCCAAGTCTCAAGAGATTTATATGTATTTTCTGTAAGTTTAAACATATAAAGTTTAAATCTTAAATACATAACAACACAAGTTAATGATCAACAAACTAAGCAGGGTTGAGATCGCTAGACAAAGTTGGGATATTGAAAGTCCACATGTATTAGAAATCTTTTTTCCTTCTTAAACATCTTTACATAACATCTTTGTTGATATTTTGTTCAATACGGGCTGACTCATTCCCTTCGGACTGATCTATACATATTCTGAAATGTGTAAATTGGGTATATAGCATTTTTTATAGTAATATTCTCAAGATATAGCATTAGAGTTTGTATTTCAATATATAACATTTAATATCTCAAGCTATAGCATATTATTATAAACTATAATGTTAATTTGAAATAATTAAAAAAAATTGTTTTTATAAAAATTTAATAAAAAAACGGACAAAAATAAAAATGGAAAATGACATTCTTTATTACTTAAATTAAATACAATTATTAATTGGTGTTAATTGATTAACACGTTTTAAGGAAATTTAAAAAATATTCAGATTAGTTAGTTGCCTTAAATCTCTCAAATTAGTTTAAATGAGGATAAATTTTGGTTTAATTCCTTAAAAAGCTCTAACAAATTGACATCAAGATACAAGCTGTTTTTTTTTCTTTACAATTTTCACTTTTCTTTCAGATTTGCAGCAGATATCAGTTTTTTTTTTAGTAATTGAAGAATTTTTTACGTTGGAAAAAAATTAATTTGCTATGATGGAGAACGTTGTGTCGATATTAATTAAACATAGTGGAAGGTGGAATTTATCAGGTTTGTTTTAATTATGATTTGTTGGTTTTGGTTATGATTTGTTGGGTTTTAACATGGAGAATATTGTGTCGATTTTTTTTTTTGTTATTTTAAGATCTGATATAGATTATAGATTTTTTTTTTGGGATGAAACAGTGTTTTGGTATATATACAATATCTGAAAACAACATGTAAATGTATATGTGTTTGAGTTTTAATAAAATTGTAGATTCGCGTAATAATTGATTTATGAATAAAATATAAAAAATGAAATTGAAAATGCAGTGTATTTAGTCACTAGTCAAAAAATAAGTATTTATAATTATGTGAATCGTTGAAGTATGAAAATTGTATTAATCGTGTATGAACCTTATATGAAACTTGTATCAATTATGTATGAAGTTTCTTTTTTGTTGAAATTAGAATATATGTTTCTGTTTGGCATATGAAGGTAAATGTTGATATAATTCTATATGAATTTTGTATGAAAACTGTATTTTTTTTTTGTTTAGTTAATTTTTTTTGTGATGATCTAAGCTATATTTATTTTTTTGTTTAGTAATTTTTTTTGGTATTTGTGTATATCTATAATATTAATGGAATTGTTGGTGAAAAAATAGTATATAATTGGTCGAAATATGAAATGCTAGTTTGTTTGTCTGTTTCCGATTTGTAATGCAATATTTGTATTATTTTTTTTGACATTTATAGTATGAAATGTGTATTTTTGGTATTAAATATTTTTATTTTATTTTTTAATGACATATTTTTTTGGAACTGTTTTTAATGAGCATTAATTTTCCATGTTAGGTAATTCCATCGACGGTTGATACGTATGTTCTTGTTGAAGGACCAAAGAAGTACAAATTTAACTACTAGGTGTGAAATTCAAAAGGTCAAAGGTTACTTGTAGCAGATGTCGTCAAGTTGGACATAACAGAAAGACATGTTCAAATTATTCTGTTAAAAAATGATTTCATGATTTTTACTTTGTGTTACACAACATGTTTTGTTTTATGGAATGAATTTGGTATAATTAATATTTGAGTAGTTGTGATTTCTTAATATTATCCAACTATAAATGATATTGAAACACATTTTGTGTCCATTTTCAAATTTTATTTCTATACTAATATATTGTTAAACAAGAACCGTACATAGTTCATACATTTAAACATATAATTGTACAGTAAAACTCTTGTTAAAATAGTTCATACATAGATCATACATAGTTCGTACAAAGTTCATACATATGGATCAAAAAATATATGATAGTTGTCATACTAAAACGATAATAAATCAAAAATGTGATATCATGTTCATACTAGTAGTAATCAGACTTCATACATATTTCATTCAGACAGTAATCAGACTTCATACATAATCAATAATGAAAGAAAGATTCATACAAATAAGCCAACAAATTAGAAATGTATGTCATGTCCATACAATTAGTAATCAGACTTTATACAGAAAAGCCAACAAATTAAAAATGTAATGTCATGCCCATACAATAAGTAATCAGACTTCATACAAAAAAATCAACAAATTAGAAATGTAATATCATGCCCATACAATTAGTAATCAGACTTCATACATACATCAATTTATATATCAAATCAAACATCATTCAAACACTTGTAATATGTATTAATATCGTATGAATTCTGTGTGGATTGATGTATTAGTTTGTATGACTTGTGTATAAATGTTGTATGAATTGATATTACTGTTGTATGATTTGTGTATGAAAGTACCTTAGAATTTCATTTCATGATTTGTGTATGAAAGTACCTTAGAATTTCATTTCATGATTTGTGTATGAATTGATTTGGTTGTCCATTTATATGACAGTGTTTGAATGATGTTTGAATTGATACATAAATTGATGTATGTATGAAGTCTGATTAGAAATTGTATGGACATGACATTACATTTCAATTTGTTGGCCTTTTTGTATGAATCTTTCTTCAATTATTGATTGTGTATGAAGTATGATTACTGTCTGGATAAAATATGTATGAAGTCTGACTACTACTAGTATGAACATGATATCATATTTTTGATTTATTATCGTTTTAGTATGACAACTATCATATATTTTTTGTTCCATATGTATGAACTTTGTACAAACTATGTATGATCTATGTATGAACTATTTTAAGAAGAGTTTTATTGTACAATTATATGCTTAAAAAGTTGTTTAATATATATGCTTTTTGTATGAACTGTATGATTCTTGTTTAACAATATATTAGTATAGGAATTAAATTTGAAAACGGACACAAAATGTGTTTCAATATTATTTAAAGTTGGACAATATTAAGAAACCACAATTACTCAAATATTAATTATACCAAATTCATTCCATTAAACAAAACATGTTGTGTAACAAAATGTAAAAATCATGAAATCATTTTTTAACAGAATAATTTGAACATGTCTTCCTTTTATGTCCAACTTGACGACATCTACTACAAGTAACCTTTGACCTTTTGAATTTCACATTAGCAAACTCCTTTCAGCGTTCAACATGCGATTTTCTAACTGATCTACTTGGATCGGAAGCCATCAATTTAAGCTTTGAAATATAACTGGGTATATTCCACGTACTCTCGCAGGGGATAGATTCAACAAGGATGACATATGCATCTCTGAAATTCTTCAGGCTATAAAAGGCAGAACATAAATATGTTTCATGCAAGTATCCTATATCTAAGAACTGCAATTACATGAATGGTGAAATCTCCCGCAACTACACACCTTGTGTTTAAATTTACTATGTACTTCTTTGGTCCTTCAACAACAACATACATATCAACCGTCGTGGTATCACCTAAAATGGAAAATCAATGCTCATTAAAAATTCATACAGTTAATCATACACAATTCATACAGTGAATCATACATAAAAAATACATGTTTCAGCAATTGATATTATAATATGAAGAGATCTGTAATTTCATACAGTAAATCATACACAATTCATACATTATTTATTTACACAAAAATTATATTTTAACTATTTTATACCCAAATAACAGAAAATAAAAACAACAAAACATAAAAAAGTTTTAAAAAATTAACTTTTACTAACCTTTGAACTTTTTTTGGGTTTAACTGTTTCTTCTTCTTCTTGTAAATGTGAAGTATAGATTTCAGATGCTCTTGTTTTTTTGGATTTTGATTTTATCAACTCTTCCACAAAATCAGATTCAGAATCTGATGATTCCTCGATTTCTTTTCCTTTCCTCTTCTTTCCTCTTTCTTTCGTCCTTTTCTCAGATTCATCTACATTTTTCTTTTCTTTCCCTTTTCTCTTCTTCTCGTTTCCTTTGGATGTTTTTTTTCTTCTATTGTTGATTTCCCTGATCTAGATTTAACTTTAACAGATGAAGGTTGAGATTGTGTTTGTGATAAAATTTTAAAAGATGGAGCATGAAAATCGTCTGAGCTTGCTTCTTCATTCAATCTTCTACATTTTCTCGGGGTTTCGTTGCCTCTTTTCGACATTGTACGGTTTGTTTATCGCAAGAGTTGAAGATTTGAGTGCTAAAAATGATGATTTGAATGCAAATATTTGAGAATTCTTGAAGAAGACTGTTAAGAGAGAAGTGATTTTGAGAGAAAATTTGGTGAAAATAAATTAGATAACTATATAATTTGGTGAAAATAAATTAGAGATAAAATCCCTATTATTTTGTAGTTATCTTAAAAAAGGTAACTATATAATATTTAATTTAAATTACATTAATTAAGAGTTTGTTTAAAAAAGGTAACTTAAAATAATAAATTTAATTAACTACATTGGTTTAAATAAGGTAATTGAATTATTTAAATAAGTTAATTATTATTTTAAAAAATTAATGAGAATAATATATTATTTCTTGATATGCTATAACTTGATAATAATATGCTATAAGTAGTTTATTATTAAAAAGTTTGTTTATAACTTGATATTTAACATCTTAAATATGTGTGTAGTGTTATTTTTATTTCTGAAATTTGATAGGTCAAAGTTTAGTTAGCCCATTCTTTTTGTGGGTCAAAAAACAACTAGCCCAATTCATAAGTATGTGGGTAGCGGAGGCTAACTCACTTTTTTAAAAGTATATTTTTTTAATAATTTTTTAAATGAAATTGTAATTTTTAAAATAATATCATAAATTACGACAAGATAATATTACATGGTGTTAGTGTCACAATACTTGTTAATTATCTTTATAAATATTTATCAAGTTTGATTTCAAATAAAAATATAAATAGCTAAATAGAAATATTAACTTAATTTTAATAAACATTATTTGTGTTTAATGTTTAATATTTAAAAGGAAAAAAGATAAAAAATGCCCTTTAACCTATGCGAAAGGAACAAAAATACGTATCATAAGTGAAATAGATATGTGAATTAATGTGGAATAATTATTGCACTCATGGTATGTTTTTATTCAAACAATCATTGCTACAAATTTTAAATACAATACCTAGAATATATCTAGATATATGTATCCCTTTATTCATTTTCTTCACACCAAAGGTACAGACAACACTATACGCGCAGAGACAGATAAATAGATAGATAGATCAATCGATAGATCATTGATATTGTTCAAGGCAACAGGTTGCATGTACGGTATGTTAAACCATACAGGTCCGTCTTCTCCTTACAAAATTGGCAAAGGGTAAGTCCGATGCAGTCAGAGTTTGAGCTGCAAGGTTCGTTACAAAGTCCCAAAATATTTGTGGGAAATAGCTTCATTTTCAGCAATGTTTCTTGTGGGGGTATGTCTCGAAGAGCCATCACTTGCATTTTCGAAATTCCAGACATATCAACTGTATATATTATGATTAAGATTAATGTAAGAATTCGAAAACTGTAATGTAAACGTACATATTATAAAAATAATAATCAAAAGTATGATAGATGATCAAAATTGGATATATTTTGGTTGCCTTTCTCTTCTCTATTTCATATTTACCTCGCCTCTCTCCTCCCTTTCTTAATATCGCTTGCCTCTCTCCTCTCCAAACATGTAGCTATGAATCATTAGTAAGCAAACTATACATACGTATGTCTAATTAAGTTCAGACTATAGTCATTATGAAATGTTTCTCATTAAATTACAACGTAAAATAGTAAAAGCCAAATTTAGAGTCTTAAAGCATAGGTTAATTTAGTAAAATAAATCTCTAATTAAATCATTCTCAAGAGGTGGGCCAAGTCAATAGGCATTAAGTAATGACTTTGCATGTTCATTAACTCATAATAATTTCCGCTTACCTACCAAACATTAGAAAACCAGTAATTAAGAAAAATATTTTCCTTTATATATATACCATGATACCAAACACATGCATATGACTTCCAAGAAATTAAGAAAAAAAAAGGGAGAAGTGTTGTGAACCTAAAGTGGTCGTCAAGAGAACAACGAAGAAGATAGCAAACTTCATCTCTGAATTTTTGGCAGCCATAATGGTTTTGGATTAATTGCTAATTGATGAACAGAAGAAGAAAGTTGTGTGGTGATTTTATTTTTCTTTGAGAAGAATCCAATTTATAGGCCCCTTAGTATACAATTATGTTAATTAAAATATTCACTAATAATTATACTAGTTTTAGAATAAAAAACTATTTTGAGTTGAGCAAATAATTCATTTTATAGGTCAGATTAGGTTTTTAATGAGACAATAAATAATGAGTATTTGAGATATTTATATCCTTTGTTTTCACTAAAAAAATTTCACATAATTTTTCCTACTAAGATTTTGACAAGACACATTATCTATACATTGATGTTTAAGGGAAAGTGTTATAAAATATTACAGTGTAAATGTCCACTATTCAGAGAATTTTATTCTCACAAATTATCTCCATTACTTCATCAATTATTCAATTATAAAGATAACCCCTGATTTTATGACTATTATTCTAGTATTCTTACGCCTCCATAATCTCTTTCATTATTTTTATGATTAATATCATATTTATGGCTGATCTTTTGTATGCTTATATATAACATTATAAATAGATAGATCAGAAACACAAAAATTTATATTGTATACTCTTTATCTCTTAGTCTTTCTATTTTTATTGTTCTTTTATCATTAATATTCTTGTCTTATTGCTTTAATTCAACAAGAAGTTAACAATATAATTAACCTACCATTGAAGGATATTGATAAATATCTATAAAGAAAGTAAAAAACAATTTTACTAATGAAATCTATTTTATATTTTACTTGTGACTATTATGCACCATCAATTTGCTTAGCTTCTCAAAATCAGATGAGTCTAACAAGTGCTTTTACTTTGAGCAGACTTATAACTTGATTATTTTTATATTTCAAAAGTAAAGATTGTTTAGTAAGTTAATAATATGCAAATAATTTATTGTTGACATGTGTATATTTTGAAATCATTCTTTATGGTCTTAGTTTTATTGAAGTGTAGATCATGTTCTACATTTTATTTAATTCATTGTGGAGGCAAGTATTAATGTATATACTGATAATTATTTTATGTGAGAGTGTTCATTATAATTAATTTACATATACACAGGCAGGTGAAAATCTTCTATTAGGTATTTGTAAAGTTTGCACATGCTCAAATAATGTATAGGTAGTAAATAACTAACAAAATTTCACATTTTTTTTTTTTACTTTTAACAAAAAGTATTTTTCACATCCATGTTTTCCCTTGATTAGCACATGTTCTCATCAGTAGAATGTAATCATGATTTCTTTTAGCAATTTCTATTGTATCCAGCACACCATAAAAAAATTAAACAATTTCTATTGTATCGAGCACACCATAAATCATGGAATAAATAAACAAATGGCTCATATGATATGTCCTGTCTTATGATTAGGCTGAAAAAGAATTGATACTGATTTTGTCCATGAAAATGGAAGAGAAGAAAAAAAAAATTATAGCCCAAAGGGGAAGTTTGGTCCATTATTGAACCTATAGTACAAAAAGTACAACTTTTCAATCTTGAGCTACAATACTTTTTCATAAATGTAATTGGTTAACCGAATTAAATTATTGTACTAGCCAATCATCAATAGCTGGAAAGTTGGCATTTTACTTAATGCATTCAATCCAGTGTGCAAGCTAATTTTTTAAAATTTCTATACACAACGACGACGACAATAATAACGACAACAATATATATTTGGTGAAATCCAATTCAATAAGATTTAAAAGAATAGATTATACACAAACTTTATCACTATAAACTTTGTGGAGATAGATAAATTGTCTCTAAAAATCCTTAACTGAAATGAATCAAACCAAGTAAACAAGAAAACAATAAAGAAAGTCTAGCAGTTAGTACGAAAAGCAGGACCTATAAAAAAGAAACAATACCAACAAGAAGATAGAATAATAACCAAATCACATACCCCCATTTAGACAATTTTCGTATGCTATAATAAACCATTTTTTTGGTGATCCCGGATCCGATGTCAAAAGTTCCAAAAAATTTTGTGGACGTCCGTCAAGACCTTTGCTATGCAGCCGGTTGTCTCTCACGGCTTGTCCGACCCATTTTTAAGGTCAAATGAGCCCCAAGCGTGCATACCCTCCATTTAGACGATTTTCGTGTGCTATAGCAAACCATTTTTTGGGTGATCCGGACTCCGACATCAAAAATGCCAAAAAAATTTATTGACGTCCGCGAAGACCTTGGTTATGCAGCCGGTTGGCCCTCACGGCCAGTCCAACCCATTTTCAAGGTCAAATAATCCCCGAAGCGCGCATACCCCCCTTTTCAACGATTTTCGTGTGTTACAGCAAATCATTTTTTGGGTGATCCGGATTCCGACATCAAAAATGCCAAAAAAAATTATGGACGTCCGTCAGGATCTTGGCAATACAGTCGGTTGTCCCTCACATCCAGTCCGACCCATTTTCAAGGTCAAACGAGCCCCGAAGCGCACATACCTTCCATTTCGATGATTTTCATGTGCTATGACAAACCATTTTATGGGTGATCTAGATTTCGACGTCAAAAATTCCAAAAAAAAAAATTGGACGTGTGTCAAGACCTTCGCTATGCAGCCGATTTGCTCTCATGGCCAGTCCGACCCAACTTCAAGGTCAAACGAGATAGGAAATTGGGTAGTTGGGGGGGACTCAAAAGACATTAATTATACAAAATTTTCAATTTATTTATTAACTGATTTTTTTATTTGAAAAATAAAAAACTGAATATATAGAAATTTAATAATATTAAATTGAAATAAATTGAAAAATAGAAAAAAAAACATAGAAAAATACAATTTGGTCCGTTATTTTGATTTTCATTGAATAATGGTCACCCCTACTTATTAGTTTTTAATGGACAAAAATTAAAAGATATTTACTGAATTGAATTTGTTATTATTTAACTGTTCTTTAAATAAATGAATCTGATAATGTAAATGGTTGTGCAAATTGTATTGATAGCGACTCTAGCAAGTTTTTCAGTATATACATTGATACTTCTCAAATTTTTGGGATTGTCCGAGGATTAATCAGGATAAGCAAAATAATGATCCTTTGCTATCATCATATTCAAAACCGAATCACCTACATCAGAAACCAATTAGTTCATAAAATTTAAAAAGACTAATCATTTTAGTTAGACTGGATTGTTGCTTACCTAAATACTCCATTCTATCATTATATGCCCAATTTTGTGCGACGGAAGGATGAGTAAAAGCTTGATGTAACAAGTTGGGATTCTTAAATTTGTATCCTGTTATTTCCTCTACTAGCCTCTACCGTTCTTGAAAGTTTTGTTTTTCCATGGCTATATATCAAATTCAAATTATAACAAGTTTGAAGGGAGGCCTCCCAATTTAGAGTAGGTTTTATAGATTTTTTTTTTTTTTTGTATAAAGATGATATCAGAAAGTGATAAAATGACAAAGATAGTCCATTATGTTTAAGGATGGGTTCAAATTACTTCTTTAATTATGTACTTTGTAGTTTTGTCGGTCCTTTAAGTTTATAAAAAGGTAATATTTTTAATCTAAGTCTAATATTAATTGAACTTAATTTATTGTTTCATATAAGGAAAATACATTTCTTAATATAAAATGAAAGAATAAGTTCCAATAATATTCCAAATTCATTGTTTTTTCTTCATTCACCCGATCCTCGTGACTATCCCACTCACGAACCCCACGTTCCACTTCATCCCACCCCTATAATACACGTTATACAAAATATTAGATCCTATTATGGAAATTGTATACGTGTACATTTATCTTAAATATATGAAAAAATGATAAATATACCTATGAACTATCGTAAATGGTATATCAATATTCTATGACATACCTTTAGGACTTTGGTGTCCCAACCGTTCCAAAAGTAGAGCATATTTGCCCTTCAATCTAGTGGAAGACCAATAGGGACACGTGGCGCAATCCTACAAAGAAACATGTTTGACCAAATATAAATATAATATCATATTTGTATGTTATAACTATTGTTTGCATAATTGCACTCCATAGCGAACTTTAAATTTCACATGTAACAAATATAAAATCATATTTGTACGTTATAACTATTATTTGTATAATTGCACTCCATAGAAAACTTTATATTTGTTAAAGTTTGCTATGGAGCATCAGATTGTATAATTCGATGGCAAGAACTTTATATTGTATAACTCGATGACAAGAACTTCAGATTTTTCTAATTTTGTTGGCATGTTATTTGTATAAATTGTTGACAGCCCCTCGTTTGTACAATCGATGGCAGCCTCTCAATTCAATTTATGTGTTTGTATATCTGCATAAAATTTGAATTTGTATACAATTAAATAAAAATAAAACATTTGTATATTAAATCTCTCTCTCATTCGCTTTATACAACAGTAATTATACATAAAATTTGTATAACATGTGTTTATATAAAGCGAGAAAGTGAGAAAGACAAAAGAGATTTAGGCAGAGAAAGATTTGTATTTGTATAATTGTAAGTGTATAGAACAAAAATATATATATTTGTATTTCTATATAAAGTTTTCAATCGCTTTATACTAACACAAACTCATTTTATACATTTGTGTCTGTGTAAAAGTGAGAGGGGTAAGGGAGAGACTAGCGAGTGAGAAACCTAAGAAGAGCGGCGAATGACAATTTGTTTGCTACAAATTACAATTAAATCAAACTATGCTTATAGCATTTAATTTGAATTAATAGTTTGCTATTTTATATAATTTTCCCATTTAAAAATCCACCCATATACATTTAACCCCACTTGTATAATCCATTTATCACACTTAATAAATTGTTGTTATATATTATGATTTCTCAATTCAATACTTTAGAAGTTGTCTATCTAGCTTTTAAAACCAGTTATAGAAATCAGTTTCACCTGAGTCGTGATTGTCCACCTTTGTATCCAGATATGGTGCATCCGTGTGTTATCTCACTATAATAAAATATTTTACACAATTAAAAGTTCAAATACAATAGCAAGCTTCTGATTGTGGCTCTTTAGCAATTTCTCCTGAACAACATCTTCCACATCGTGAATTGAATCAGTATCAGGTATATATCCAACAACTTATGTGTGAGGAATTGGGAACTTTTTAAGTGTGATAGATGGGTTATATGGGTAGGTTAAGTGGTTATGGATGAGTTTTTAAATTTCAGGGTTAAATTAAGGGAAAATTGTATATAATAGTAAACTAATAACTTAAAATAAATAGAGTAGCTAGGGTTTGATGTAATTGTGCTCCATAGCAAACGTTTGCAAAAAATTGTCAGGCGCTTCTCTCCCAAATATCTCGCTCGCCACTCTCATCCAATCTCTCGCTCGCTTTTTCACTTTTTATACAAACACAAGTACATAAAATTTGTTTCTAATTGTATAAAGAAGAGAAAATTGTATAAATACATATATTTTTGTTCCCCTCTCTCCCCTCTTCCAGATCTCGCTCGACACTCTCCCAAATCTCGCTCGCCACCCTCGCCTTTCTCACTTATACAAACAGAAGCGAAATGTATAAATTGTGTTTCTGTTTGTATAAAGCGTGAGAAAATTGTATATACACATGCAAGTACTATGAGAGATAGGCGCTCTCTCTGCGGCCAATGCTCCTTCCAGTTGTTGCCAGCGCTTTCCCGGCCAAGCCGGAATTTTTTATTAGAAAGGGCAGGCAAAGCCCGAAGGCTACATATATTTTCGTCCTATACACTTATAATTATACAATAAAAATACTCCCCTACCCAGTTTCTTTTGCCTTTCTCTCTTTCTCGTTTTATACAATTTTCAAATTGTATCTAATTTCTCTCTTTCTCGTTTTATACAATTCGATTCAATTGTATATTCCTTGTCAAGTCTCTTTTGTCTTTCTCTCTTTCTCATTTTATACAAATTCGAATTGTATATAATCGTTCTATACACATAATAATATAATTCATTTTATAAACTTCGTTTTTATACAGTTCTCTGCCCAAGTGTCTTTCTCTTTCTTGTTTTATACACTTCTTTTTATACAATTACTTCAACTGTATATGTATAGCGAATTATACAGTTTCTATATTTGCTATGGAGTGCAATTATGCAAACTTTGTTATAGCATACAAATATGAATTTTTTATTTGATATATGTGAAAGTTGCCCATAAATTAAGTGGTCAAATGGGTCTCTCCATAGGATTGCGTCATGTGTCCCTATTTGGTCTTTCATTAGTGTGAAGGGTAAATATGCTCAAGTTTTTTTATGCTTGGGGCACCAAAGTCCTAAAAATATAATTGAGGATATCTATATACCATTTATGATAGTTCGCAAGTATATTTGTCCTTTTTCCTAATTATATTCAAACAATTGCATGATTTTACAAATGTTAGAATAGTATTACTATAACATATATATCGTATAGTTGTTGCTTTATACATATGTGGCTTACAATTACGCAATATATACAAGTAAGACATAATGCAAACCAATTATATGCTCATACAAAATGTAACAATATGTTCTCGTGGTTATAGAAAAGCCATTGGGAAAATTTTTTGGGTCAGAAAACTTTGTAATAGTAACTTGAAAATTTCTAGCCTAGTTTAGATTTGAACGAAATCAAAGTCAGGCGAGTCTAGGGAAATCTGGAAACAATTAAGAGATATAATCATGAATTTGATCGCATGAGTAGATAGCTAAGACGTTAAAGAATCCGTACGACTTTATGAAATTGAATTCAGGTGAGTAGGCGCTCTCCCCTCTTCCAGATCTCGCTCGACACTCTCCCAAATCTCGCTCGCCACCCTCGCCTTTCTCACTTATACAAACAGAAGCGAAATGTATAAATTGTGTTTCTGTTTGTATAAAGCGTGAGAAAATTGTATATACACATGCAAGTACTATGAGAGATAGGCGCTCTCTCTGCGGCCAATGCTCCTTCCAGTTGTTGCCAGCGCTTTCCCGGCCAAGCCGGAATTTTTTATTAGAAAGGGCAGGCAAAGCCCGAAGGCTACATATATTTTCGTCCTATACACTTATAATTATACAATAAAAATACTCCCCTACCCAGTTTCTTTTGCCTTTCTCTCTTTCTCGTTTTATACAATTTTCAAATTGTATCTAATTTCTCTCTTTCTCGTTTTATACAATTCGATTCAATTGTATATTCCTTGTCAAGTCTCTTTTGTCTTTCTCTCTTTCTCATTTTATACAAATTCGAATTGTATATAATCGTTCTATACACATAATAATATAATTCATTTTATAAACTTCGTTTTTATACAGTTCTCTGCCCAAGTGTCTTTCTCTTTCTTGTTTTATACACTTCTTTTTATACAATTACTTCAACTGTATATGTATAGCGAATTATACAGTTTCTATATTTGCTATGGAGTGCAATTATGCAAACTTTGTTATAGCATACAAATATGAATTTTTTATTTGATATATGTGAAAGTTGCCCATAAATTAAGTGGTCAAATGGGTCTCTCCATAGGATTGCGTCATGTGTCCCTATTTGGTCTTTCATTAGTGTGAAGGGTAAATATGCTCAAGTTTTTTTATGCTTGGGGCACCAAAGTCCTAAAAATATAATTGAGGATATCTATATACCATTTATGATAGTTCGCAAGTATATTTGTCCTTTTTCCCTAATTATATTCAAACAATTGCATGATTTTACAAATGTTAGAATAGTATTACTATAACATATATATCGTATAGTTGTTGCTTTATACATATGTGGCTTACAATTACGCAATATATACAAGTAAGACATAATGCAAACCAATTATATGCTCATACAAAATGTAACAATATGTTCTCGTGGTTATAGAAAAGCCATTGGGAAAATTTTTTGGGTCAGAAAACTTTGTAATAGTAACTTGAAAATTTCTAGCCTAGTTTAGATTTGAACGAAATCAAAGTCAGGCGAGTCTAGGGAAATCTGGAAACAATTAAGAGATATAATCATGAATTTGATCGCATGAGTAGATAGCTAAGACGTTAAAGAATCCGTACGACTTTATGAAATTGAATTCAGGTGAGTAGAACTCCTGAAGCTGATGTTAACGTGAACCGGTAGTGTCTGATTGTCATGGGTTGAAGGTGTGTTGTGAAATGGAGGTGTGAAACTCTTAATCGACTCTCTGTTTCCGTTCAAGCCGCTAGGGTGGGGCCGTTGTGGCGGGATGGGGGCCGCCATAACAGGTTAATCGCGACTTAAGTCATGGAAATAAACCCCAAAACGCCGTTATTCTGCAATTTTCTTCTGTGAGATCTAAGAGACGACTCCATGCGAGTTCTTGACAGTTTCCACGAAAATTTGGAGCTAAAGGTAAGGATGTTACTCTCCTAATCTATTTTTCAATCCGTAGAACTTAGAATCTTGATCATATAATGTTGGAGGAGGTTTTTGAAATGTTTTGGATGGTGGGAGAAGTCATGGCTGCACATTAGGATCATAATTTGGGTATTGGGTTAGTCAAAATTTGGGTAAATTAAACCTTAATGATTGATCCCCGAATTGAATTGTTTGTTCGTAGACCTAGAGCAAGCGAAAAAAATTCGAAAAGGGAAGAATCAAGTTTCTGAGGAGGGTTCAAGCTTTATTCGAGGTAGGTGAAAGTTGTTGATTTCATGTTTGTGTGACGTATGCAAGTAATTACTTCATTATAATGCATGTATGTATGTGAGTATTGCACTATTGATCACACTAATCGTAAATGAGCATGAATGAATGGTTGTAAGTCATTAATCAACACTTGATGATATGATTATATGAATGTACGTTGTGATTGTGGTTGTGGCATGTTGAATGGAACAGGTGTCAACTTTCGACACACTAACTAGGTTTGAATGTCACGAACCGACATACATATTGAAACGGGTGTCACGATTTGACATACTAACAGTTCGGGTATGGGTTCCATGAGAGGACCATTGACTTGTCATATAGATTAATTAGTCATTGATCATGAATGATGGTTGATATTGTATATGTTTGGTATATCCCTATTTTATTATGTTGTGATTACTTGTAAAAATTTCACTTATTGAAATAGCCGTGTGATCCTACCAATACATGTTGGTTGTATGCTAATATTGCATTTATTTTCTTTGTTGAGTATAAGGCATCTTCAAATTCTAGGCATTATTCTCGCATTTGTTTGTTAGACTTTCAGAGTTTATGGGAACTCTCTATTTTACCTTTAGACATTTAAACATGCTTCTATATCTTTAAATGCATGAGTTTTCGTTAACTTGGTTAGTTGGGTTATAGTAACGATTCTCCCACCGGAAGATTAGGATTGGTGCCAATCACGACGGTTTTGGTCATGGCACAACTATTAAATTTAACTGTATGCATATACAAATGTTGGAATTATATAATTATAACAGATATATTGTATAATCGTTGTTTTATGCATTTATGACTTAAAATTATGTAATATATAGAAATAATGAGAAATTTCTTTAATAAAAATACAAAATAAAAATGGATGGAGGTTACATAAAAAGATAACAGATGGAGGTTACTTTGATTTGAGTATGCACCATTCGGAAGGATGAATAAAATTTTTATATTTTGAATTTTAATATGATTGAATAATTTAAGGGGATGTGAGAGATTTTACGAAATAAATCTGAGTCTGATGAGAGAGAGTGTTTTTTTTAATTTGTATCAAATGTGAGAGGAGTAGACTTACATATTTAGGTACAAATGTAAAAATGCGTGACCCACCTTGTAGACATTTTCTTTAGCTATAACTGTTATTTATAATTAAATTAAATTATCGTTATGGACCATAATTAACTACAACATGTTGGTTTAGTTATGTAATTTTTTCCTAAAAAGAAAAGAACACTCGATGTAACCATTTTTCATTAATTTTGCATAATACTACTTGCCAAAATCATTTCACATCAATTTTGCATATATTTATGAAGAAAAAATTCTGAAGAATATATTTATGACCCTCATCAAAGTTGTGGTCACATTGCCACATCACCTTTTCTATAATCTCCTTTTTTTTTTTGTCGTTAAACACACATAATCGACAATAATGAAGGAAGAAACAATCAAAAAGTAGAATAAGACATGCTTATATCAGAATTTTCACATATAGCCACTCAAAAATAGTCTAATTATTCTGCATAACTATAGTTTGATTTACAATGCATAACTACATGTTATAGGGAGGAGAAAGGTGAACGAGACTGAGAAAGAGAGAGAGGAGAGAGGGAAAAGAGGAGGAGAGATGTGAATTGTATTTGTATATCGGTTAGATAAATGTATATTATGCATGTGCATTTGTATATATAACAAGCGAGATTGAGAGAGGGAGGAGAGAGACGAACGAGAGTGGGAGAGGGAGGAGAGAGACGAGCGATATTGGGAGAGGGAGGAGGGAGGAGAGAGGAGAGCGAGAAAGGGCGGAGAGTGGGGGAGAGGTGAATTGTATATGTATATCAGTTAAATAATTGTATATTATACATATGCATTTGTATATATGACAAGAGAGATTGGGAGAGGAGGGAGAGAAGCGAGCAAGAGAGGGCAGAAAGTGGGAGTGAGATGAATTATATATGTATATCGGTTAGATAATTGTATATTATACATATCTATTTATATATTCTGGCGAATTATACATATACAAATGTGACTTATTATACAAACTCAAAACCAACACACATAATTAATGTATAATGTTAGTCGCGGATGATAATTATAGAAAATTATATTTATGATAAGTAATTAAGTGGCATAAGTTTGATCAATTGATGTATAGTATGAAAATAAAACATCATAAAGGAAAAGCTAATCGAAGTGTATGTTTGTGTTTGATAAGATCTAACATTTGAGTGAATATGTATTATCCTAAGCTAATCTAATCAATGGCTACTATTAACGACCAAGTAAAAGAAATCACAAAAATGTACTCCATAAGCAACAAAATTTTATCCAATTGTGATATTATTCATTAATTGATACAATATTTCATTAGTACAACTAATAAGATCTAAAATACTAGATAAGCAATCGAAATTTGATTTGTCGATAAGATTTTTTGAGGAAAAGATTACGGACATCAAAGGATCAGTGATCTTTAACTGGAGTTTTCATACGCAAATTTTCGATAACTAATTCATATGCATTGTATGCTGCCCTATTCCTTGCAGTAGCTTTATTTTGACTAGATTTTCCCTTTGCAACAGATTTTCCATCGACAAAACATTCAAATTCTCCTGTTTTGTCCCAATTATCAACAATATTTATCGTCAATTTATTCTTTTGACAAAGTTGCATAATTTTCGTAATTGGTTGAATTTCAAGTGTTTCTGGAGTTATTAGTGGCTGCAACATATTTTTTATCGCCTGTAATCAAAATATAAATCGTATTTCGTCAATAGACACTCCCAAAGATACCATAAGCTAGAAATATATATATATATATATATATATATATATATATATATATATATATATATATATATATATATATATATATATATAAAATTAGGTGATATTTCAATAAAAAGGTGTTTTTTCAATAAAAAGATATTTTCTTAAGGACAAGGAGATTTTTCTCTTTATGTTGTACAATCCTACTCAGTACTCCTTCACTCTCTTGTTCTATTATGTAGTTATCTTTAGTTTCTAGTGTAACTTCCCTTTTTTTTTTAATTCTGTCCTATTCACGAATCTATTATTACTGTTCATCTCTTTCTCTTAGCCTTTGTTCTTAAAAATAATCTTCTTTAACCACACCCCGGATTTGGTTATTCATAGTTCTTTTTCTCAGAACAATTAACCCGACAATGTCCTAGGAATTTACAGGTTAATCCATCGATATTTTTAAGAAGCTAAGAGACTAACCATATACTAAGTAATATAGATTCATGATAATATTTATAAACTTACATGAATATTTAAATAATTAATAAGGTAAACACATATGATTTACATAAAACACACATAATTTATAAACGCACATGATTTACATAAAACACACATAATTTACATATATGGGAAGTTTACTAGAAACTTAAATATGAAAACTTACATAATTAGAACAGAGTGAAGTTTCCCTTTCGGGAAACCCGAACAACTTCCAAAATAACTTTGAAAAACTTGAAAATAAAACCTAAGAACTTAAGGAATATATATATATATATATTTTTTTAAATGAGGAAGGTTTTTTGGAGGATTTGGGAAGATTGTAGATGTTTTGTTCTTCTTTTCTTCTTTGCTATCTCGCTCTTACTCCCCTTCTTCTGATAGTGTATGATATTTATAGGCGTCTTCGGACTTCAAATTCCGGATTTCAAATGGAAAAGGGAATCTTATCACTTCAGCCGGGTACACATTTGGGCCCTCGTCACGTGAAGTCATTATCCCTTCTTCTCGCATTATTGTTTCTGGAATCTGATCTGACATCCATTATTTAAAGCAAACTTTACCTACTACATTTATTCCACTATCTTTTGTTTTATAAAGAAAACTTTATCTCTATTTGACGCGTCCCAACAGTTTTTCCACAAGTGTGTGGTAGTGAGTAAAGTGGGACTCACATATTTAAAGAGGCATCCCTCTTTTAAGTGTACAATAATATTACAATGTACAGACGATATTTATATATCATTATTATTTATTAATTTTTTTTTTTTTTATGTATCTAAATTATGCAATGCAATTGAATCAAAACTTGCTCCTGAATCATATCATCATTTGGGTCTTGGGCAAATTGCATTGAGTCTTCAAAATTATCTGAATTACTTAGGCTAGGAGTAGAAATTCGTCTTGGGCTTTGTATTGGGCTTGGGTTTATATGTTTGTCTTTTTCTTGTTTTTGTTTGAGTAGTTTTTCTACAGTCTGGGTTATTAGGAATTCTAACTCTTTATTTTTTTGGGTTTTTTTAACTTTTTGTCTGATTGTCTGGTTAAATGAGAGTGGTAATTTTCTTCTTGAAGATGAACCTTCATCTCTTTCACTTTTTGGCAAAGTGACAGCCATTAACGGGTTTGAGAAGTCTTTACCGGCCACCGTTTGAACCGGACTAGCTGTATCATCATCCGATACAGTGGATTTCTTAGCATTCAGTGGGGAATGCACACCCATCTCATCCATTTTTGTTTGGGATGGAAAACCCTGTGTATCTGTCTGAGTCTGTATATTCTTACCTTTGCTTTCCAGTTTGCTAAGTCTTTCCCTGAGCTTGGCATTTTCTTCCATTAAGGCTTCATTTTTTAAATTTAGCCTCTTGAATGCTTCAGTCATGGATGAGCAATGGTCACAAAATATAATTTTGTTTGTGTCTTTTTGGATGTTATACTGTGGGATTTTTTCTGGGTATTGTCTAAGAGCTGGAGAAATATAATAGTTTGGTCCTAATGTTCCTCTAGCATAGTCTAAAGCTTCTGTAAAATCATTAAAACCTTTGAAAAGTGGTTTACGAAAATCTTTGATTGAGTCTAAAACTTCTATCCATGTTTGAAACACACCGTTTGTCCTACCATGGATTACTAAGTAATATTTAAATTTGTTTTCCGTATTTTTACTAGTAAAATAATATCCTAAAGCATTTAGAACAGCAATTATATATTTAGTGTCTTTTTTATTATGTGCTATCCATATGTTATCTATAAGGCATGTCTGTTGTTTGTCTAATTGGCAGTTAGGTAAATGTCTAAATGTTAAATTTGACGGTTCATATGCAATTAAGTTTTGTACTCCAAATTGTATTCTGTCTATTCTAACATCGTCAATTTTATCTAAAGATTTGAAATGTAAATTAGCTAATACCGTCTGCTTATAAGAGTCTGCCAAACCTGAGGTTGAAGGTTGAACCTTTTTACCTTTGTCTGATAGTAGAGGTCTCATTCTGTAAAATTTAAACTTTAATTAGTAATCTACTTAATTGATCTGCAATATTATTATCATTTCCTTTAATGTGCTCAAAAACTATAGAATGGTAAATAGATATGGTATCTAAAAAGTTTAACCATCTTCTTCTACTACTAGTTTTATCATTAATTTTTTGATAAAACTTTACTATTGCTTCACAGTCTGTTCGTACTAATATTTCTGGTTTATTCAAAATATAAATTCTAAAGCTATCTAAACCATATATTACAGCTAAAATTTCAACATCTATACTAGCCTTATTACCTTTTTCTTTAAATTTTCCACTTTGATAGGCGCATATCTTTTCTTCTTGTTTAATACTATATTTATGTGGTTTTGATTTTAGTACTGCACCCCATCCTTCAAAGCTTCCATCTGTTTCTATTATTAAATAATCTGTTTCTAATGGCATATTTAGATCAGGAATGTTTTTTATTCCTTCTTTTATTTTTTGTACTAATTTTATGTCTTCTATATTAAAATTTCTTTGTCCTTTATTTCCTGTCTTAGAATATAATGGTCCTGCCATTTTTCCTAAATCTTTTATAAAAGGTCTTGCATAATTAACTATACCTAGAAATTTTTGTAAGTCTTTTAAATTATCTAATTTATCTGGCATATCTAATGCCTTTTTAGCTATATGAGGTTGTAATCTAACCTTTCCTTCTCCTAAAATGATTCCTAAAAAATTTATATAATTTTTACATAGTTCCATTTTCTTTTTACTAATTATTATTCCATTATTAACAAATAGCCTGAAAACTGTTTGTAAATGTCCTAAATGTTCTTTTATATCTTTACTAAATACTAAAATATCATCTACATATACTAAAACAAATCTTTTGTATTCTCCAAATATTTTATCCATTTTTCTTTGAAATATTGGAGGTGCTGTTTTTAATCCAAATGGCATAACTAGCCATTCAAAATGTCCTTCCGGGCAAGTAAATGCTGTCCATTCTATACTATCTGGATGCATTTTTATTTGCCAATATCCTGACTTACAATCAAATTTACTAAAAATTGTTTTACCTTGAATTCTATTTATTAACTCTGTTTTATCTGGTAATTTATATCCATCTGTTCTAGTATTATCATTTAATCTCTTATAATTTATAACCATTCTGGCCTTTCCTCTAACTATTTCATTATGATTTCGTACCATAAAGGCTGCTGATCTATGCTTTGAAGTTGATCTTCTTATTACTCCTAATTCTAATAGTTCTTTAATTTGTATTTTGAAGTCTTCTTGATCTTGGTTTGTGGCTTCTATAGAGGCTGTTTTTATTATATATTCTGGGTTTATGATATCTAATTTACATACTATATGATTATTTTCCCAATGTTTTAGTGGTTTTTCTCCTATTATTTCTATTTGATCTAATATTTTTACTATATTATCGAGGTCTTTTTGATTTTTTATTTGTCCTATTTGCTGAATTCCCGTTCTAAAATTATATAATTCTGTCTCCATTTCTATTAGAACATAGTTTTTATTAATTATTTCATCTTCTTCATCTATTTGTAATGTATTCTCATATAATGTATTACATTCCTTTTTAACACATTGTATATTATTTTCACAGTTGTCGCAACATTTTTCTTTATGTCTTAATTTAGTTTCAATTTTATTAGTTAGAACTGAAGTATAAGTAGTATTTTTCATAAAAAGTATTCCGTCTCTAGTTATTAAAGTTCCTCCTTTGTTATGTAATATAAAATCTAGTCCTAACACAAAATCTACTCTTATATCCAGATCTCTTACCCATATTTTATCCATTTTATAGGTGGGTTTATAAAATTCTGAACAAGTATTTAAGAAACTTATTTGAGCTTTATCTATATAATGTCTATATATATTATGCGTTCCATCCATTTGCATAGCTGCAAGTGGTTTTTCTAAAGTCTTTATTAATTCTATGGGTACAATCTTTTTATTTAGAATACTTTTAGTACATCCTGAATCTATCAATGCTAAAGTCTCTATTTCATATTTTCCAATATGAAGTTTTGCTAAAATTTTAATAGTATTTATATTTTTGTCTTCATTACATATTAAGGTGTTAGATTCTTTATTCATTAATTCTTGATTATCTACTGGTTGTTCCTGTTGTATATTTTTTCCTTTTTCTAACCTTACTATTCTTTCTTCTAATTCTTTTATTTTTGCTTCTAATACTAGTACCTTTAAATTTATTAAGGGTTCATTTGTATATACTTCTTTCTTTTTCTGAGTTATTATTCCTAATTGTGTTTCTATACAATTTATACATCCTTCTATAAAGCACTTATTACATTTAGCTCTTTTATATTTACTTGGATACCATTTACACCAGTTACATGGATTACTATCTAATCCAGTGTCTTTTTCAAAATCATGTTCACATTCTATTATATTCATAAAATTTATTTTTAGATTATCTATATTCAAGTCTTCTATTCCTATTTCATTAATTAATTCCTCTCCTTCTGAATTAGAAGAATCTTCTTCTTTGTTATTTTCGTCTATATCAATACTTACTATAGAGTAAATACTTTCATTGTCTGACATATATTCGTCTACATTTAAAAGTGCTTCATTAAATTCTTCTACTAATTGTGCATTTCTAGTTTTAGCATTGTATCTTTTAGGACAAGTATTTGCTAAATGTTCTATACTTCCACATGTAAAACATTCTAGCTTATTTTTATAATTTCTATCTGTTCTATATTTTCTAACATGTCTATCTCTATTTAAATATGGTTTCCTTGCTGAGGATTTTCTAAGAAAATATCCTTTCCTATTATATTTCTTATTATTTTGTGGATGGTATTTTTTATATCTTTTCTTTTTATATTGGTCTTTATCATAACTTTGAGTTGTATATATTATGTCTTTACAGAAATTCATTTCATTCTGTTTTAGTTGCTTTTGTATTTGTAGATTAGTACATTTTTCTTGTAATATTTCCATTATATGTTGTATTCTATGTCCTATTGACCATTTAGCTTGAGGGTTTTGTATTACTCCCTCTCTTTTAGTCCATCTTTCTTCTATTTCTCTTCCTAAGGCTCCTGGTAATTTATTAAATAATTTTTTGCCTAAGTCTTGATCAAAAGCATTTCCACTGATTGTACAATAATAGAAATAATCATTTAAAAATTTCTTTATATAATACCAATTACTTATACTTAATTGTTCTAATTTTATTACAGCATTTCGTTGTAAAGCTAATAATCCACTATTTGGGTCTTCTCCTGTTATTAATGTATGTACTTTATTTGTAAAGTTATAAGGATTTGGTCCTAATGATACTAAATACTGAAATTCTGATGGGAATTCTACTTTATAAGCTTCCCATAAGGCTTTAGTTGATTCTCCTAAAAACGTTTCTAAGTATTTATACATTGTTTCTGCATCAGTTTCTGTATAATTTTTTATAAAGTCTGCTACTACTATTCCTTTCCATAAATCTATTACTGAATTCCACCTTTGTGGATCATGTGCTGCTATATTTAGGATTTTACCTTTACTTCCTCCTTCTTGGAGTATTATTGGTTCTTCTATAGGCATTCTTTTTCCCATAGGTTTTACTTCTATTGTTGGAGTATCTCCTTGTCTATACACTCTTCTACGTGGTATATTTCCTGTGCTATTGTC
The DNA here is from genome assembly GCA_032847665.1 of Solanum chilense. Classification (NCBI taxonomy): domain Eukaryota; kingdom Viridiplantae; phylum Streptophyta; class Magnoliopsida; order Solanales; family Solanaceae; genus Solanum; species Solanum chilense. The sequence continues at coordinate 64,721,474 of CM064969.1, forward strand.
TGCAGTATGTCCTTGTTCATTTGTTCTTTGAAATGGACTACTAGAACTAGCTGTTTCCATTAATTCTTTCTGACTAAATATAGACTCTAATTCGGATATTTCACTATCATCGTCTTGTATTTGTGCCATTATATTATTGCTTTTATCTAATTTATCTTGTAAATCTTTTTCTAATCTGTATCCTTTATTATCATTTCTTTGTTTACATATTTTAAAATGAGATATTACTTTTTCTAAACTTAAATCTTTTAATTTACATCCTTTACATGTAAATAATCTATTATTATTTTCTTTGCATATTTCTTTTGCTTTTTCTATAGCTATATCTACTGCATAATCTTCTTCTAATGTTATTTCCATATTCATTCCTTCTAAAGGCATTTCTTCTATAGTGCTTTCTTCTTCAAAGTCTTTTTGAGCTTCATAATTATAATCTGTAAATCTAATTGAAGGTTCTCCTTTAGAATTTGTATATATTAAGTGAGCATCTGGTGTTAATGCTTCTTTTTCTTTAAAGTCTCCTAACTTCCATTCTAATCCTGCATATTCTTCAGGGTCTATTTTTATTGGTTTTATTAGTTTTATCCCTCTATTTCCCATTACTTCTACTACATCGTTTATTTGTAGTTTAAATCTAGTATTACTATTATCTGTCATTTTTCCTAGGAATCCTACACATATTAATAAATTTTTTCCACTACTCATTTCTTCATATCCTTTAGTTTGTATTCCTATTCTTATTTGAGTTCCAAATTCCTTTAAATTCATCATAAAGTCTGGACTTATGTAGAAAATTCCTCCATTATTAGTCATATCTACTTCTGTTAGTCCTATAATTGCCTTTTTTATATCTGACCATCTATTATCGTATATAGTAATTAATGTCTTTGTTCCTAAATTTTTTCTAGTTAATCCTTTAATTTCTATTACTATTAATCCTAAGTGCATTAAATCTTTCCTAACATATTTTATTTCTTTTACAGATTCTTCATTTATGAGGGGTAAAGATACAGAGTTTTTTCCTAGTACCGATAATTGTTCTTCTCTATAATGTCTATATAATTGGGATTTTGAATTTGTATTATATAAAACTTTAGGATTTAATAAATTTAATTGATTTTGTTGGAATATTTGTATATCTTTATCTGTATCTATTATTTCGTCTAATTGTTGATTATTTTCTTCTCTTGTTTTTCTATTTAATATTTTTGATATAAAATTACTACTTATTCTATTCTGGGTGTAACTAGGTCTTGGTCTTTCTGGTCTTTTATCTCTTGATCTAGTTGGAAAAATGTCCATTTTTTCTGTTTTTTAACTATTTTTTCCTGTTGAGGAGTAATTTCTATTTTATTTAATTTTTCTATTAATTCTTCTACTCCAGTTGTACTTATGTTTTTACCTTCAGCTTTTTCTTTTCTATCTATCTTGTTATGTAATTGTATTAAAAGTGAAATTATTATATTATTTTGATGTATGATAATTTGGTCTGATTTTGAAGATGGTATAAAATCTTTATAGTCTGATGGAAGGGTTATTCTTTTTTCTATTAATTTTATTGCTTCTTTATTTGTTTCTGCTTCTATTAAATTTATCATGAAAGAACTATTTCTTTTATTGATTCTAATTCTGTCTTTCTTTATTACTAATGTATTACTAATTTCTTCTTTAGATTTATTTTTTAATTCGTTTAATTTTTTGTTTAAGTCCACTCCTTGTTCTTTAAGGTAATCTAAATTATCTTCTATTTTACTAAAAAGTTGTTTTTGTTTGTTTTGTATTTCTTCTTGTTCACTTAATATTTTTATAATTCTATTATTTGATTCTTTTAATTTTTCGCTAAGATTAATTATAAGGTCTATTAGAGTATTATATTGAGTATCTTCTGTATGTAAAATATGATTTCCGTTTCCAAAGTTACACTTAATTGTACTGTCTGGTTTTACTCTTTAGAATCTTTTTTCTACTTGGATCTGCAAGTCTAAATAGTCTATATTCTTTGATGAAGCTATTTTTACTATTTATTGTTTTTATCCTAAGGTAGTTGCTTTATAACTCTCATAAAAATATATTATTCTTTTATTCACATATTCTATGTCTCTTTCAAGTCCTTGTACTTCCCATTTTAAACTATTTATATATTCTTCGTTATTTACCGTTTTTTCAAAATAATTTGGCTTTTGGTATAAAAAATTCGTTTTCGTATATATATATATAAGCTTCTATAGATTCTTTTATTCTTATTAATCTTTTCTTATCTTCTATATGTTGATATCTTAGTTTATTATGAATTCTTACACTCCAAAAACAGGGCATACACTTCATAAAATATGTTTTATTGGGATATTCCTTGATCTAAGATGTCTTATTAATTTCTTTTCTAATATTTTAGCTAAGAAAAATATATTATCTAATCTATTAGTTAACTCTTTTTTAGAGCTTATAGAAATAGTTGTTTTTAAATTTCTTAATAATCTATCAGATTCTAAATATAAACTTAACAATTTTCTTTTTACTTTTTTATATTCTCTAGTATTTTTATATGGTCTTCTCATATATTATCCTACTGAAAGTATTAGAAGCAAAAATAAAGAATTAGAAGAAAGAATAGTAAGGTTAGAGAAAGGAAAAAATATACAACAAGAACAACCAGTAGATAATCAAGAATTAATGAATGAAGAATCTAAAACTTTAATATGTAACGAAGACAAAAATATAAATACTATTAAAATACTAGCAAAACTTCATATTGGAAAATATGAAATAGAGACTTTAGCATTAATAGATTCAGGATGTACTAAAAGCATTCTAAATAAAAAGATTGTACCCATAGAATTAATAAAAACTTTAGAAAAACCACTTGCAGCAATGCAAATGGATGGAACACATAATATATATAGACATTATATAGATAAAGCTCAAATAAGTTTTTTAAATACATGTTCGGAATTTTATAAACCCACCTATAAAATGGATAAAATATTGGTAAGAGATCTGGATATAAGGGTAGATTTTGTTTTAGGATTAGATTTTATATTACATAACAAAGGAGGAATTTTAATAACTAGAGACGGAATACTTTTTTATGAAAAATACTACTTATACTTCAGTTTTAACTAATAAAATTGAAACTAAACTAAAATATAAAGAAAAATGTTGTGACAATTGTGAAAATAATATACAATGTAGTAAAAAGGAATGTAATACATTATATGAAAATACATTAGAAATAGATGAAGAAGATGAAATAATTAATAAAAACTATGTTTTAATAGAAATGGAGACAGAATTATACAATTTTAAAACAGGAATTCAGCAAATAGGACAAATAAAAAATCAAAAAGACCTTGATAATATAGTAAAAATATTAGATCAAATAGAAATAATAGGTGAAAAACCCTTAAAACATTGGGAAAATAATCATATAGTATGTAAATTAGATATCATAAACCCAGAATATATAATAAAAACAGCCTCTATAGAAGCCACAAATCAAGATCAAGAAGATTTCAAAATACAAATTAAAGAATTATTAGAATTAGGAGTAATAAGAAGATCAACTTCAAAACATAGATCAGCTGCCTTTATGGTACGAAATCATAATGAATTAATTAGAGGAAAGGCCAGAATGGTCATAAATTATAAGAGATTAAATGATAATACTAGAACAGATGGATATAAATTACCAGATAAAACAGAATTAATAAATAGAATTCAAGGTAAAACAATTTTTAGTAAATTTGATTGTAAGTCAGGATACTGGCAAATAAAAATGCATCCAGATAGTGTAGAATGGACAGCATTTACTTGCCCTGAAGGACATTTTGAATGGCTAGTTATGCCATTTGGATTAAAAACAGCACCTCCAATATTTCAAAGAAAAATGGATAAAATATTTGGAGAATAAAAAAGATTTGTTTTAGTATATGTAGATGATATTCTAGTATTTAGTAAAGATATAAAAGAACATTTAGGACATTTACAAACAGTTTTCAGGCTATTTGTTAATAATGGAATAATAATTAGTAAAAAGAAAATGGAACTATGTAAAAATTATATAAATTTTTTAGGAATCATTTTAGGAGAAGGAAAGGTTAGATTACAACCTCATATAGCTAAAAAGGCATTAGATATGCCAGATAAAATAGATAATTTAAAAGACCTACAAAAATTTCTAGGTATAGTTAATTATGCAAGACCTTTTATAAAAGATTTAGGAAAAATAGCAGGACCATTATACTC
>CM064969.1:64725815-64828284 GCA_032847665.1 Solanum chilense
GGCCTTGGGGTGTGGCGCCTCGAGGTCCGGGGTGGTAGGGGGTAGGGTAGGGGAATCGGGGCGTGGCAAAAACAAGCTGAAATCTAAATAAGCAAAAATCGATAAAATCAGGTTTTCCTACTTTAGGCGAGTTCGAACTTGAAATGTGTTGTTTGTCCCTCAAGACCAACCAACGCTATTAAAAATGTCGTAATAGATATGTACGTGAAATTTTTTTGGAAAAGACATACAAGCTGGATTACGATTCACGCAAAATCCATGGACCCACAAAAAAATTGGTAAAAATATGTTTTTCCCGCTTTGAGGCTCGTTTGACTTGAAAATATGAGTGTTTGCCCTTCGAGACCAACTAAAATCACCTAAAATCGATATCACATGAAAATCTGTAAAAATGATTTTTCTTGCTTTAGTGATCGTTTGTACGTTAAAAATGGCTTGAAACCCTTCTGCATAGCATGAAAATTGGCAAAATCTAGTTTTTCATGCTTTGGGGCTTGTTGAATTTGAAAATGCGCTGGTTGGCCCCTCAAGACCCACTCAGGCCATGAACAAGGTCATAACAGACGTCAACGAAAATATTTTACCTAGAACAAACTAGAATTTTGAATCACCAAAATCTATGAATATAGTAAACGGAAATTGGTAAAATCTAGTTTTTCGTTCTTAGGGTTTGTTTGAACTTCAAAATGTATCATTTTGCCCAACCCACTTCATTAATAAGGTCATAACGGATGTCCATTAAAAATTCTGGCCAAAAGTAAACCAAAATCTTGTATCACCAAAAATTTATGGACTTGCTCATGAAAATGGGTAAAATCTGATTTTCTGTGCTTTAGGATTCGTTTGAACTTGAAATGTGTCCTTTTGCCCCTTGGGACAACTCATGTCACTAATAAGGTCGTAACAGAGGTCCATGCAAAAATTTGACCAAAACCAAGCAAAATCATCAAAAACCAAAAATTCATGGACGCACATGAAAATTAGTAAAATCTGGTTTTTTCTTATTTGAGGCTCGTTTGAATTTGAAAATGCGTAAGTTTACCCCTTGGGACTAAATCACGCCATTAAAAAGGTAGTAACGGACGTTCCTGCAAACTTTTGATAAAAAAAGTTTGAATCCTAAGTCACCAAAAATTCAAGGACTATATAGCACACGATAATCATTACAATCTGTTTTTTCATCCTTTGGAGTTCGTTTAAACTTGAAAATGCGTTTGTTTGCCCCTTGGGACCAACTCATGTCATTAATAAGGCTGTAATAGACATCCATGAAAAAGTTTCAACAAAAAACAAGCCGGAATCGTGATTCACCAAAAGTCCATGAACTATACACGAAAATCGATAAAATTCAGATTTTTTCTACTTTGAGGCCCTTTTCCCCTCGATACCAACTCACGCTATTAATTCTTGATATGTCATAAGTGATAAGTAAAAGAAAAAAATATAGATTTATTAATTGTGGATATATTTCATTATTAAATAGCAAATTCTATTTTACACACATAATCAATTTTTTTTCACCCGCTTCACTATTCCCTAGTTCCCACCTTCAAAGTTTCTCTATCAATCGTTCCCCAAATCAACCGTTTCTTCCCCACTAATCTCTCTACAATCACCGTCTCTCCCATACTCCTACAATCACCTTCTCTTCCCCCCCCCCCCAAAAAAAAAATTCCTTACAATTAACGATCTTTGCATGATTGCGGAGCTTATTCTTTATGGGTTTCAGTTGAAGAATGATAAAAATCACTAATCCTAAGAGGGTTGTAGGCAATTGTTGTATCCATATGAATGTTATATAATTTGAACAGGAGGAAGAAATTGAGGTTCATAAAAATATTTTTCAAATTTTCATACACGTAAATAATTTAAGTAAAAGTCACATGTAAAATTTGATTTTTTAAAATCAACTATTTGATTCGATAATGATAAATGGCACAAATGTACACTTTTGACCATGCGGGTGATAGAATATGTTGAGCTTTAAATAATTCTTTTAATTAATGCCTAAAATTTTCAAAAGTACAGTTCAAACTTCAAAGATGAAACTGCTAAGCCATCAATCAAATATGAAGAAAACTAGACTTCAATTGTCATAAAGAAATGAACATATGAAGAAGTGCGACTGGTGTCTTATTTCAGACATAATAATTTTCACTTCGAACCATATAATTGTAAAATAAAAAATTTAATTTAAAGATGAAACTGCTAAACCATCAATCAAATATGACGAAAACTAGACTTCAGTTGTCATAAAGAAATGAACATGTGAAAAGTGCGACTGCTGTCTTATTTCAGACATAATAATTTTCACTCCAAACCATATAATTGTAAAATAAAAAATTTAATTTAAAGATGAAACTGATAAGCCATCAATCAAATGTGAAGAAAACTAGACTTCAATTGTCATAAAGAAATGAACATATGAAGAAGTGCGACTGTTGTCTTATTTCAGACATAATAATTTTCACTCTGAACCATATAATTGTAAAATAAAAAATTTAATTTAAAGATGAAACTGCTAAGCTATCAATCAAATATGAAGAAAACTAGACTTCAATTGTCATAAAAAAAATGAACATATGAAGAAGTGCGACTGCTATCTTATTTCAGACATAGTAATTTTTACTCCGAACCATATAATTGTAAAATAAAAAATTTAATTTATTAAGTACAAATAATACATATCAAACCAATATGTAAAAAGAATTGTAGACTAAAATTCATAAACTGAAAATTCTGGCTCTGCCTCTGATCAGACATCAGACAACAAAGAAAACACGTATTTCCTCATGAGGAAATGTTCCATTTCTAACTCATAAAGTATGTGCTAAATGTTACAATTGAAATACATCTTTCTATGCTTTTCTTACAGTATTCAAGCAAGTACTATACAAGTAAAAATGCACTAGTACACATATCCAATGCTTAAACAACATGGATCTGAATGAAATGTTACTTGCGCGTGGGTGCAATATTTTGGTTTACTACCTTCCAGACATGAGGTTTATCATGCCTTGATTTCCATAGAAAGATCCAACATCCCAATCTTCTGTTGACGAAGAGAGGGTCATCAACGCAACCACTATTGATCTCATACTTGGTCTTATTAGGGGATTTTCATGGGTGCAAGCTTTGGCAAGCTGTGCCATCTGTGATTAGTGAAGAAATGGACTTTTTGTAAGAAGCAGAAAGAAACAACTGTTTTAGCTACTACCAATGCAAGTTTCATTTAAAATCTTATTACCTTCCGGACTGAATCAAGGGGATAGTCATCTCCAAGTCTTGGGTCAACCAGTTGCCGAAGATCTTCATCAGGATCTGGCTGATTAAGTACTTCTTCAAACTATGATAAACAAAGGCAAAAGAGGGATCAATACTAGGAAAAACTAGCATCAGAGTGTTACATAACTATAAATTGCATATCAAAGTGAAGGAGGAGGAGACTAATAAAAGGAATGAAGAGCAAACATATAGTCCTTTCAAAGAAAAATGTAAAGAAATTTACCAAAGCAACAAGACCCTTTGATTCAGTTACAGAACCATTTGGCTTGACAATCGCTTCCTTGGCTGAAATTAGTTCATATAGGACAACACCAAAAGCATAAACATCAACTTTAGGAGAGACATCACCATACTGAGCATACCTGTAGAAAAGCAATGTGCAAATCTGTCACATGAGGCACTCAAAAGAAATGCTTTAATTAGAAAGCAACAACTTAAGCTTTGAGCAAGGCATTGAGAAAACCTTGGTTTATAATTAGAACTACCCTTTTCCTGACTGACCGTGCACTGATGACCAGTCATTTAACAAAAAACGGATCCACCGACATAATTACGGAACAACTCGGACTAATAATAATGGATTCTCTTCTTCAAAGAAAAAACTAAGGTAAGGAACAGCTCTGTTACTACTTTTAAGGTGTCAAATCAAAATGTGAAAACACTTACTCTGGAGGCATGTATCCAAATGTACCCACAAGTCGTGTTTGCAAGGATGAGCTTCCAACTTCAGTCAGTTTCGTTAAACCAAAATCTGCCACCTAAACTCAGACAATTAACACAATACAAAATAGCCTCCCACTATAGACAAACAAAAAAAAAGGTGCCTTGACAAACCTTTGCATGGAAGTTTTTGTCTATCAGAATATTTGCAGTTTTAATATCGCGATGGATGTAAACTGGTACAGTATGTTCATGTATGTACTCAAGACCTCTAGCTGAATCTAGAGCAATTTGAACCCTCTTAGACCATGGCAATGGGTCCCTTCCTGGAGATAAATTTACCAGATTGAGTAAAAGTTCTTTAAGGAACTAACAATTACTGAGAGATTGTTACTTATTAAATGTGATTTAATTCACATCAAAGATACCTGTACCACGTAGATGTTGGCCTATGTGGCCATTCTCAACGTATTCATATACAAGAAAGAGGGAACCTTCAACACAATAACCTATCAAGCGCACCTGCACTCGATATCAATGAAACAATCAGTCTAGTGTATGGAAAAAGAAGAACTACACCATGTTTTGAGTTTCAGTGGCCGTCCCATTTAAGAATGTTGAAGACCCTGTCCAAAACCTCTATAACTAGTGTAACGAATCCCCTGGAATCTCTTAGTTGCAGCAACTTTTGCACTTCCTTCAGGATATATGATTCCTGAAGTGTCATTACCCGCACCAAAACAAGACCTCACTCATCACATGATAACTTTATAACTATAAGTTTGTATCTAAGATTTTACTCTTCCCACGCGCACCCATTGTTCTTTTAGCTTTAGAGTAATTTGCAGCACCCATTCCCTTAAAGGCCTTAATTCTCTTCAGAGCACTCTAGGTGCATTTAAAGCAATTTATTCAGTTGTAAATAAATGGAAGATTGTAACAACAAAGGTACTCTAAGTATAGGTTTCAATGATCATAACAAACATTTAAGTGGCAGCCAATTGATTTATACTTTATAATAGGATAGATGTCTCAAGCAGCAAGAATACCAAGCTAATGCAATTACTGTTGGCTTACGTAATTTATTTTGAATTACGTAAGCCAACAGTGACATTCCTTTAATATAAAATAGCTAGCAATCATAAAACATAAGAGCAATATTATTTGAACACACTAAAAAAAATTAATGAAAAATACATTTAAAGGAAGTGACAATCCAAATGAAAAATGAAAGAAAGAAGATCTTTTTTAAAGAAAAAAAGAAGAAGAGAAGAACGAGGAAAGTATAAAAAAGAAAGAGTGCTTATTGGAGAAAAAGAAGGACAAGTCGAGTAAGAAAAAGAAAACAGGAGATCTTAAAAGTGTTTTATCAGGGAATCGAAACGTAGTTGACCATGCCCCTTAAATCTGGCTCTCAACTAAACCACCCACCCTAAGTTTTGACTAATGGGTGCTCTTCAGCTCTTATATCCCAATTTTAAGAAATTGCAGTACAAGAATATGTAGTTCGTGGGCAGGTCAATGGGTGCTCGAGCACCCGGAATGCTGCATGTGGGTCCATCCTGTATATATGTATCATGTACGTATTCTCGAATGAGAAAATGAAAATAGTGTCAAAAAAGACATGCATCCAGTGGCAGAGACGCAAGTTTTTACCAGGTTCAGGTGATGAACATTTGTCAAGACCTTCAATTCAGCTAGAAACTCCCTGGTAGCCTCCATGTCCATTTTCTTGATGGCTGCTTTCTGAAATAGTTTACAGCACAATAAGTACTGGGTATAAAGACACTTGAAAACTTCTTTAAGTTGGTTATGGTTAAAACTTTACAAATAAGTACGACTATAGAAAAATCATGGGACATCCCACCAACTGGAGAAGTGAAATCATGATTCGGTGTTGGTTTTTATTAATATGTTCAAAATATACAGGATATAATCTATGCCGATGCATCACTGGAACGTCACCAGATGATTAAGCTATTCATTTATTTGTCGAATGTTCTGCATTTGTCTTCCCTGCCCTTGTTATTACTTATTCCTCCTTTCTCTGGACTACTGTTTACCCACTTGCTTCATTAGATCTGAGCTAAAAAGAACGGACTTTTTCACAATATGACAGGTCATACAGAGAAGTAAAGATTTAAGAATAGCTCAAACCTCGCCTCTGAGCTCAGCATAATAAACCGCACCAAAACCACCTTGTCCGATTTTGTTAGCAATGCTGAAGTCATTAGTTGCAGTAGCAAGCTCCTCATAAGTGAACTCAACAGATTTATCCACAGTTATGCCTGAAAGCACTGGAGAATTGCCATCAGCCAGGCGACCGGAATCAGCAGCTTTAACTGTCGTACTGCCTTCTGGGCCTAATCAAGACAAAAGCTTAACATGTAAGTCAACTAACAAACATTGTTTTCTACTACTCAGCATAACTAAAGGAAATATTCAATTCCAAACAAAGAAATCAGCTGCTTTAAATTGCATTTTCAGCCTTAAAGTGATCCAAGTATAAGCACCTTAAGAAATGTCGTACGCCAAATAAATGAATGTTATAACTTAAAGAACTAAAGAACAGGGATCAACACCTACCATGACCATACTGATGGAGGTGGTCTTCCGATTTGAGCAGTGAAACCTTTCGTGTTTTGTTCCTATAACATCCTACATAAACCAAACCAGCCAACAGCAAGACTACTCCTATTGCTCCTATAGATATCCCAGCTTTAGCGCCACCAGACAAACCTAATTATTAAGAAGTATGCAATGATAGTAAGTGTAGATAGCATAAAGGACTTCCTTTATCATCATGAATGGTCTGAAAACGGATAACAAATAAGCCAACACTGAAGACGAGGAAAGATGCAAACCATCTGTGCTGCAAATTAGAGGGAGAAACAATACAAATGATAAATGTCAGCAATGTGCTAGTTAATGGAAGATCAATAGATAACAAGATGGTCAGATTAAACATTAAATATTAATGAGTTACCTTGTTGGCAGCGGTGGAAAGTTCCCATTTCGATCTGCATAATGAAAGAAATGATGGTTCAAACACTGTTTATACATTAAGAACACGCGAAAAAGAAAAGAACTGTAGTAGGCACAAGCACTAAAACTGACAAAGTATTTGTACTAAATGTGTTACCGCCTCCAATTTTAGTTGGCAAACTTAGATACGCAGATATTGAAAAAGAAAAACATCAAAGACATCATATACAGAAGCTGCTCAGCTGTAAAAGATATTAATTCATTAATAAGAAAAGTGTGTGATTAAAAGGATATGTGAAAAAGATGTTGTATCAAAGCTAAAAGTAAATTGGAGTGTATCAGTCTCTTTTAATTTGATCTTCTGGTACCGAGAAATTTAACATTATATGAAACAGATCAAGGAATTGGAATGGATTCAAGAGGGAAGATTAAATAAAATATGGTGTTGACAATATCAAAGTCAGAAGCAAGCTCTTTTAGGACATTTGTTAACCATCAAGCTATGACTTCTACCAAGCACAAATAACAAAACAGAGTTATCGCAAACTGTTCTAGTAGAAAATAGATTGAAAGAGGGAGCCTGCTGGCTGACACTAAGATGATGAGAAACAGAAAGACACACTAGCATATCAGTGTCTTAGCAGAAATGCATTAGTACAAGACATAGATTTGAGTCAGGTAGTTTTAGTTCGATAAACGACACAACAATATCCTGGCATTTGTTGTATATCATTTTGAGTTTGCTCTAGGAAAGACTAACAAGCAACATGCCCGCACTGTACTCCTGCTCCTCCCAAGTACCAAAATAAGAACCAAGAATAAACAGAATCTTGCAAGCCCTTATATCTTTTTTCTTTTTTTTACCTATAAGAAGATAGCTTTCATTCCATTAAATCCTCAAAAGCATAACTCTGATCTTTAAGTGATTCTTCTTGTTCAGTACTTGCTGTTTGATCTTCAGAAAACAGAGTGACACTGAAAAATACTTGAAAGGGCTTGTTTGTGCTTCCAAAAGGGTATATCTCTAGATATTTTACCATCACTAACAAAACTAAAGATCATTCTTTTTTGATAAGATTATTCTACATTTATTTCATCTAATTCTCTTTGAGGGTAAATGTATTTCTTAATCTTCACATTCGCATTCCATGTGGTATATATAAAAATGTTTTTTCAAGACCGAGATCGAGGCAGGTCGGCAATTTGAAGAAATGATCCAAGATGCAGATTGAAGAGCTCAAAGAAGTCAAGCAACATAGAACAGTCACTCAGTTGTGCTTCTTCTTTTTGTGAATACTGCTTGTGCCTTGCGTTGCCATTACGGAGCCCAGCGATAAACTTAGTTGGTAGAGCTAGAATTTTGCTGATCAAAAGCACTATGTAAATCATAGGAATTTCACACAAGATTATCCTGCTTGAAAATTGTCACATTTTCCCGATATGAGCAGTTCAGCACCACCAGAGTTAATCATGTACTTCGAACCCCTTTATCCATTGTACGAACAACTTTAGTACAAAGACAGATGACAATGCTAAAGTTCAATTGGTCCAGCATTACACTCTGCATCACGCCGAAAAAGAGAAGAAAGAAAACAGGTATCATCAACAAATTTTGCATTAATGTTCCATGTATAGTGCTGTGTCCCTGCTTCAATTTCCTGTTGCGCATTTAGACACATCAAAACCCATCCTTGATGATTCAATCCTCATTTATTCTATCCATTCAAACTACAAACTCCAGTTTATAGTAAACAATAAACTTCAATCCAGTGTCACCCTTAAACAAAACATTTTGCTTCCTAAATTAATTCCTACTTCCTTCCTAACCTTTTTTTAGTGCCTACTTGCCTTCTAGGCTGAGCTCGTCACATGGGACTTGCCTAGTGCAGTTTGCTCTCCTGTGCAGTTTGTGAGCTATTGCATACGAGTGGTTGGGGTTCCCTTATCATTGAAAAAGGGAGCATTTTTCCCCTGTTCCTGCGAGACTAAAACATGAACCAAAAGAAGAAGTACTAGGACTACAACCTCAGGGGTCGTTTGGTAGCTAGATAAGAAGATTTGTATAACTAATCCCTACATAATTAATATTTACATAAAATAATATATAGATTCACTCATAACTAATTCCTGCATTACTAATATCTGCATAACTCTAACCAGCTACCAAACCACCTCATAAAGTTCTAACGCAAACACATAAAACTTGTAATAGGAAATAAAACAAACACATAAAGATCACGAACACCAACCTCTTCCCGGTATATAGATGATTCCTTGCCCTATATCTAGTATGGACACGGCCGCGGGATTATACCTTCTGATTATATCTTCACTCACATTGGCTGCTGAAGCCACTGACGTCAAGTTATCCTCCGCCCGCACAGGGTACGTCACAAACAACCCAAAATCCTTCGAAAAATCACTATTCCCACAAGAACAATTCACTACAACACTTAAATTCACAGTATTCGGGATATTATTCTCAGGATAACTATTAAACTTCATCATCCACTGTGCAGTCGTCAAATCAGAGTAGTTCCTCGCCACAAGATCATAAGTATCACCGGATTTAACCCTATACGGGAAAGCATGACCCAATACCTCCCCGTCGTTCAAGCAATCACAACGGAAAGGTATGTTAATTCTTGTCCCGGCGATTACACTATCTTGATTAGGGATATTGTCCCTGTTGTTGTAAGAAACGATATCTGCTATACTGGTGGAGAACATCTCTGAGATTAAAGTGAGATTTGAACCTCGCCAGACATAGAATGAAGCTAAAGCTAAATCGCAGCCACTGTTACATTGGGAGTTAACTGGTAATGGAAAAGAGGATAAGTAAACTAGTATAACGAAAACCCCTAAGCTCAAAACACTTCTTGGCCTGGATTCAAACATGTTTCATGAAGAAAGAATGAAAATTTCTGAAATGGGTATGTGGGAAATTGATTCAAGAACGTATTTTTATGGATTTCCTGAAATGGGTATTATGAAATTGATACAAAAATGTATTTTCTGGAAATTATGAAATGGGTGTGAAGGAAATTGATGCAAGAACGATTTTTTCTGGGAAATTTGAGCTGGGTTTTGGAGGAGTAAGCGTTGACTGAGTGGGTTATTGATAAAGTTGGATTGAAAATTAGTAAAATAATGGATGATTATTGATCAGATAATTTAATACTTTGGGAAAACAATGAAAAGAATTGTGTCGTCAGCGCACTTGTCAGGGAATTAATGAAAGCCGTGTTCTTACAGCTTTTGAAATCTTCTTCTGGTCTCTCATGGCGGCCTTTTTAATGGTGGCAATTCTCAACCGTTAGATCGAAAGTAAAATTGAATCGAAGCCCTTGGTGATTCTGGTTTGACAAAAGACAAATTCAACGAAGTAGTATTACTGTAGTTTTTGACTTTTTGTTTAATCTTTGAAATTTCATTTTGAACCAACAACAAAAAAAAAGGTTTAAAAAATTGATGTCAAGTAATTTCAATGGTGTGAAGTATTGTTGTACAAAAAATTGCATAAGTAGGTAGTGTAAAAAGAATTTAGCTTTTTTCTTTTTAAAATGCTGCACGCGCAGCGATATTAAAAAATAAAATCATTGTAAAAAGTAATTTTGTCCTTTTGGTTAAAAAAAAATTGATATGTCCTTTTAAAATTTTTGATAATTTTTTTTGTACTTTGACTCCGAACTCGCATATATTGCCTTTATACTAATAGACATGCATGTATCATAATCTTATTCATTGGTCCGACATTTATTAAATATCGGATCAACAAATAAAATTGTGTCACGTATTCCTATATAGTCTTTTATTAGAGTGAAGAGTATCCATGCTCTAGTTCTTGAACGATAGAGTCATCAATATCTAAAATATATAACAAAGAGTATCTGTATATTATTTACGTCACTGCAAATATATTTGTTTTTTCCCTTTTATAGATAACTAGGATCATATTAAAGAAATATGAATAACAATGGATTCTTCTCAAAAATATAATTTTAGGCAAAAAGAGCTTGTATGCTACAACTCCAACCATTTCAATTGATTGTGTAGAGAAAAGAAGAAGAAGAGAAAAAGTAGGAAAATAAAACAAGCTTTGAGTAGGTCGACCGAACTAGAAACGTGAGGAGAATGAGATAAAAGGAGATAAAAAAATTAAAAATATATATTAAAATGTTTTTCTCAGATTTCCTGGTACTTATTTGAATAATTTGAGTTTGTTTGGCATTGCTATTAAAACTTTTTTTAAAATAGCTTTTCAAATAAGTGCATTTGAAGAAAATTTTTTTAGCTAATTTGTTTGAAAAATGATTTTAAATCTTAATGTCTAATGATAACAATTCAAAATCATTTAAGCAAAATTATCAGTACTAATGATATCAATACAATATATGATTCAGTTAAGTAAAAATTATCAATCTTAATTCTTAATGAATGAAAAGTATGAGTTGTAATTATTTATGAGAGAATGAATATTTCAAGAATTACTTTGAATTTGAGTATGACCTTGTAATTATTTTTGATTTATGACCAATTTATGTAGTTTTTTCAAAAATAAAATTGAGTATTTAATTAATTTTTCTAAAATTATTAAGATTAAGCGGATCAAATTGGGAAAGTCATGACCGAACTCGTTTTTAGCACATTTAAGCCTAAGTCATTTAAACCCAAAATAAATATGGAGAGATTATGACCCAACATGATTTCTATTTCAATTTCATTTTAATATCTCTCATTTCAACCCAATCTATCAATTTGACATCCTATACTTACGCCCCATAAGAAATTTACGCCGCCCAAGCTTAGATGAACACCCCAAATATCAAGATTTATGCCTTATAAATCTTTTACTATCATCACCATTACCATTACTATTCACTCTCCCCCCACCCCACAATGCCTCAGTGGGTTTTTGTTATGCCTCGTCCTCAAATTTGGAACCACCAGTATGTCAAGGGTTCACTCGAACTCCTTTCGTGAACCTCTTTTGATATAAAATCTTATTATTTATATATGACTAAAATTATTTTTATGTATACATAATAAATCTCGAATCTCTTCAATCAATTTATATATCTACTTGTTTAAATTTTAAATACCATTTTAAAAATTCTAATTCTACCACTGCTCATCCTAATGCTCGTTCCGCCTTCGAAAACCCATCCAATCTTGTCGACTATCATAAGAATAGCACCTACTATAGGTCTCTAAAGTCTTGTTTAGCACCTATATTTGACCACAGCCCTCACCAATGCGAATAATCTACATCTAAAATGATAAGTTTGTGTATGATGCATATTATATCACTTGAAATTAGCATAATTATTTATTTAATTTTATATAAATTTTAATATTTAATTATACATTTTCAAAGTAATACGAATATAATCAGATAAGTAAAGTTAAAAAACACATTTATATATTATACGCAGAAAATAAAGCAAACACATAAGAAAAGAGCATGAACACGAACCTCTTCCCGGAATATAAATGATCCCTTCTCCGGCACGGAATTTAGCATCCATATCTGAATTATACCTTCGTATTAACTCAGCACTCACATTCATCGTCGCCGTCACATACGTCAAATTCTCCTCCGATCTCAAAGGATACGTTACAAAAAGCCCAAAATCTTCAGAGACATCTCTATCTCCACAAGAACAATTCACTACAACACTCAAATTCACACCAGTCGGAATATTATTCTCCGGGTATCTAGTATTAAACCTCCTCAACATATCAATACTCGTCAAATCAGAGTAATTCGACACAATTCTACCATACGTATCCCCTGAATTAACCTCATATTGAAAATCATGCCCTAAAAAATCGCCGTCCTCCAAGCAATCACAGCGAAAAGGTATGTTAATTCTAGTTCCGGCGATTACACTGTCTAGATTTGGGATTGAATTTCTTGTGTTGTAATCCATAATTTCTTGTCTAGTTTCGATATTGAATAAATTTGCGATGTAAGTGAGATCTGTTCCTCGCCATACGTAGAATGAAGCTAAAGCTAAATCGCAACCTCTGTTGCACTGAGAGTTCACTGGTAATGGAACAGAGGATAAGTAAATTAGTATAAAGAAAAGGGATAAGTTTAACATAAAGTTTTTTGGGTTGGATTCAAACATGGAAAAATTTTGGTAATTACAAGAAATTGATAATTTTGGGGATATTTAGATGGGTTTTTTTTTTTTTAATGAAGTTGGATTGAAAATAGTAAAATAATGACTGATTGAATGGGTATATAGTAGTATTGTTTTTTACATTCTAGATATTATACTGCTGCACCTACTCCTCTATTTCATAATATTTGACTAGTATAACTCTAAATAAAATTTGTATTATGGTATTGTTAAATATAATGAATTTTAGGTTATGAAAAATGATTATAGTTAATAGTAATGATAAATTAGAAATTAAGTAGGTTGTCTACTATAATTAGATGTTGATCGTAAAAACAGAAGCTTGTAATATAGTTCGATCAAATTTAATAAATGGAGTCCGGTAATAACATTATGAAACTGAACCCATATGACAGAAAGCAGAAGCGGTGGGTACGTCTGTTCGGGTTCATTATGTCCAATAAACTTGAGTGATGAATTATTTTTTGAATTTTTAAAATATTAAATAATATAATGCAGTAATAAGAATTGTTTATCCTCATAATCATAGGTCTCGCATTCAAATCCAGGATATGATAAAAAGTTTCTTAATATGGAGAGATTTCCTCTAAAGGGGCCCCTTTATGTTGTGAGAATATCATAGAATAATAATAAATAAAAATCAATTAATAAAATAAAAAGGAAATAAACTATTTTTAGTACATTACTTTCCATTTTGATTTTATTAGTTGTGGAAAACAATGAAGGAATATGTGATCAAACACTCGGAGGGTAATAAAAGCATCAGCATAACTAATAGGATCGTAATAATTACTAAATACTCTTTTATCTTTGATTATAATTCAGAAATATCGATTTTGAGTTGTCGTAATTATGAAATTATCTTTGTTAAAAAGTGTTTTATTCTTCTTGACATGTGTTTAGATCTAGTCGAACTCTAAATATAATTGCAGACACCGATTAAAAAAAACATCAACATGAATGTTTTTTTTTAAAATTATACCGCGGTCATTATAGTGTTTAATAATTGCAATTCTAAACCATTGGATTGATAGAAATTTGAATCGAAGCCCTTGATCACTCCACCAAAGTCAAATTTTACTACTTTAATTTCTGATATTTCATTTGAGGAAAATTGATTTTTTTTCTCATGTGATTATGTTAATTGGCTTTTCTCTCCTTCCATCGTTGAATAAAAATGAATAAGAAGTTTATGAAATTATGATAATTAGAACTTTTTTTTTCTTATGTCATAGTTATAACTATTACAAGAAAAACAGTATCCTATGACTTCGAAAGAAGCAAAGAGATAATGACAAAAAACAAACAAGAAAAAGGGTATAATTAACTCACTCAAAATCTACTTTATAACATATTAATTAACTTCTATTAATCCTTTTTCTACTCCATGACATGTGAATGTTGGCTTGAGAAGTTTAATTTGTTAGACAAAATGAAATTTTGTTCTTTATATTCGTCTTTTTTATCTCATTTGGATAACAATTCTGGCATTGATCTTTTAAACCATTTGCAAATTGTAGAGATTTTTATCTTTATACCTAAGAATTACTTTGAAAACATTATTTTTTCTGTTCATTTTTTTAAATGATCGAGAGATCTTAATTTCTTTTAAAATAAAATAAAAATTTATCAGTCAACGCAGCACCTCAATACACATAATAAAGTGTTCCTACTAGATACTTTCAGCTTAAATTTTTAGAAATTTTTTTGTACATACAGTCAAACGTTCATTACGTAAATAAATTAATCAATTAAAATATATCATGAGCTTTCTTAACTATTTACGTTAGTCTTAAAAAGTTATAAAAACTCCAGTTTGTTCCAATTGAGTTTGATGTATTTAATTAAATACCTCACGCAAACAATTATAGTAATTTACGAAAGGTGCTTATTTTGCCTTTTTTGTATTATTTTTTTTACTGAGGCACTGTTCATGTAATTTACAAAATACATCCTCTAAATATCTTGAATGGCATATTTACTTTTGTTTTCATTTCTCCAAATCAAAGAGTTGGTCCACATAACTTTAATAAATAATATTTCAAGAACATTTAGAAATTAAAGTTGAAAATAATCAAGCATAAGTCTTTAAACTTACTCCATTTGTCAAGCCTTTTGTATTTATTTATTTATTTCATTTATTGATTTGTCTCCTAAAAGGACTACTTTTCAAAGTCCTCTAATTTGAAATTTCCGTTTTGACGAGTCTAATATGTTTGTCTTTTCTTGATTTCACATGTTCTTAACTTTTCACAAAATGGAAAATGTCTAATAATTCCTTTTAACTCATTTTTATTTGTTATATTTGAAATTGAAATGTCAGTTAAGAAAATAATGATGGATATAATTATTTTATTATACTATTTTTATAATTGAAGTTTAGTATTATGTCTTAAAAATAATTTGGAGAATAGATAATTAGTACTATGCATAAACATAAAGAAATATCCTGATATGTTAAAAGTGACAAGTGAAAGTAAAAATCTATTTTGAATAGTAGACAAGTAAAAATAAGTATAACTTACATAAATTCTATATTGTAATATCTAAATTACATCTTATCCCTATTTTTTTCTATTTTACAAAAAAAACCTTAAAATAGAAGTCATACGGATACATAAGTTTCATGCAGATACATTAAATGTGATGCATTGTAACAGCTGGCAATTGCAACTTTCAAGGAAAACAGTTGATTGTTGCGCTTTATTAGGAAAATTAATCTAGAATTGATTCTAGATTCCACGATTCAAGCATAAGTGATTATTATCAATCCATCCCAATTCGCAACAGATTCATGTCTTTCAAAATTTAAATTTTTATCATCTCCATCAAGTCGCCATTGCAGTTCAATTCGTGAAAAATTCAAATTACTCGGCAATATTGGCTGACACAATATAAATCTATATTGATTTTGTTGAGAGAATCAAAAATTTAGTAAGCAAGATGAGTTGTGAAGGTTACAAAAGGATGAAATTGTCAATCTCAAAGTCGCCATTTCAGTCAACTTGGAAATCGATGAGCCTAGGTAAATCTTAGAGATTAGATACAAGTAATAACTCATCTCCATTGAAAACTAAAAACAATAAGGGTGTAAAACTTCATTTGATGGTGAAAAAGACGAGCCTGGACTTGCAATGTATCCTCTATGTATTGATACAACGGAGAAGATTGGTGGAGAGATACATAACTTTGATAAAGGTATCTGATAGAAAAAGGTATGAGATTTTTTTTAATCTCTATCTCTAATCTTGTATGATACATTGCTATTATTATTATTAGCAGATGTATTATGTTGATAATTATTTTTTGCTTTTGATGATTATATGATATTGATAAGATATTCATAACATATTAGTTGTAAACTGTCAATGGTATAAAATTAATTCTGTACCTAGTATTTCTACAGTTTTTTTGGTGGTACACCATAAATCCTTTTGAGAGAATGTGTATATTTTTGTTAAGCATGAAATAACAGTATAAAACGTAATGAATTGTACGTGATACATACTTCAAAAAGTAAGAATTAACATGTATCAGATACATTTTGTATCTCTATGTGAGAGTAACACTAATTTCTATAACGTGTATCAGACTAGTGCTGTGAATATGATACATACAACCAATATAATAGTTTAGATGTACCAAGTAGTTATAGCAATCATTATTACGAATGATACATCAATGTATATCATTCTTTGATATATTGTGAATCATATTACTGCTATATATTTCAAATATATCTGGTAGATGCATTAATATGATAAAAAAAAAAAGTATAACTATGTGTTAATGTACTTTATGAATGATTGTGGCTTAAGCATGAAGGCTTCAGAATATTTGCTGACTGTTTTTTTCGAATGTTTGCTGGTTGTTTCGTCATCTGAATTTATTAGTGCATAATCGACAATGACTCTCAAAATTACTCTTCGCGTCGTTGCTGCCTTTATGACGCTTTCCTCCTCTATCAACATTGACCATATACATGAATACTAAATTTCAAATTCGAAATCTCTCTTTTTTTGCAAAATAGAGAACACAACATTGATATAGCAACTGAATATATTTAAATGTATCAACTTTTATGTAGTTATGTATCATGCCCATAAAATTGTGCATGATACGTTACTATTTATAACTTTAACTTTAGGGTAAAAAGATTCGATAATGAAATATATTAAATTACATGTATTGTATTATGTAATCTGATTCTTTAATTTGTGATCTCAAGATGGATATATTATTTATGATATATAATATTTTAAATATATTTTAGTATATTGATAAGTATTGTAATTCTACATGATACATTAAAGTAGTAAAGATTGCTCATAAGGTATTTGATTTTAGATCGATATATTACTATTTGATTTTAAATAGATACATCAATTGAAAAATTGTTACAGACTAGCATTATTCAAAGTTTAAAATGCTTCTTCCCATTCTTTCCAAAAACTCTCAATTTTTAAATTAAATTTATCGACAAATTGTACTAATACAATATGAACTCGTCGATCTTGTCAAGACATTTCAAAATATGGGAAAGTTAGGTGAGTTATGAACAATACAAAAGTGATAAAAGTGTTGTTGGTCAAGATATCGATACATTACTATTTGATTTTAGATAGATACATTATTGTTGGATTTTAGAACAATGCATTAATGGATAAATTATAACACACTAGCATTATTCAAAATTTAAAATTCTCTTTCAAAAATTCAATTTTGAAATCAATCTTGTCAACAAATTGTACTAATACAACATAAACTTGTTGATCTTGTCGAGACATTCTGAAATCTGTTAAAGTGAGGTGAAGTATGAACGATACAAAAGTGATGAAACTGTTGTTGATAACACGATACAAAAGTGATGAAACTGTTGTTGATAACAATATAAATTTTGTGAATCTTTAATTAGTCCATTCTCGCTGAATTATAAATCGATGAATTGAGAAAAAAGTTGTAAATCAAATACATTGTTGAGGTGAAGAAACAAGAGCCTGGATTTTAAATGTATCCACTATACATTGATACAACATACAAAAAAGCTGAAAAAATACGTAACTATGACGGATACATGTCTATGTGGTAATTGTTATGTATCAGATATATTTAGTATAAATTCGAATTTATGTATCATGCTTAACAAATTAGTCCATGATGTATCACTATTTATGTATCTTATTTTGTTTGCGTAAGATTGTATTTTATCAGAAGATACATTATACATGATATTACTATTTATGTATATTCATTCATTGTTGCTTCATTAAGATCTCGAGGGGCTTGATCTGATTCATCATCCTAAATAAGTAGCATGTATTATAAGTCAGAGATACATTAAATTAATAATGTGTCATATGCTATCAAACTTTTATGTATCTTTTCTGATCATACTAATACATTTTTATGCTCACTTGCTTCTGTAGTAACATATATATTCTTTTTAGAGGCCGTATATAGGTAATCAAGTTCTGAAGCAATGTCTTCATTTTTGAATAGACATAACTCACCTTTGGATCTCGATCCAAACCTTTTCGAAGACATCAGTAACTCGATCTTTTTTCTCTTCTTTTTTAACATTTTTCAACAGTTGATTTCGAAATCTTCGTTGTCAGAATTATCGATTGACAAATTCTTTTTAAAAAATTAATGAAGTAGATGAAAGAGAGAAATTAATAAAGAAAGAAAATGACAAACAACAAAAGTAAAAGATGATGAACTACTATATTGAAAAGATTTGAAATTGATTAACTAGAGAGAGAAACCTTTTGAAATTCAAATTAGGATGGAAAAGATAATTGATCACATTATGAGAATGATAATATTAAAGGAGTGAATATAGAAGCGGATATGTGGTTTTGAAGTGGAGAGTTATAATGTATCTACACATTTGGATTTAAGATGAAAAATAGCGAGTTTTGAAATATTTTAAAATAATAGGGAAAAATTAAAAATAAGATAAATAATATTGTGTATATTAGTAATTTATTCTAAAAATAAATCGGAAAAGTAACTTGTTTGGCCAGTGTTTTGAGAGATAAAAAATGCTCATTCGAAAAAAAGTAAAGTGTGGCCAATTTTTTTTGGGAGAACATAAATGTTTGAAGGGCTTTGTGTGACGCCCCGCCACCTTTTCAGCCGAAAGTCGTCCAGCCTGGTGTCGGCAGGCACATTCCAACGGGCACATGCAGAGGGGCCAAAGCTGGCCGCTTCACATGCCAACGGAAAAGGCAGTCCATGTGCAACGGACAAAAACGGGACAGCCCACATGCGAACAGGCTGTAAAGTAGAGGGGCGCGCCTGGCAACTTTCCAGCCTGGTAAAGGCTGCCTTTGAGGAGCCTTTGTCTGCCAGTGGCAGATTTTGAGGAGTCGTTGTCGGCCACCTTATGGGGCAGACTAGAGGAATCTAGGAGTCCTTTTGGAAGAATGAAGAGACATCTTCATGTGATATGAAGATGTGTGTAGGGACCTTTATATTATATTTATGTACTCTTAGTGATTAGAGTAGTATAAATAGGAGGGTCAAGCTCATTTGTAAATCATCCACAAATCCACCAATTGACTAAAGAATATACTAGTCCATTCTTCCAAATTCTCTCTTTGTGTCTTTCCTTCTATTTCTCTTAGCGATCCAAATCGTGAAAGGCTGACCTGAGTTTGCGAGATCGTGAAAGAATCGTGAGCAAGTCGTCAGGTGCCGCACGGAGTATTGTCAGAATCTCTAGGTCCGTGACAATTGGTATCAGAGCAGGTTCATCGTAAGAGAATGACGAACGAAGGAGACTTGGCCGGCACTAGCACCACCACCAACGTTCCCACAGTCGGAGGCAAAAAGTCCAAGAAAGGGAAGAAGCAGCAGAAGGGAAATGAGGAGATTCTGCCCCAGGCCACACCAAGCGAAGGACAAACATCTCACCCGCCCTCTATTGTCGATGGTAGTGACGAAGACACCGGCGAGGAGCCCGTGGACATTACTATCGGACATGATTGGGTTGCAAGGGTAGAAATGGCGAGGCAAGCCGTTGAGATCATAGGCCAGCGCTTGAACGGGACGGACAGAAATCTCAAAGCCCTTGAAGACTACTCCCTTGAGGAAGTTAGTAGCATCCGTAAGGAGTTGGAGGTACGCCAGCAAGCCGAGTACGAGGCAAAGGAGGCCATCACTTCCTTAGAGTTCAGACTTAAGGAAGCACTTGGCGCAGTCGAGTCGCTTAAGGCCAAGTTGGCAGCACTCGAGGAAGATAGAGGGGTTAGTGGATCCTCATCACATGACCGGGAAAGGGAAGCCAGAGTTGAGGCGCCCAAGCCACCTGTCTTCAAAGGCGTCCGTGACGCGCAAGCGGTGGATAATTTTCTTTGGCACTTGGAAAATTACTTCAAGTGCATGCGGGTCCGAAGTGATGAGAATAAGATCAACACGGCTGTGTTGTATCTTTCGGAGTTGGCCATGTTATGGTGGAAGCGTAAAGAGTCTGACATCGCCAAGGGAACATGCACGTTGAACACATGGGAGCAATTCCGTGTAGAGTTCAAGAAGGCGTTCTTCCCTAGCAATGTTGTCTATGAGGCAAAGCGCAAGTTGAGGGAGCTGAGACAGAAGGGCAGCATATGCGCGTATGTGCGGGAGTTTACCACCCTTACATTTCAGATTCCCAACCTCAAGGACGACGACGCATTGTTCTACTTCTTAGATGGGCTACAGAACTGGGCCAGAACGGAGTTGGAACGGCGGCAGGTCAGGACTATAGACGACGCCATTACACAGGCCGAAGCCTTGACAGACTTCAGGCGAGAGAAGTCTATTAGTGCCAATGAGGACGACGATGTAGGCAGTCACGATGATAGTGGGGAAGATAGTGGAGCAGGCGAGGAGCCAAGGCCACAACCCAGGAGGCGAGGCGAGGAGCAGCGACCTCATAGGCGTGACACCTACAAGTCCAATGGCAAGAATTCCGGAGATCGTGGCAACACGGTAAGGGATTCCAAAGACGGTTGCTACATATGCAAAGGGCCGCATAGTTACAAAAGATGCCCTGAACTGAAAAGTCTTGGTGCTATCCTTCGTGAGAAGAAGGAAAAGAGAGCCCAAGAGGAAGATGAAGTCGGAGAGACTAAGCAGTTGGGTATAGTAAGCCTATGCGGAGCGGTGATTGAGCAACCATCAATGGGGCCAAGGCAAGATAAGCCAAGGCAAGCGGAGCCGAAGCATGCTGACAAGGGACTTGCAAAGTCCATAGCGTGGGCTCAAACGGTCGACGTTACGATCAATGGGAAGATTGCTCGTGCGTTGGTCGACACCGGTGCTGAGGTCAATGTTGTGACCAAGACGGCAGCAACGAGATTGGGGTTGCGATATAGTTCATGCAGCGCCCAAATCAGATCTGTCAGCGCATCACCGACTCCTATTGTTGGAGTTGCGCACGGGGTGAACATCACGGTAGGCGATTGGCAAGGGAAAACCAAGTTCATCGTCGCCCCCATTAATTTGTTTGATGTTATTCTTGGGCAGAAGTTCTTCCAACAGTGCCATGCAGTAATCGATCCTCTTCTCCAAAAATTGACAATTATGGAGAAAGGAAGGGAATATGCAATTCCCATGGTGAAGGCGCAGGCGACGGAGGGGCAGGCTAGACTGACAGCCATGAAGCTCGAGAGGGTCGACGAGAGAAGAAGGTTATCACCAGCAGCAACCATTGCAAGTTCGAGAGAAGACAATGGTGCTGAAAAATCCTTGCCACCGCGAAGGAAGAGGGTTCCGAGTAGGAACGCTGACGTGATGAAGGAACCGCCGGAGCACTTACCTCCGTTGAAGGAGGAAGATCGTTTGATCGGGTCGAGGAAGGTCGGGACATCGATGAAGAGGCTGCTCGAAGGAATTGATCGAGTACGCAAGTTGATGGTCGCCCGGCAAGGCTCAACGCCGATACGGTCGCAATGCGACGCGGTCGTCGCATCATCGGGTGGGGGAGATTGTGACGCCCCGCCACCTTTTCAGCCGAAAGTCGTCCAGCCTGGTGTCGGCAGGCACATTCCAACGGGCACATGCAGAGGGGCCAAAGCTGGCCGCTTCACATGCCAACGGAAAAGGTTGTCCAGTCCATGTGCAACGGACAAAAACGGTACAGCCCACATGCGGACAGGCTGTAAAGCAGAGGGGCGCGCCTGGCAACTTTCCAACCTGGTAAAGGCTGCCTTTGAGGAGCCTTTGTCTGCCAGTGGCAGATTTTGAGGAGCCGTTGTCGGCCATTTTGTGGGGCAGACTAGAGGAATCTAGGAGTCCTTTTGGAAGAATGAAGAGACATCTTCATGTGATATGAAGATCTGTGTAGGGACTTGTATATTATATTTATGTACTCTTAGTGATTAGAGTAGTATAAATAGGAGGGTCAAGCTCATTTGTAAATCATCCACAAATCCATTAATTGACTAAAGAATATACTAGTCCATTCTTCCAAATTCTCTCTTTGTGTCTTTCCTTCTATTTCTCTTAGCGATCCAAATCGTGAAAGGCTGACCTGAATTTGCGAGATCGTGAAAGAATCGTGAGCAAGTCGTCAGGTGCCGCACGGAGTATTGTCAGAATCTCTAGGTCCGTGACATTTGTCTCTGCTTTATTATTAAATTATTAATTAATTAATTTGAGTTTTATATGAGCAGAACGAAGAATTACCATATCTTTTGATAGATTTTTTTAAAAAAAAGGAGGGGGGGGGGGGGGGTTATACCTAACTATATCTGAAGTTGGGCTTCATGCAAATTGAAATTCAAAATCAGACTTAAAAAATCTTAAATCAGTTAATTTGGTAGTAACTAAAATTTTGTTTTCAAATTACTGATAGCTTTAAAAATATATTTTTAATTAGCTAACTAAATTTAGATACATCCTTAATATGTCACACATTATAGCAAATTATTACAAACACCTATAAAACATGAAACTCTTAAATTATAAAAGGTCAAGAAAAAGTATTAAAAACACCATTAAATTTGATTTATTTATTTATTATGGTGAGTGAAGTTGAAAAATTCATTACAGGTGAATAAGCTATGATATAATATGATGAAATTTCGAACTTCTACGTGCAAAACTCCAACACCATATATGTTTTTAAAAAAATTAAGTAAAGGTCAAAAATACATTTAAATTATCTCAATTTTTTTGAATTTCATATCTAAACTATTGAAACTGTAAGTAAGTTTCCTATGTGAACTATCACACAATAGTTAGTAAAACAAACCTCAATTAATTTATAATAGTGTGTGAACACTGTCTTTTTTGTTTAAAAATTCAATCTTGTGGAAACAATAATTTTACTATGACAAATCTAAGTAAATTAATATTAGATTAAACTTTGGGTTAAAGAATAAAACTATCGGTGTATAAATTAATTTATTTCCACGGTGACATTCATCATATCATATTCTTCTCCATCTTCTTAGCTCTGGCATCATCTCTGTTGTGGCATCGATATTTTTTTAACTTGAAAGAGAAGAGTTTAGGGCAATTTTTAAAAAAAGCCAATTAAAATATATTAAAAATTTAACATGATGGCATATAGAGTCGTGATATATGCTAAGGAGTCGTTTCGTAGAGTATATTTTAAAAAAAATGCATGTATTAGCTTTATGTATTACTAGTCACTTGTTTGGTACTCTTTTTCAACCTATGTATAATTAGTGTTTGCATTAGTTATACATTATGTTGTGTATTAAGGTGTACATTATTAAAACCATGAACTTTTAGGTATTAGCAATGAAATGGTTTTAATGGATGTATTAAAATGATAAAAGACTCAATTGTCCCTCAAGACCTTCTTTTACATCTTTTCCACCATAAAGTGGAGGGTATCTTTGTAAATAAATTTTTAAATGCAATATATATCTATTTGTAATGCCCAAACCAAACAATACATTATAATAATTTATGTATAATTAATGCAAGCATGACTAATACACGTGCATTACTAATGCAAGCATAACTAATATACTTTATTTAGCATTAATCTTATACACTTTACCAAATGATCTCCAAGTGGATGAAAATTTTATGGACAAACGCACCTAGGAGCATTTCTAGACAGACATTTGATGTAGTCAACATCAGGGTGTGTTTGCTAATAACCATTGAGTGGTAGTTTGAATTAAAAAATTCACACTTTCAATAATTTATGTATGAAACTCACTAAAGTGGGATACTTTAAACATTCTTTTGATTTTTAACTCAATTTTCTTTATGTAAATATCCAACAAGATAAAAGATATTAGGGGTGTACGAAATCGAACCGAAAATGAATTAAACCGCAAATCAATTCAATCCGGGAAAAAAAATTCCGACTAGTGGTTTGGTTTGACTTGATTTGATATTGGAAAAAATAATCTGACTATATTTGGGTTGATTTGGTTTTAACTAAAAAAACCAACCCGAGACTAAATCAACACAACATTGTATATGTTATTTTAAAGTTTATTTTATACATAAAAGCAATGTATATCTTATACTATTTCATAGTTTTATCTTTTAATAGTTTCAAGTGTAAAACTTAGAATTCGAAATGGTCCAATACAGATTATAGTTCATAGATGTTGATAATAATAAAACTTAAATCATAATCAAACTAATACTAATGCAAAAAAAGAAAATCAATTCAACACTAAGAATGACAATAACATTGAATATTTGTTCTTTAGTTTTACATTGGTTTAGATAATTAAAATACATAATCTAATTTTGATTTTCCTTATTTAGTAATGTAACTAATACTTATTAAACTTATTTTAGCATAATTTAGTACTTTTAAATTATGAATATTTTCATTATGACTTTATAATATTTATTTTATATGATGATTTCATAATTATTTTTAATTGAATATTCTTGTGTCATCAATATTCATCTCATGTTTTCTGTTATTTTTTTAAGAAACACCTTAGATGATTGTATTTTGGTTGGACTAAAGAAGTATTTGAAACGCAAGTTAATTATATGTTCGTATGCAACTTTATTGAAAAAATTCAAAAATCTGGAAAAAAAATTGAGGTTTATTTTGATTTATAAATTTAAAATTTGACACAATAGTTTGGTTTGGTATTTGAAAAATCTGAACCAATCCGAGGTTGAAAAATCCGAAAAAAATCTGAGCTTATTCGTTTGGTTTGGTTTATAAATTTAAAATTTTTATATAAATAGTTTGATTTGATATTTGAAAAATTCGAACCAGCCCAGTCATATACACCTCTACGAGATATAATGAAATTTCTATGTGATTTTCTTTGAAATGGAGTAATATTAACTTAGTTTACGATTTGTGGTAAGTTTTCAAGAGAATTAAGTTACCGGAAGCAAAGTGATTACAATTCAAACAATATCATCACAAGTTTGAATTGTAATTATATTCTTTTATTATTCTTTAGTTGAGCGGTCACCGTTTCTTAATAATCAATAGAAAATTAATTAGGAAATAAGAAGAAATTGTCTTCTGATTTTATTTCTGCCACGAAACTCTTATGGACACCATCTATTATTTCATAGTAATTTATCTAGTTTTATGGAACAATTAATGGTGTTCATTAATTTTAATTTAAATAAATATCTTTTTTTTGTTATGAATTGAGTTTATACTTCAGTCAAGACACGATATTTGAAATCACGAGTGAGTGGGATAATTTTTGGCTTAACGTATCAACCATATCATATGAAATTAACCTGGAAGTTATTGAATCGTACGAGTCAACAACTTCATGAGCCTTATACATTATTAATGTCTGAATAAAATATCTACTATTTGAAAATAAAGCCTTATACATATCATAAAAATGCAGAATTTGAGAATATACGTCATTTGAGCTCAACTTATAATCCCAGTTGGATGGGTTGCCCTGTACCTTGACAAAATATAGAACTATATCTTATCATATGAGGATCCAGTAATTTGAGACTCTCGATGAAACATAATCCTACGTTGGTGCGTAGTTATGGGACTTGATTTTTCTAAACTCACGTCCTCTAGGTACTAAATAGTCCTCTCAAAACAATATATATTCATATAATGTTCATAGGACTTGTAATTTATATATACTGAGCGATATGATCATTTTAATTAGTGGGCTCTTGCATGAATTAATGAGAAAACTTAGCAGATAAATTTTTTTAAGCCTAAAATTCTCAAATTCAGGAATTTTTAACCAAACTAAGCCATTATATAAAATAATTTATCAAAGTAATACATTTTTCTAAAATTTTGACATAACTAGTATAAACGTATTTCACGGTAACGTTTTAGGGTATATTTTTTTTAAAAAAAACTAACAGCATTAGGTTGATATACGTTACTGTAAGTAACGTTTTACTCCTAAAACGTTATTTTCAGTAACGTTTTAGGAACGTTACTCATAGTAACGTTTTAGGAGTAAAACATTACTGTGAGTAACGTATATCAATCTGACGCCATTAACTTTTAAAAAATAAAATATATCCTAAAACGTTACTGTGGAATACATTTATAACTAGTTTTGTAAAATTTTAGAAAAACATATTATTTTGGTGAATGACCTTATATAATGGCTTAGTTTGGTTAAAACCTCCGAATTCAGACCTATACGAATACGTAGGATGGTTTGAATCCTTGCTTAATAATTACAGGGTGTTACATTTTTATACATTCTGATGTACTCCTTGAAAAATTACTTTACCATCTTTTTTTTTTTTTCAAATATGTTGGTAAAAAAGAGCGCAAAATGTTTTAGTTTAAAACGATCGAGATTACTAGAAATTTCCCGTAGTGTTCGTCGATTATTTTTAGCATGGAGTTATTTCTATCAAAATACGACGTTCTTTCAATCTTTTGTTGAAAATCTTGATTATCGATGATGTTTCGTTAGTTTTTTCCCTATGAAAAATGCATATTTTACTAGTGTAGTGAGAAAATGAAAAGTAGTGTCACTAACTACTATTCCCTCCTTCAAAATATTTGTTATATTTCATTTTGTTAGAGTGAAACTATTTCAACTTTGATTAATATTTGACATATATTAAACATCTAAATTAATAATTTTAAAATATTAAGTTGATATAAATTAATTTAATTTTAAAAATTAATCAAATTAATTTTTAAAAAATAAAACATTATAACTAATATGAGATCAATGGAGGGATCGGAGTACTAGCACTCTTGATTTCGAATCAACAAAAGTTCAGGATGATTAACAAGTTCAACTATGATTATAATTGTGTGTTATTACTAATTAATTCACTTCGATATGTTATTCACCAAAATAAATTTCTTAACAGGTATGAATACTTTGGTTGAACTTAGCATATGTATATATACGAAAAATTTTATGGTGTTTGAGGTACGATCAACAATAGTTGTATGAGGGCACCATTATAAGTGTTTTGTAGGTCCCTTTTTTAATCATCACACTTTCTCTCACACACTTCCATTTCTCAATTTTTAGTCCTTTCTTCATTTGCATTTTTTTCTTTGCAAAAATTCATTTTCTATTTTATCTTTTTCACCTTTTTTTTTTACCAATATTTCTAGAGCTTTTTTTAATAGTTCTACCTCTTTGTGCAGAAAAAATATATTCATACTATTATTATTTATATTTTCACAAATTTATTTGATTAACTTTCTTTTTCTATAAATTCTTGTAACCCACAAAAAATGATTTTATATCAATTTCGTTTCACATTTTAAGACTCTAAACATAAAAAAAAAAAATTAAAAACAAAAATCAAAAAGAAAATTTTGAATGAAAAACACAAAATTAATATCGGCAATAATTATTCAATACATGCTATAGAAGTAGAGAATTTGATAATTATAAAAAAATAAATATAATTGAGTGTTTGATATCATTTTAACATAATTAATAATATTAAGCATTTAAATACATCAAGTGGTTATACAATAAATAAAATAAAAATATATTGAACAATTAAGAATAGAGTAATTAAAATTAAAATTTCATAAAATAAATTAATGACTAAAATTTAAATAATTTAAATAAAATTGCATAGTTTGTAATAAATAATGTCAATTGAATTTTAGTAGATTAATTAGTTAATTACCTGAATATTTACTTTTTTAGCGAAAGTTTTATTTTATTCTAATTTCACAATGTTCAATTTCTTTTACATCATAAAAAATTAAATTAAATTTTTCTGATATATTACATTAATTTTTCCTCAAATAATACCAAGCCAAAAAAAAAAAATGCAAAGTAAGGAAGTAGAAAGAAATTTGAATTGACAGAGAGAGAGAAAAGTAAAGGAAATTATGGGACCAACATATTGCAAAAGGCAGCCCAAAGAGGCCTCACACAACTGACAATATGTGTGCTTCTTAGAAAATAAAAATTTTCGTATATATACAATGATATTTGGATCAAACTAATTAACTAATTTACCATTATTAATTAACTATATATGAGGTTAAAATGTCCATGAATTAACTACTATATAATTAG
This sequence comes from Solanum chilense, assembly GCA_032847665.1. Classification (NCBI taxonomy): domain Eukaryota; kingdom Viridiplantae; phylum Streptophyta; class Magnoliopsida; order Solanales; family Solanaceae; genus Solanum; species Solanum chilense. Next base: position 64,754,365 of record CM064969.1, read on the forward strand.
CTTATAATAGTTTATAGTAGAACATGTGCCATATAATGTCAAATTTTCTGACTTAAAGGCGTAGTTGCGTACTTGGCCCTTTAAACAACACAATTCAAGTATTTGAACTTATAATTTAAATTAGAAATAATTGTCAAAAACATATCTAAATTATATCTTTTTTTTAGTTTCATATTTAAATTATTGAGAGTTTGAGTTTCATACCTAAACTATCCGTTTTTAGTTTGAGAAACAAACCTCTCTCTTTTATACCACTCTCATCATGGTATGTGTAATGCACTCTCTCTCTTTTATTTTAAAGAATTTTCACATCACACTGTACATGGACAAAATATTCAACCTTGACGATAAATAAATAAATTATTAGTATTAGTTAAATTAAAAATAGTATTTTCATTTATAAAATAAAATGTAAAATATTTTTCTTACCCCAACCATTTTTTAAAGTTTTTTATTTTGTTTAAATTTCTTTTATAAAAGTATTTCATTTTTTACTTCATCTCATCCCCTCATCAAATACTAGTTTAGATATTATTTTATTTTCTTAAAAATATAATTCTACCCATCCCATTTAACCCTCCGCTTTCAATTTTTTTTACCAGCTTTTAGATAAACATATCAAAAATATTTTTGACTTTTTGCCACAAGACTTTTTATATTTTTTAGTTGTTTATGTTATATTCAGTACACTATTAAATTTATTTGTCTAAAAATATATGTACGTGCATATCTAGCACAAAATAAGAAAAACATAAAAATAAAATAAAAATTAGGAACGGAAAATTAAATAGGATGGTTAGATTTTTTAAAATAAAAAGATATCAATTTCTATCGGGGGGAGGGGGGAGAATATGAAATTTTTAACAATATTTTATAAATGTTTTTTTTTTTTAAAAAAAAAAGGATGGGGCTGTCACGGAGGGGGGTAGGGAGGTACGTGGAGGAGGTGGTGAAGTAGATACGAAAAATAATTAAATTATTTATAGGGATAGTAATCTTTAATTTTTAATTAATATAAAATATTTTATTATTTAATTTTTCTCTAGATAAAATATTTTATCATGTGGAATGTCATGTGTCAAAGTTTTTATAAAAGAGAGAGTGCACTACACACACACCAAGTGTGTTTCTCAAACTAAAAAGTAATAGTTTAGGTATGAAACTTACACTTTCAATAGTTTAGGTATGAAACTCAAAAAAGGTGAATAGTTTAGGTGTGTTTTTGACACTTATCTCTTTATATTATAACTTTTTCGATTCAAAAATAAAATCCAAACCATTTTTTTTAATATTCAATCTGATCGATCCGAACAACACTCCTAGCTAAACAACGATTTCAAGGGTTAAAAGAACAAATATACCTCCGAACTATCGTAAATAGTATGCAGATATCCCCCGTCATACTTTAGGGACATTGGTGCCCCCGTCGTCCAAAAACTAGAATATATATACCCTTTATATTAATAATTAACATACATGTGCCATAATTTTATTCATCGAGCCGACATCAGATCAATGCCTATTTAGCCTTTCGTTAGACTGAAGGGCATATACGCCTTTTACCACCCCTTGTTAGTCCCGAGGGACAAAGGAGGCTAGGTTAGGCGAAAGATGGTTATAGGTACAAGAACGTAAGGTGTCTCTGCTTTTTCAGGGTAAGAAAGGGTAGAGAAAATGTCTCGAGCAAATGTTCGAATATCAGGCGCTACGGCGCTGAAATAACTCATGACATACTCCCAAGAAAACCTCGAACGACGTTAAGCAAAAGGGTACATGTACCCGAAACCGACACAAGTGGGTAGATAGAGAATACCTAGGGGCGTGAGACAACTCTCTCTCTAAGGAACTCGGTAAAATAGCACCGTAACTTCGGGAGAAGGGGTGCCTCTCACAAAGGGGGTCGCAGCGACCAGGCCTAAGCGATTGTTTACCAAAAAGACAGGTCTCTGGCTGCCAAGTAGGTTCATCGGTTAAATTAATTTTAGGCTTCAGTCGAATTATTCATCTTTTCAATCTATAAAATATGAACAATAATAAGATGACAATTTTTGTATTATATATACTACAAATTCTTTGCGCATGGATCATGCTAATCTTTTCACATTATTTCAATTTTTTCAGATGTCTCCAACGAAGCAAATATTTATCGTTTTAATTTTGATGCTCTTGTTGAAAGTCGAATTCAAGACCGACAATAGAGGATTTTTTTTCTCACATAATATTTGGGAAAAACCACTTTAGCTCAATTGGCTGATTATTTGAAATTTCACTATATAATTTTCCCTTCCCTTCCCTTCCCTTCCCTTCCCTACCTCCATATATAAATACAAATTTTCATCCCACATTTGATTGAGATTATAAAGTAAACAAAGTTAAAACTTTCAATTATACTATAAATAGCATAAATATTCATCATTCATTTATAATTGTACTCGACAAGTTTTTACATTTTTAAAACGATCAATGACGATATCAATGTTTTTTTTTTTTTTATAATGGATCATGTTTTATGGAACCCGCTAGTCAAACATACTTATAAAAAACTACTCCATATTAAGACAACTATTAAAATCAAACAAAAAAAATAATGCATCGCTATCATATTAAGGAAGTAAGTTAAAATTGCAAAGGGGACTCAGCAGCAAGTTAAAAATTGCAAATTAAAAAACTCCCAGGGCCTCAACAAGATTCGAACCTACGACCTCCGTATCAGATTATGACCCTTAGCTAGTTGCGCCAGAAGACCTTTTGATTCCCTGGGTGGCACGTTTAATATTAGTAATAATATTGTAGATTTATACCTATATATATATATATTAGAGTTTCCGTCCGAAGCCCGTGGGTGGCGTGACACCCCACTACCCTTAGTAGATCCGCCCCTGATCTCCACAAAGTCGAAAGACCATTATAGGGGCTGACGTCTGCCAAGTGCCAGAAGGTCATGGAAGTTCGTGACTTGATGACAGGGGAGTCGGCGAACGAAGCCATGGTGAATGGCGGTCGTAACTATAACGGTCCTAAGGTAGCGAAATTCCTTGTCAGGTAAGTTTCGACTCTAGTTTTTCAACGGCATGGACACCAATATCCCTAAAGTATAATAAAAGATATTTGCATATCATTTACAATGGTTCAGAAATATATTTGTCCTTTTTCCCCTAATTATAAGTCTTCCACCTTATTGATGGTTCTTGACTTGTTGTCCTACTAATTTCCACAAAATCAAATAACGTATGATATTAATATACACTAATGGTTCGTCGGCATTTGACTTTGACCACTTTATGACTAAACTGCCCCTCAACGCGTATATCACCAACTTATATAATGAATAATTCTTTAGAAAAATGATTACTAGATAATATGAAAGTCAAGATGATAATTACGTTTTTTTAAGTAATTTAAAGTGACATTACAAAACCTTCACTTCCCCTCAAAGTTTCCGAAAGCGCCAAGTTTTTTCCACTCACAAAATGTCACCGTCCCATTAAATAGTAATTTCATTCTCAACTGATTAATATGAATTATGATGCAGTGAATAAAATTATTTTATTTTTAATTAAATATTTTAAATTTGATATGCAAATATAAAAAATATTACATAAAAAATATTATCTCTAAATAGGTCTTATAGTGCATGATATAAATTTAATCACAGCTCTAATGGAGGCTCTGAACAAGAAATGAAAAGATAAAAATAAATGTCGTTCTCAATTGTCACCCCAAATAAAGGGTGGGGGTGGAAGAACACCGTCATTCTAAATAATTACACCCGGACAAAACTATTTATTAAAGTATTTAGTTATCTAAGCTATCCATATTCATTATATTTTAACTTAACTTTAATTAATAATACCCTATAATTACTTAATAATAAGAGTAAAACTAACATACATAAATCTTTTTTATTTTCTGAAATTGATGAGAGAGAAAAAATAGTTTTGGGACCAAGTGGTGCAAGAAAGGAGAAGACGTGTGTGTCTACTTTTAAGAATTACTATTTACTAATTAAGATTTATGTTTGGGTGATTAAATTTTTATTTATAATTGATATGAATTTACTGATATGAAACATTCAAGGGGAGGTATATCATAGTGTATGTAATTTGTCGTTGACATACTTCTACTTGACGAAACACAAGGTGGAATTAATTAACACAAGAATGTGTTAAACTTAAAAGATAAATATACATAATAATCCATAGTTAAACCGACTACATTATAATACCATGTATAAGCAATTTGAAATTAAAAAAATTATAATATTACAAAGAAAAAGTAAGATTCGAGGTAGACTTATTATTAGAAAAAGGATGAAAATAAATATGATCGATAACTAATAAATCAGGACAATATGAGATAAAAACAAGTAACCTATGCTTTGAGGCACATGGAGAACCACGGCTGATTCATTTGATTAAAAAGAAAAAAGAAAAGAATATTTACGAAAACTAAAATTTTTAATTTTCATTAATAAATTAATAACAAGATCAATTTTATGGCCAACATGAAATTACAAGAAGTAATTAAGATTTCTTTACCAATATTTAAAAATTTCAAATTTAAGTTTTCAAAAATAAAATAAATCTATTTAAAATATAAATTTAAATTTAATCAAATTTTTAATATAAAAATCGATGACAAATGAGAAATAAAAAAAAATTGGACTAGCCGTACGTGTGAAAACTCAAATGTCAAAACACTTATGAAGGCACGGAATTTTATGTATTTAATCAATCTTTATTTATTGGACCAACCTTAGCCATATATATAATCCACCAAATTCTAACTTTTTTTCTACATACTTTAAACACAACAACATTCTTTAACTATGAATAGTCTTTTTCATTTCATTTTCTTCCTCCTCCTCCTCTCCACCACCACCGCCGCCGCCATCCGGCAACCACCACCGGCCCTATTTTCCGATCCATATGTCTCATTTACGCGAAAACAACGACTTAATTTTCAACCTCAGGCAAGTGCACCAACAATTGCTAGAGATTTTGAGTCCGACATGAGGAGAGTTCCTACCGGCCCAAATCCTCTCCATAATAAGAAAAGAAAAACTTAGAAAATAACATCTTGCGATGAGCGAGAGCTTAGTACACCAGATGTATGTTTTGTTTTTTTTTGTTTCGGGGGACTAATGTATTGTTCCGCTAGAGGTATAGTATCATTAGTTTTTGTTTGTATTCTATTAATTAATTGGTGATTCAAAATTTAATTTCATTCACCAATTTCAATTTTTGTACAAAGTATTATAGAAAGTTTATTTTTAGTAATTATTTGTTTTAATTCCATAACTTTTTAGTATTTTTTTGTCCGTTAATTTATATTTTTTATATATATAATTTTTCAAGACTATACTATGCTATATGCGATTAAGCTTATGTTTGATTTTGCGAGACGAAGTAATTAAAATCTGGATGTTTAATTTGTTACCATTTTAATATTGCTAATAGATTTGTTTGGTTATTCTATATATTTTTCTTTCTTTCTTCTAATTCTTACTTATTACTCTGTAAAATCGTAAAATATGATATAGTGCATATAGTTATTTTTTTTAATTATAGGTCTCACGTTCGACTCTGTTGAATTTTTTTTGATGAGTGTTAATTTTGTATTGGTCACCGCTCATATATAGTTTCTTCGATGTCTTTACAACAAATGAAAGCACTCTCAAAAATTTGCTTCATTAAATTTAAGGGTTCACTAGCTTTTTTTTCGGTTTTGTAGGAGAAAAAAGTAACTAAAACATTTTTTTTATTGATTGAGTTTTTTCAGCTTAAATTTAAAAAACTTGACAATTACATTTGCGTAGTTTCTAGTCATCATTCGATAAAAGAACTAAGTATTTCATAAGGATTCATTTATAAAACTATAAATTTGGCAATTTCTATAAGGTGGTAGGTCAAAGTGAATTCCTTTGCTTTAGGGCAACAATAGTGTAATAGTCAGGAGACTTATCTTTTTAAAAAATAAAATTTTAATAGCGAAAACTCAACGGTTCTATATCACCCAAATTGAAGTGGTACAAATTTAATATGAGTACATTTTTGAAGTCGAAAGAAAGAAAAACAAATCTCACTAGTACTAGCTATCGTAATTTTATACGTGCAATAAGGTTCATCAAATATGTGAATATAATATGATAAGTCTTTTTCAAAGAAAACAAACTAAGAGAAAAAAAGACACTTTTTTTTTGTTTTCAAAAAGAAGAAAAAATCCTTTTTGTTATTTTTCATTCAACACTAGCTAAGACAATTATTACCTTGTGAACTAGTTGATCATTTTCTCTTTTTTGCATATCATATTAAAAAATTATAAATAAAAATTGATTAAATTTTTTATGAATTGATATGAGTGTGAATAACTAATATAAAATAATTCTTTATTTTTATTAGTTAGATAATCAACGAATATGAGACACAAAATATTACGTAAGAAAAAATTAACTCAAATACCAAATTGATGCCAAACAAATAAATACGAAAAAGGTGAATTTGATTATTTACTATTAGGTGAAATAATTGGTTGAATAGAAAAGATTAATTAAAAAAGGACAAGAAGGAAATTAATGAAATATAAAGTATGAATGGTATAAATTAAAGGATGTGTACAGATCCCAGTGTATCATGAATATGATGGACCCAAAATTTAAATAATTTTTTTTGCAAATATTATAATCATATTATTAATATCATACAACTACCCAGCACTTAATAAAAATAGCCTTTCATTAATTCATACAGAGAATGTACAGTATAGACCTAGCTGGCTACTGCCTTTAACTAAATGTTGTTTCTCTATGGAACAATAAATCATTTTATATTACATATATACCCTCATCATTTTCTTCCAACATTACTTATTTCGTATTAATTGATTACTTTTTGTTTTACACATTACTTAATAAAATTAAAAATAAAAAGATAGTTTTACCAAGCCTTTTTTTAAAAAAATGAAATTTTGCAAACAAATGTGAGTATTTATTTTTAATAAAATTAATTGTAAGGTAATACACAAAAATTTTAATTATTACTTTCTCAAGTTATATAAGATATTTTAAAAAATAAAATGTTCATAAATAAATAATGCACGACATAATTGTTAATTAATTTTTTTTTAAAAAAAAACACTTAAAGTTTAAAACTTAGACAAATTAATTAACTAACTATGCTAGAACAGTAAAACTTGCAACCACAACAATAAACCCTCCTATATAAGATGGACAGCTAATTAATATAAGGGGTTTATTTTAATATGATGATCAACTAATATAGATCGAAAAAATATCATTAAAAGTCTTTTCGAAAATCATGTAATTAATATTGATGTAATTATTAGAATGGTAATGATGCAGTTTATTGAGACTTTTTTTAAGGTAATATGATTTTGAAAATGAACCAAAGATAACATACTTTCTACTAAGGAGATTAAAACATACATTTCATTTCAGTTAGTTAAGTTCATTATGTTTAGTGGATGAGAATTTATCAATTAATGAGGAAATAAATCAATAACATTAACATATTTTGTATCAAATCTTGCCTCTATCTCGTAAAAATAGAGATTGTTTTTGACAAATTTTTTGCTTAAAATAAAACATTTACAAGTAGTTTGAAAAAAATTAATATAGAAATAGGGTAGTAATAACAATAATATAATGTGAAGTAGACGTATACATAATATACAATAAAAACAACAATAATAACACAAAATAATGTAATAATCAAAGCACAAAATAACTTATGTGATAAATGAAAAACAAGAAACTACAAGAATAGTGAATTGGTGACAATACTACTAGCTCGTAAGAAAAAAGTTCCAAGCTAAGTATGACCACAAAGCCTACCCTAATTTGCAACCTCTAAATCCTCCTATCAATTAAGGTCATATTTTTAGTAAGTTCAATGTGTTATGTCTTGTCTAATTACCTCTTAAAATATTTTTCTTTTACCTTGAATCTAAATCTCCTAATATTTGTCCATTGTCAACCGCCTCTCACGCCTCCTTAATCAGATATCTATGTTTTTCCTCTTCACATGATTAAATCATCTAGTATCATTTCCCTCATCTTTTCAATCACATAGGTCTATTCTAAATCTCTTTACTTTTAATATCATCTCTCATAGCAGGTACACACATTTACCTCAACATCTTCAATCCAATAACTTTCATTTTACTGAACATGTGTGGTCTTAATTGGTCAGTACTCCATCTCATACAACATAGTCAGTCTAACCATCGTTCTGTAGAATTTATCTTTAAGTTTTGATGGTACTTTTTACCATACAAAACTCTAGAGGGAGTCTCTATTTTCTGTTCTATACCAAATGATGTATGAAATCATCGTCGATCTCTCAATGAATACTATATATAAATCCCTTGAGACCTTGTCGTAAATCTTTTATAGCTCGATAAATACTATACAAAAATTCCATTTTCTCTCCCTATACTTCTCTAGCAATCGATCTCCTCACAAGATGAATGACTTTTTTGTGATATATTTGTTGCAGTTTTGATTATCATTTTTTGTTTTTGTACGAAAAAACTCATTACACTATACCTTCATTTTTAAAACAACTTATTGTCCTAAAAAATACTATTGCCTCCGTTCTATATTATATGATATACTTTGACTCGATAAGAAAAATAAATTATGATTATACGTGTACATAAATTAAGGTAGAAGGCATATTAAAATTAAAACAACTCAATCAGCCTACTTCAAACCTACCATGCATGCCTATGACTTTTTAAATGATCAAAATTATGTAAATATTTCTTAATTGCTATGTCAGAAATTCTTTTCCATACTGATTTGGTAACAATTTGCTTTGGTAGAGTGTGTATACATATAGATGGGAAGAGAATGGTGTGTGAGTAGGGCATGCAGAAATTAGAGGTGCAGGTTAACCGCCCCACTTTGATAGTAGTATTTTTTCAATCTCTAATTATTTATTTATTTTTAAATTAATATATCTATTAAAAAATAATAATTATTATTATGAAACCAAAATTTTACTCTTAATAATTATGAAATAAATAAATTTAAAAAATTAATTTTTTTTTAAAAAATATTTTTTTAAAATAATTAATTAAGAATATAATAAATATAAAAAAATATGATATTCTATTTTCATTTTTATTAAAATTGTCAAGTATTTAAAAAAAATTAAAAAATGAACAAATAACTTTGAGACTGAGAGTAATAAATTTTGTGGAAGCAATTATAAGAGAGTTGAACAAAGAGATTTGTAATGATATCAAAGTCAATTTAAGCATCCCAATTAACCCCACCAAGCCACTTTACTGCATTAATTGTCAGACTCTCTCGTACACTAAAATAGTATTCCCTCACAATTGGAAACTCTCGCCCATACAAACATGACTCAAAAGTTCGGGATACAGTAAACCTCCTATTATAAAATGTGAATTTTTGAGATCGAAAGGTGAAAAAAGTTTAGAGCGATTAATTTTATAAATTTTTAAGTTAAAATGATTTTGATGATTGAAATAATTTAAAAATCTCTGTACTGATATACTTTTTTATTTGCTGAATCTTTAAATTCAATGAAACTCATCGTATTAAACTCTTAGGAAAAAATAAAAATGGAAAATATATTTTTAATAAAATAATATGAGTATATCTGAGTTTAAAATGACTTCGTCAGTTCAAATATTTTCGGAAAATCAAAAGTTTGAATTGAATACGTTACTTTCGGATTGTGATTTATTCAAATTTATATTTTGAATCTTAATTCAATGAAAGTAACATGAAAGTATTAAATTAATTTGCACTTAAAAAGTGAAAGTTCGTACATAGGTAGGTTGTGCACTAATAGCTATCACGAACCGCCTTGGGCGGTGCCTTAATTAATCGAACACAATTATATTGAGTGACAAAGTCAGAAATTTTATTTAAAATATAATAATACAAAAAAATAAATAAGGAGAGCAAAATATTATACATATAGATAAAATGAAATTAAAATTTTTATCTAATAAAATCATGTAATTTTCAGATAAGTATATGTCATTTGAGCCCCCTTTAATCGCTATTAATCAGAAGATGGCTTCACTGAGACGTTCTGATGTCATTAAGCAAAAGAGTAGGAAATTAAATGATAGGTATATGAAGATCTAGTCTAGGGCTGGGAATAAATATAAAAAATAATTGAATCGAATTAATTTGATTCATTAATTTGGGTAAAAAATAATTCACAAGTTCAATTTGAATGTTTGATTTAAAGATGGCAATTTTTAAATGCACCAAAAAGTCAAGATTTTGGTAAAAAAAATTTTTTAAAAAATAATGTAATTAATTTCATCACTTACTTATAGTTGGACCCAAAACTTTTCATGGCCCAAACCACATCTATTGGCTGCTGCAGTGGTGCTCGTTTTAAACATGCTTGTCCTGTTTGTATATTGGCCTACTGCTTCGGGCGAAGCTAGAGTGGGAGTAGGGGTGTCAAATGAGTGGGATGGATTGAAATTAAAGATATTAAAATGAGTTGAAATAAAATTGAGTTGGGTCTTGACCCACTCAAGTTTACTTTGGGTTCAAATGGGTTGGCTCTTGATCCGCCCAGTTTGACCGGTTAATCTCAATAATTTAACATGTTGATATTTGATTTTTATAATTACAATTTGAATTTCTACTCAAAATTTTTTGTTAAAACGGTAAAAAATAGATAGATAAATCCTAAAAGATGTTAAATAGATAATAATTCATACATTCAATATAGGAACTTATCTTAATAAAAAATTTTAAAACAAGTTGAAATTTGAGATTGAACTGACTCAGTTGAGTATTCTCTTCAAATGAGTCAAGCTTGAATGGGTTGAGATTGAACTCAACTCAAATTATCTTGAGCCCAACCCTAAAAATTCTGCGCGGGTTCATTTCGCTGTGATTTGTTAAATTTGATTTTTTTAAAAAAAAAAAAAATTTAAACAAAATCGCTCCCGAAGAAGCGATTTTCAAAATATATATATTTTTTATTATATTTTTGTTATGTCGCTGCTAAGGCAGCGCTTGAGTTCAATTTTTATTTTTAAAAAAATCAAATCGCAGCAATTTTTAATTAAATTATTTATTTATTTTTTAAAATCAAATCGCTGATAAGGCAGCGATTTTAAATCAAAAATTTTTTTAGCGATTTGATTTTTTTAAAAAAAGAAATAAATTAATTAAAAAATCGCTGCGATTTGATTTTTTTAAAAAATTATTTAAACTTTTTTTTTTAAAAAAAAGCAAAAAATAATTTAAAAAAAAAATTAAACATAAGTCGCTGCCTCAGCAGCGATATATTAAAAAAAGAAAATTTTAGTTTGGAAATCGTTCTTTTGGGAGCGATTTTGTTTAATTTTTTTTAAGAAAATAAATAAATCAAATTTAACAAATCGACTTTTTCAAGCTAACAAAATCGCTACTTCATGAGTGATTTTATCGTTTTAGTTAAAAAGAAATTTTATATACCATTTTAAAATTTTTGTTAACATTTTTTACTCTTTAGTCTCCGAACTCAGCTAAAGAAAGTCCCTAAATGTAGCTCATGTTGAAATTAGTCCTCTAATTTTTTTATTATCTTTTTTAATTAGTCTATTATTTTGTCTTATTTATGCAAGAAGAAAGTTATTTTTTCCGCTCTTTATTCTTTGTGGGTTTTTTTGGGGAAAATTATATATAATGACAAACTAATAATTCAAATTAAATGTTATATATAACCATACTTTGATTTAATTGTGCCTTGTAGCAAACTGTTTGCTAGTCGCCTCTCTCCCTCAATCTCTCGCTCGCCACTCTCCCTCTTTCGCTTCATCTCTCGTTCGCCCTCTCACTTTTATACAAACACAAATGTATAAAATGTGTTTGTGTTTGTATAAAGCGAGAGAAAATTGTATATATGCATATATTAATGTTCCTCTCTCTCCGCTCTCCCACTTCTCGCTCGCCATTCTTCCAGATCTCGCTCACCTCTCTCTCAATCTCGGACACCACCCTCGCCTCTCTCGCTTATAGAAACAGAAACGAAATGTATAAATTGTGTTTGTATTTGTATAAAGCGAGAGAAATTGTATATACACATGCAAATACATATACCTTTTTCCTATACAATTTATAATTATATAATATAAATATTTTCCTGCCCAATTTTATTTTGTCTTTCTCTCTTTCTCGTTTTATACATACACAAATTATACTATTGATCTTTTTTGTATATAACTGCTTTATTTTTTATATGTATATCGTATTATACAACTGATTTCTTTGTATATGTATAGCGAATTATACAACTGTTTTTTCTTTTGTATATGTATAGCGGAATATACATATTTACGTTTGCTATGGAGCGCAATTATACAAAGTATAACTACAACATACAAATATGATTTTTATATGTGTTATATGTGAAAGTTACTCTTTTTTTTATGTATTCTTTTAGTCTTACCTGAAAAACAAAATGTCCTTTTACCATTCTGCAAAATAAATAAATTCTATATCTTATAGTGAATTGTCTTCTTTAATGTGAGAATTGAATTTGCAAGGCAAATTGGGTCAATTTACTCCTTGCGCGTGAGATATGGATGAGCCCTAGTCTAAAATCTTCCTTCGAGTGCCTGTATTTAGGCCTGATCTTCATTCTTTTTGGTGAAGTGTACTTACTTTCTTCGATGATTATGTAATCGAGGAATGATATATTCTTTTAGTTTTGATTTGTTTGTGCATTTTTTATTTGACATAATTATTCTAGAAAAGGTAAGATAACAAATTGAAACAGAGTAAGTGTCACATAGGATTAAGTACTATCCATTTTGGACATGTCGAATGGAGTAGCGATATATTTGAATCATTTAACTAATGTTTGGGATATTTTTGTATTGATAAGTATTACGGAGAGTAAAAAAAAATCCTTTTTTCATAGTAAATAGGTTAATTTAGAGAAAACACATAAAATCCTCTTGATTTTGGCCCGGAATCTTATTTTAGCATTTATTTTATACGAGTGTTTACTTAAATATTCATTTTAACATCTTTGAAGTAAATTTTTTTCAACCCTCCGAACACCAGCCTAGTGCAAGTGTTGATACAACTTTCTTCTGCGCGTAATCATCTTATTTACCTTGTAATTTTTTTTTTAAAAAAAATAATTATTTTATCCTTCCAAGTGTAATACCCAATCCATTATCTATTTGAAGAACAATCTTCACCTTCAAAGAATCCTAATTTCCTCTTTTCCCTCACCATCTCAATCATCTGAAAATGACAAGTTAACAACCTATTTTTTTTTTTGTACTTGGTAACTTTGTATTATATCACAAGACAATACATGGATTGTATTGAAATCTTATATACAAGAATACTCCCCACTTCACTTCTCTATGGTTAAATTCAATCTAGAACATCAATAATAGAGATAGTGTCTGTAGATATTGAAATTGTGGAACTCTAGAAGATGCGTTCAATTCGAGTTTGGACTCTACAAATTATGTTCAATTTAGATTAGGATTCTTGGAGGCTACTCAACCCTAAACCCTAGTTTATGCCTATATAAAGGGTACTAAATTCCCTTAAAAGGCATCTCGGAAATTTCATAAAGAGATCAAGATTTCGAATACTATGGATTATTCATAAAGAGAGGTCAAATCTAAATCATCCTAGTTTGAGAAATACACCACGAACGACCCTCGAATCATGGATAAATCCTTGGAGAGTAGAATCAAGGGAACATTTATCGAAAATGGTTTTGCAAAACCACCGACCACCTTCAAAAAATAATGGCATGAATGAATCTTTTCTTTAACAGTAATGGCATAAATGAGCCAAACTTTTTACTGATAGCATAAATGAACTTTTTCTGAAAGTTCAATGGCATATTTGAGCCATTTCCTATATTTATATTGAACAGAACAAGGTGTTCTTCTTTTCATATTCTCTCACATAGAGTTATTATTTTCTACTTAATATATAAAAAGACGATGAGACATTCCTTGCGTAAAATTATGAATAAAATTAATGTTAAAAAATAAATAAAAAAGTTTAGGGAAGAACCAAAAGTACATCAATATTGCAAACACGAGAAGCTATTAGTGCTTCATATTAAAATTCAAGAATAACTTTGAGTCTTAACACAAAAATGAGAAATTATTTTGAGCCTACTCTTTATTTATGAAGTCAAAAAGAGGGTGAAAACTAGTTGAAGGGCTATTCTTATTCAATATTGAAGAATCAGGACTATTTTAATCCAAGTTCAAACTTCTGGTAATATTTTAGCCCTTTCTCAGTCACTTAAAATGACTTCTAATAATTTTATTTACTTTGTAAAAAATGCATTAATTTGAGTTACTTTATTTGAACAAAAATAATAAGTGACTTGATTAAATAATTTTACCAAATTAAGTAACCATACGAAAAATCAACTCCAATTAGCTCATAATTCAATTCATGAGCTATAAGGAGTAACTCAGAGTAAATGTTGAGTTCTTAAAATGAAACACACTTAATTTTTGTTGTATTCTAACTCTTTAACTTTCTACTATATAGTACCATAATATGGAATTATGAGATGAAACTAAATTTTTGTTTGAATATGTGATATGAAATTTTTTGTATTATATATTTTCTCATATTCTTAAAAATTTCATAAGTTAAAAAACTATTAAAATAATCCAATTATTTATTAAGTCTTACCAAATAAACAAAAATTTATAAAATCGCATAATGAATTATTATAAAGCTATTTGTTTTCCACTTAAATAACTGTGTTATCAAACTTTAATTCAATAAAAAAAATTGAACATAAATTGTAGTGAACTAGACTTTAATATAACCCCCACCCCCCACATAATACGGACAATCTTTTCACGTTGAACTTACATTATTTCTCTATCATGTGACCGAGAACACAACAAACATTGTTACTTTAACCATTTTTGGTCAACATCACCCGCAACTATATTTTCATAATCATAGACCATAAATATTTTACTACTTTTCGCAAATAAATGTGTAACACTGCACAAGCCCTGACAATTTTCACTGGGTGTGCCAATATCATAATGGTTCATGCAATGTTTCAGTATTTTGAATCTATTTTTCTAAGCTACAAAAATTCGTGGGGGCTGTTTTAACAAAATATATAAACTTGTGAATTAATTTTTGTGTTTAAAAAAATCTCAAATCATGATATCAAATTTCCATATAATTTTCCATTTCATGATTTTTGGAAAAAATATGATATTTCACTAAAATTAGCATGAAATCACATGTCCAAATGTTGATTTCATCTCACGATTTCATATCGTGATATGATATCGCATGATCAAACACCTACTTACTAAAAATGTTTCTTTTTAAAATCAATTAATGTAGTATGAACTATATTTATTATAAATAAATTTGATCGAATAATACATATTGATAAATTTTCATTTCTTGATTACCATTGGGGATAGGGCTGATATATTTTCTTGTTCCTCAAGTTAATTCGACCTAATTACTGTTTACTAGCCTCTATCCTTGCGAGTCACACTAGTTCTACTAGTAAATGTTGACAATGTTATTATTTTATTCATCCTTTCCTTACACTAATTATTGATTTTATTTATCTTGTTTGACAAGATTTTTATTTATATGTAGTTTATTTAAGTGTGTTTTAAAAGGCGGTATCGTAATATGAGACGTTTTAGGTATACGGAGTGAAATTTTAAGTCTTAAGATACAGAATACAAGTCTTGTAGATCTATAGGGGCGTAGTTTTATTTATATTAATTTTATAATTACAGTATTTTATTAGTAAAAAATAAGCAAAAGTAAAACTTTCAATTATTTTACAAAATAAATTTTAATAAATAACCTATAATATATATAAAAAAAAGTATATTATGATTTCTTTTTGAGAAAGATATTAATAATCAATAATGAAAGAAAAAAATATTACAAATCATTACACCAATTATAATTAAAAAAACATGTTTTAAAGCAAAACTAGCTCCAAAAAAACAATAATGCCCGGGGCATAGGGCTTACGTTTTTACGTTTGCGCTCCAAATTCTACATTTACGCACTATGAATGTACGTCTTCAATTTGTGCACGGTGCATTTCTGTTAAGTCCCGCCCGCCTCAAAATTCGCCCAAAAAACGTTTTTGAAAATACTAGTCAAATTTCTTCTATATATATATATATATATATATATATATATATATATATATATATATATATATATATATATATATATATATATATATAATAATAATAATTCTGCCTTGTCATCTTTCTTTTTCATCATTTTCTTTTTATATATAAAATTTTATCTTGTGTGTAAGACATAAGGAAATAGAGGTAACAGTAAATTATTTAAAAAAAATGTCATGGTATTATATATAATCTTGAAAGATTCAAATTTCTCAGTACCAAATTCAACCAAACCAAAATCCAAGAAGAAGAAGAAGAAGAATGAGTTTTCTAGCAGGAAGAGTAGCAGGAAAAGAAGGAGCTTTTTTCTTTGAAGAATCCAAACATGCCGTTACCCGTTTAGCCCAAAAGATCAACAAAAATCCAACTTCTTCCAATTCCACTTCTCTAAATCAAGAATCATCTTCCCCTGATGTTCTTCCTGAGATTCTTCGACATTCTTTACCTTCCAAGATTTTCCATTCTCCTTCCTCTGCAGATTCCTCACTCTCTAATACTTCCAAATGGGTTCTCCCTACTGATCCCAATAGGACAAATTCCGTATCTCCAGATGCTCTTAATCCTCTCAGAGCTTATGTTTCTCTTCCACAAGTCACCTTTGGACCTAAAAGGTAACTTTACTGCTGTCTTTGATTGAAAATGATCAAAGGGTACTGATTTTTCTCTTTTCTTTTTGTTGTTTAGCTGAAATATAATTGAATTTTGGATGTTGGGTTTTAGCTATTTTATGTGTTGTAACTGAAGAATGGGTACTGAGTTTCATTCTTCTTTTAGCTAATTAGGTGATTGAAAAAGATAGAATTTTTGATGTTGGGTTTAGCAAAAAATTAATTTTTGAACATCTTTAAATGGTACTGGGTTGTCTTTTTCATTTCTTATCTAAACGTTTCATAAGTGATGGGAAATTTCTTAGTTTGGCGAATATGTGATTACAAATTGAAATTTTGTATGTTGGGGTTAAGTTTTGATGCACTTACAGAAAATGAAAAAAGGGATTTATTAACATGACCAGTTTTTAGAATGGTTTGATTATCTTGTGTAATTTTGGTGAGGTGTTAAGAGTTAGACACTGGATATGTGACTTAAGACTATTAGACAATCAAGTGTGAGTATGGACTATGCTACTGATTTAGCATGGTGTAAGTGAAGGTTTCATCTGTATTAGGCAATGTCAACTCTCTGTGTTGGATAACATTGTGGGATTGTAACTAATATGAAAATGTGCTTTTAATTGCTTCAGCATTCAAATAGTTAGCGTGTATGAAGTAAACCTCTGTGTCTTCTTTGATTGTATACATCTTCTTTTGACGATCACATTGGTAATATCTTCTCCAGGTGGCAGTTGCCAGATACAGAAAACTCTGTACAAGCCTCAACGGCAAATGACTTGCGTCGCGATAAATACACACCGATTAATCCTGAAAAACTTAAAGCTGCAGCTCTGGGGATGTCTCAAAGTAAGCCAAAACCTTTACATGTTTGGTTCCATTTAGTTAGAATTTCTTTTCCCCAAAACCAAATGTAGTTGCTTTTGGATTAGAACACTCATGTCGAGTTTTCAGAAATCAAGTGAAAATGTTCTACAGAATTATAAAAATATATCAATAATCAATGTTCTCCAAAACATTTTCTCAAGAAATTCGACAAACATACAATAAGTTTTATGTTCTATAGGCTGAGGTATAGTCATTTTAAGCCATACCTACCGTATTGTAAAATTCTTGATCTGGATCCTTATTGTTTATAGTTCTGTTCAATGTAGTTGCAAAGGCATTTGCTATTGCCACTGCTCTTGTCTTTGGTGGTTCCGCCTTGACGTTTGGCTTGGCAGCATCCAAGCTAGAGTTGCACAATGTAAGCATAATCTTTCTTTCTCTTATGATTTACCTTATGGATGTTTGAATCTGTACTGCTAACTTCATTTCTGCTAAACATTACAATGAGGTAAGATCACATATGGGAGTAACACTCAATCCATTGCTTTTGAGATGGAAGAGTACCTGATATCAATGGAGGATGGTAATTTTATGATTTTTTTGACGTCTACATAACTACATTTCTGCTCTAGTCGAGTTCAGTTGAGGAATTTGTCTGTTTGATTTTAGTTTATAAACAGTTTTAGTTAGATGGAGAGTAATATGTGGATGACGCTGATGTTGCGCAGCCTGATGATATCCGGACGAAAGGGAAGGACATGGTTCAGCCAAGATTGGAAGCATTCAAAGAACAGCTGAATCCTTTAAGGATTTGGGTAAGCAAATGTTCAACTATTCTTCAATATTTGCTTCTATTGTTATCTAATGAATGGTAACCTCTATTCTCAGGCTGAAGAGAAGTCGAAAAAATGGCATTTGGAGAAAAAAGAAGACATTAAAGAGAAGCCTTTGATAAAAGAGCTCTCTAAAATATTAGGTGCCAAGTCGTCAAACTAAATATATGCATTCATCAGAACATTTTGTTTTCTTCTCTCTCACTGTGTAATTTTGTATAATATGATCTGTCAGCAGTCTGTATTTTCTATGTATCCTGCAGTACTACATTTTCTCTGTAAATTGCTGTGTTTTCTATGACGAATAAAAAAGCATTTGATGAACATGTAACTAGAATACACATGTTTTCAATAATTGATCATCTTTGGTTCTACAACGAACCAAAATTCAGATTCATAGAGCATAATCATCTGGGAAACCAAAAGTTATATGGCATTGTGAAAGCAAGAACACGAATACTTAAAAGCAAAAAGTCGCCCAATTAGCATAAATAACTTCATTTTCAGCAGCGGAAGTCTCTCAATCTTCCATTAATCACATACAAGGATTGTAGCAAGGGACATTTATCAAGAGATCACTATTGATCAACGAGTTCCCAGGAAAATTTAAGCGAATTAGTACAGTACAAATATGATTCTTGATCAGGGCTTTCTTCCTTTTAAGGAAGAGATAAGGTTTGTGTACTCCTGGGATTACACACTGGGTATGTTGTTATAATATGATTCTTGATCAGGCTTCTCTTCCTTTTAAGGAAGAGGTAAGGTATGTGTACTTGTGGGTTACACTGGATATGTTGTTGTAATATGATTCTCGATCAGGCTTCTCTTCCTTTTAAGGAAGAGGTAAGGTATGCGTACTTCTGGGGTTACACTGGGTAAGTTGTTGTAATATGATTCTTGATCAGGAGATCCTAACCACAGATATTGCAACTCAAGATGAGGCAAAGTTCTTATTCATCAATATGATTCTTGATCAGCTCTTACAGGCTTGTCATCATACATCCAGCTTCACATGTAATCCAATATATAGAAACAGGCACCTAACGGGGGCAGGGGCAGATACAGGAAGAGGAGAGTTATAAAATCAAAATAGAAATAGGCACCTAAATTTGCGATGTTCCCAGTATTTGTATAAATTAAGATTCATCTTTTGGTAGACTCTGCAATATTCAGTTATAACTCATGCATGAGGCCACACAAATTGCATTCAGTAGACACAACCCAGTCTAGTGCACAAACTTTTATAAATAGCAAGTTGTCACATTAAATAGAGAAGGTTTCTGGCTTTTACAAAAAGGATAGTGATCTCCCAGTGCTACACAATAAGATAACACATACAACAATGCCAGTGCTACTACGCAAGAAATGTGTACCTCCTCATACTGCATCAAGGTCAGCTATTTATCTCTTCCTGCGCTTTGACTCCACCTAGCAACAGGAATAGTGGCAGTTAAGCTAAAATGCTTGTCAGTTACAGATAACTTACAGTCAAGAGTACAAAAGAGAGCTTAAATTAATGGGATAGCAGTATCATGAAGCAATCACCTTCAGGAACCCCTCACAGCTTTGGTTCAATAAAGGTACGTACATTGCAGGTCACGAGATCAAATTCAGGCTTACAGTGAGAAGGTCCTTTGTTTTTGTTAAGTCAAAGAATACAGTGGAGAGGCACCTTTATCCACCGATATTCAAAGCTGGAAACAGAGAATTTTCTCGGTTTACAAATATAAAACAATGTGATCCCCTTCATGACACACAGAAAGATGTGAAGGGATGGATACATATGCGTCCTTCTAAATCTCCTATCTATTCATTAGAAGATAGTTTCAATAAATAGCTCAACATATGACTATTCAGCCACTCATGCGCAACTTATCTCTCCCCCTCAAACCATATCAACCACTTCCAACTCTCATTCGCCCATACCACCACAACTACAACCCATTCTGTCAATTTATCAAACATTCACGCCATTTAGTTTTCCTATTAACAACCACCCCCCACTTCTCTTACAAAAATGTCGCTGCATAATCTACACTTCTTCCCACTGAATTCTTGCATGAAATACCATGGCAGAGAGAAAATATCGACACCAAATACCTCAAAACACAATATCTTGACAAACACAAGTCTCATAGATATAGCAAAGGATCCAAATCCAAAACCAACTTTGACAAGCATTGGTGCACGACTCTCCGTGCCAAACAGGGTTAAAGGGGTCTGGCCCACGTGTTCTGCATGTGATCATGATTACTTTTCTCCAAAAATTATTGACATACAAATTTCCTTAGGTCTTTCATCTGTAAAAGAATGGGTAGTCCTTTCACTTGAGAACAAGTATAGGATTTCTGCTTAGCTACTCTTATACAAAAGCATACATTGTTAACTTACCTTCTAAAAATTATCAAAGCCTACATGGTTTTATGTGAGGAAAATTTCAAGTTTAAGAAATGAAAGTAATATGCAACGGTCTAGACAGCACAGAAAATTAGAACAATATGGAGGAATTCATCTTTGATATTTAACCTTAGCAACAATAGTTTGTTGTTTCTTTTATAAAGACCTTCACAATAATTTACATCATCTTCAAAGGATAAAAAGGAAGGTGACAACCAAGAGGCTATCTGAACTCCTTTATATCTCAAATATATTATCCCACACATTCTAAAAGAATTAGATGAAGTACTCACAAGCTATATGGAAAACCAAATGACCTGACATCATATTAAAGTAAGAAAGTGGAGTTCTGCACCTTAGCAGTGGACATATGGTTAGTGAAGCAACAATTACAGAATACTCCCAGATTATTTTAACATGTAATTGTTCAACTTTTGCTTTCGAATTGCTCCAAATATGTCATTTTTTCCTAAATGAATAACTTCGTTCCAACCTTATTAAATGTGTCTCCAATACCTTCAACACTAAATAACAAAAATCCAAATACTAAGAGTATCAAGCAACTATTATAATGTGAGCATTTTCAGTCACAAGCTTGGATAAAGAAGGATTGAGGTAGCTTCATGACCAGCCGAACAATAGTCTAGCTATGATAATCCTCTATATTGAATGTTAATGATCTAAGTTTTCGGACTCTTCAGTTTCAATGCCACACCCGTGTCGGATTCTTAAAAAATACTACTTTTGGAGAATCCAACATGCACCCGTTGACATTTTTGAAAAGTCCGAGCAACATAGGTAAAGATCCTATAGAGACTAGTTTTCTTTATGTTGGTAAAAAGACTCTTAACCTACTGAGATTCCACTCAACTAATGTCATCTGTTCCCAGTGAAAGTAGTTCCAAACTCGACTGAAGCCAATGTAAGTGAGTAATTTGAGTTCTCCTACTAGGTAAATATGAAGACCGTATCTGAAGAAAGATACAGTTCAGCAGGGACTTAAATCATATTTTCCAAGCTGACTTATAGTCCTATAACTTCCGACATTCTCCATCCCCAGGTCATCCATGCTTTGCACTTTTGTATGCTTTCCTTTGTGGAACCTCAGAGAGATTGAAACAAGCTTAACTTTGTCATTAGTCATTGATTATATCAGTAGCCCAGTACATTAGTTTACATCAGATGAGCAGGTAACATCATGACTTTGGGGATACCCTTCCACTAGCCTGCCTTTCTCCTTCCCTTAGGGGTCGTTGGGATAAGTAATAAGTTATCCCAAACATGTCAACCAAACAAAACACCAAACTTTTATCCCAGGACTATTTTTTTAATCCCAAGACTATATATTCTTATCCCTCGCATCAAACGACCCCTTATGGTTAAATCTGATATATTAGATATAACCAAACTAAACATGCACCACTTTCAGAAGCGCAACCTTCTCCTTCCATAATGATCCTAAATGTCACGCTACACATGAGAACATAGTGCGAAAAGTTCACCCTTTCTATCACAAACACCAACAGTCTGTTGACTAACTTGAGATACAATACTTGCAGATATTGCTAATAGTATCATGTAAAAGTTTACCAGGTGAGTGTACAGAGTTTTTACCTTTGCTTCATCAGGTGGTGAAACATGAAATGAGTTCAAAGGACGTTTGGTTTCATCTTCTGAGGAACAGTCAGAACACAAGAAATGCTCTAATGTCTTTGCTTCATCAATGGACATACCCATACAAGAGGGATGAAACCTGCAATAGAATTGCAGGAAAAATGAAAAGATTTTTTATAGATACGGTTATCAACTAATCGTAATTTAGAAAATTAGGTTAAACTAAAAACTCCATGACTCAGGTTTCCTAATTAAAGATGCTGAAGAGTGTAGCCATTTTACCCAAATTCAATGGAGACAATTACAGACACGGGAAGATTTTTACATTTCTTAATGCATACTTTAGACTTATGAAGACTTTTCCTTCTTAAGTTATATACCAAGATAGGTACTTTTGTACTTCTAATAAAAGTTTCCAGTTCTCATCACAGATTTCATTCTAAAGAAACTTAGTTTATCAACCAACGTTGAGACAATAGCTTGATATGGGATGTAAGTAATTGGACATATAACTAAAAATCATAGATGAACCTTTATTTTCCCTGGTTGACATAGTAATATAATGTAGATAGTGGACACTAAAGAGGCAGGACAACTTAATAATCCACTCAAGAAGATAAACTCTGCATGGATGAACTAATTAAACTTGCTGCATATGCTGATAAAAAAGAGAAGGGGGAAACATGACACAATTCATTTGTTGCCTTTTCAAGCTATGTGCCCTTTGAAGTTGACTGAACATTAATTTGTCCTTACATCACGCTTGATCTAAACTGAAAGTAATTACACATTTGAAGATATCCATTTGTTTTAACTAAAACATTAAATGGATAGACACTTGTGAATTTCCATGCATAGAAGTAGAAAAGGCATGCAAATGCGTAAAGAAGATGAATTTGTGGACATTTGGAGGCATACCAGTCTTTGCATCCTTCACATTGTACCATGAGATCATCAGGGTTGTAGGGCATCTCACACTTACAATACCTTCAAAATCAAAACATCCCAAAGTATCCAGGTTATAGTAAACACTACAAAACATAACTTTCAACTTCCACTGAGAAAAGGATGAAGTAGCATCGAGTTAAGCAGCAAAGCTATTACTTATTAGAAACTCACACAGCAACACGGTCAGGAGTAAACCCCCCTGTGGAAGCTTTGTACTCGAACCTGCTAAAATAATCCTCAGGGGCCACATTCTCCAATTTGGTGTAGTTCTTAAAAGAGTGCACTATGCACTTCCCTTCAATGGTGTGTGCACTCTGCACATCAAAGTGATCTGACAAGAACAGCTCTTTGGCCCCATGGAACTGTCTGCGACCACCAATAGACTCCTCAGGTCGGTAATACCATCTAACTCTGACCTTCACATTATTCCGGTGATCAGCCTCTAGCTTCTCTACTTTTGCCACGTATGGAGGTTTATCAGAATCAGATGGTCTCATCAATACACAATCACCAGCTGAGACAGAAAATTCAAAAGATATATTCTTCAGTCTAGTGACCTCCAACAATTCAACACTTAAACAACTCAAATGCTGCTAGCAAAGAGAACCTAACAGCCCAAAGCTCATCAAAGTCCTTTAGAACCACAATACAAGAAATGTACTTGCTAACTTTCTTTTTTTATTGTTTGAGTGAATTAGGACATCTACACAAAAATTGAAGAAACATTAGAGCAAAAGTTAAAGAATAACCAAATAATATAGGAAGACAAAACCCAATGAGCTATACAAAAGATGGTACTCTAATAGACAACCAATAATACAAATCATAGAAGGAAAAAAGGAGTAGTACTTCAATGAGCCAAAATAAACAGCTAGTAACACCAAAAAAATACCATCTTTATCCTACAAACACACAACAAAATAATTACCAAAACCAAAATTGATCAAATAAAGAAATGAAATAAACACAAGTACAATCATAGAAGCAAAAAGAGCTGTATTACGTCTAACAACTTTGTTGGTGCCCTTGATACTGTAAGAATCAAGGTCTTTCTTTCCAGGTTTAGTCTTAGCCATCAATCTTTAAACTCAGTCCTTCAAGAATGGTAAACAAAACCCAGAAATTTCTATTGGTTCACAAGAAAGACTCAATCTTTAAGCTCAATCTTAAAGAATGAAAAAAACCCAGAAACTTCTATTGGTTTACAAGAAAGACTCAATCTTTTTTGTCTCCACTTTTTTTAAGAAAATGTTAAATAAAACCATGTGGTGATGACAACAGTAAAAACAGGAAATGGGTAAGAATTAGACAACTCTAACTCCCTCAGTAAAAGAAAAGGGGCAAAAACCCTAGTTGCTGGAAAATGGGGGGCTGAGAGTGGAAGCAAGGGAGGGGGAGGGGGAGGTGGGTCCTGTTGAAGGAGCTTATCAAATTTTACCCCTATTTTCACTTCAAAACTTAACTTTCACATATAGTTTGTATAATTTTAGATTTGTACAATTTCGCTTGAATGTCATTTGTATAAATTGTTGATAGTATGTCGTTTATATAAATTTTTGACAGTCTCTTAATTTAATTTTATGTGTTTATATATCTGCATAAAACTTAAATTTATATATAATTAAGTGAAAATAAAATATTTGTATATCAAATTTCTCTCTCGTTTTATATAACACAAATTACACATTGTAATTGTATAATTTGTGTTTGTATAAAGCGACAAAGAGAGAAAGACAAAATATAACTGGCAGGGGAAGATTTGTATTTGTATAATTATATATATATATATATATATATATATATATATATATATATATATATATATATATATATATATATATATATATATATATATATATATATATATATATATATATATATATAAATTTCTCTTGTTTTATACAAACACATTTTATACACTTGTATTTATATAAAAGCGAGAGAAGCGAATAAGAGTCTGACGAGAATGGAGAGCGAGAAACCTAGGGAGAGAGGTAAATGACAATTGTTTGGTACAGATTACAATTAAATCAAACTATGGTTATAATATTTAATTTAAATTAATAATTTGCTATTATATACAATTTTTTCTTACCGTCACTTTATCTCTAATCATCATTCATTATTATTGTATATTATCACTGTTAATCATCATTAATCACTCTGAGTTATCATAATTTGTGTCGGTAGTCATCATTATTGTCAATTATATTATCAATCGTTATCATATTTATCACCTCAATTATTGTAATTATATCATTGTCGTCTCTATTACCATCGGTACCTCCACCCACCACTATCTACTACCATTATTACTACATCTAATTTCTATTCTTAATCATTTTCACCATCAAAACTAGCATTGTCGTCAATTACCATCAAGAAATCAACAATCATCACACATTATTCAATCAACATTGTCATCGTCACATCAGTCACTATAACGTCAGCCACATTTAATATCTCAACTACTATCAAAATATTATTAGCCAGTATTCACTAACACTAATATCATTACTTACTACAAACTATCTATCATTACTAACGAACATAAATATTTTAATTTTTTATTATTATATTAAAAAAAAATTAGTAATCTTAATTATCAAGTGTCTAGATATTAGAGACGACATCATACTCACTCAAACGATTCATTCAAATAATTTTTAAACTCAAAAGATAAACATTAGTAAAGATTATTAGTATTTAGTACAAAAAGACGAAATAAAAATATGCTAATATAAGTTCAAAATTTATATATATATATATATATATATATATATATATATATATATATATATATATATATATGTGTGTGTGTGTGTGTGTTTATCATTCGAACAACATTTTTCCGTCAATGGACAAGACAATTATAAATATAATGCTAATAATTTTATAATATGATCACCGATAAAAAAAAAAACTTTTTCCTTTTAACTTAAAAATGACTTTTCTTGATAACATTAGTATAAATTATTATTGTTCACTATGAAAGAAGATGATCAGAGAGAAAAATTTATATTTTGATCATTTATTTCAAATCATATTATAAAAACTCTCTCTCTTTTAAATATATTGTGTTAAAAGAGGGGGGAAAACGCTTAAGTAGAAAAAATTATCTTCATTAATAGTATTATAAAACATGTAACATACAATATAGGATGATCTTTAAAATGATATTTGTAGACATACTATAAATTTAAGTTTCCATTTCAAAGGTTACTTTTCTTTTTTAAAAGAAGACAATTAAAATTTCATGGACTAAACAAAAAATAAACATGACAGAAAAGGGTAGTCTATATAAGTATGAGTTTGATGAGTTATTGTATTTAAAATAAAATATTTTGGAGAAGTGAGTTTTGAGTTTGAAATATAAGGAGTGAGTACAAATTTAATGGAAAATTATCATTTTTGCAAAATAAATCTGTTAGATTTGTTGTTATTTTTACAAGTTAATGATTGAAGTTTATATATAAAATTCATGTTTGAAATTTAAACTTTATTTTGAGTAATTTTTTAGTGTTGAATTATTACTATGAGTGGCAATCATAGTTATATGATTATAGGATACATATATCATAAGATTTATTCACTCAATTGAGCAGTTATGTAATAATCACTTTCACTAAAATATGTTAATATATTATTTATGAAAAACTTTTTATAAAAAAAAAATAATCTAAAAGAACAAACTTATATTAAAATATTCAGATTGTATTGAATGTATTAAGGCGATATTTAATACGTTTCTTTAAGAATATAATCATTACAAGTCTTTCAAATCGATCTTTTAGGCTCTGCCCACTAATCTCTTTAAAAATTGATGATAATTATGCTCATAAAAGTACAAACTTATATTAAAATATATTCAGAGAAATAATAGAATACATATGACGATATTTAATAAGTTTTGTAAAAATAAAAAGAGAAATTTACATAAATATATTATACTTCATTGCTTAGTTCAATTAAAAATTTAGCCCATTACTCTAAATTAAAATCAGTTTGTTCAATATATAGCAAAAGCAAATAATAAGGTATAACTTAATTAGTTAACTTATTTTTACAATATGTAATTTGTCATAAATTACATTTACGTTGGACGTATATTATTATTGATCAAATAGAAAGATTTTTACTAAATGAGCATGTAGTGCGATAATTTAGAAAACAAACTCAATAACTTATAGTAGAATATCTGATATTTATATACCATGCATATACTTGTACAATATTGGTTAAAATTCATAACTCAACTGACTCATCGATCTTTGAACCCTTTAGCATACTTCACACAAAATGTTTCAAAGTTAGACAATTTTTTTTAACTCCGTGTACATATGAAGTTGGTGCCGTACACAAATAGACTTATATTTTCGTTGAACATCAAAAATAAATTTAATGTGAGCGTCAAAAATAAATAATTGTACACTTTATTTTAATTTAATTTGTAACTTTTACAATGCATTCGACACCTTCAGAATTAACTAGATATAATTAATATGTTGGGATAAATACTTCAATATTGATATTGAACTAGAATTAGAAAGTAGTAAATAGTTTATCACAAACAATGGCGTCGTGGCAAGCCACTGCCTTTGGAAGCGATTGTACTTACTTAAATATTGATATTGGACTAGAATTAAAAAGTAGAGAATCACTTATCACAAGTACTGCTTCGTGGCAAGCCGCTGCCTTGAAAGCAATTTCTGTTGGGAAAACGCGGACAAACACAAAAGTATATATGGTAAAAGTAATGAAATAAAATGGGAAAATAACGACACCAAGAATTTTACGTGGAAACCCTTCTGAATAAGGGAAAAAACCACGGAACAAGAGGAGCAACTGATATTACTATAGTAAGGAATTTTACACTGTGTAGTCACGAATACAACACTCAAAGTGACTACTACACACTCAAAAGGAACAACACTCTTTTGGTTTCCGTCTTACTAAATATCGCTCACACTCTATTTTTCTTCACAGACTATTTTTGTATAGTCTATGAAATACCTCACTTTGCTCTCAAAATGGTTTTTCACTCTAACTTGGTGTGTTCTACAAATGAGCAAGAATGCTCTATTTATAGAAGGATAAAACCATGCCTATGTCACTAATGACATATGTAAACATAGCAAAGTCAAGAATGGTTGCAAATCTTACCAATTTGCCAACTACCAAATCTTTCAAAGTCAAGAATGGTTGCAAATCTTACCAATTTGCCAACTACCAAATCTTTCAAAGTCAAGAATGGTTGCAAATCTTACCAATTTGCCAACTACCAAATCTTTTCTTTTCAACTCCAATTACTATTCCTTTTTAACAATTGCTTGTACCAATTGAATAGCTAAAGTTGACAAAAACAATGGGATGGATTCAACAAATCTCCCCCTCCAGTCCCATTTACTGGAAGAAGGTATCTTCAACTTCTTTAGAGAGAGCTCATACCCACAAGTTCTTTGCATAACTCGAACTTGTCTTTCGGTATCATCTTGGTCAGCATATCTGCAGGATTTTCACTTGTGTGAATCTTTTTGACGTGAAATGATTCATTCTCCACTTTCTCACGAATCCAATGATATCTGACGTCAATGTGTTTTGTTCTTGCATGGTACATGGAGTTCTTGCTCAAGTCTATTGCACTCTGGCTGTCACAATAGACAATATACTCCATCTGATTCAAACCAAGCTCTTGAAGAAATCGCTTTAGCCATATCATCTCCTTGCCGGCTTCAGTAGCCGCAATATACTCAGCTTCAGTTGTAGATAGTGCAACACACTTCTGCAACTTTGACTGCCATGATATAGCTCCCCCTGAAAAAGTAAACAAATATCCAGTAGTGGATTTTCTGTTATCAAGGTCACCTGCCATATCAGAATCTGTATAGCCTTTCAAGATTGGATTTGATGCTCCAAAACACAAGCATTCATCTGAGCTTCCTCTAAGATACCTGAGTATCCATTTCACAGCTTCCCAATGCTCTTTTCCCGGATTTTCGAGAAATCTACTGACAACACCAACTGCGTGAGCAATATCAGGTCTAGTGCACACCATTGCATACATCAGACTTCCGACGACGGAGGAATATGGAACTTTGGCCATGTTCTCTTTTTCCTCCCTAGCTGTAGGACACATCTTCTTGCTCAACTTCATATGACCAGCAAGAGGTATACTCACAGGCTTCGCATTTTCATATTGAAGCGCTCCAGTACGCGTTCAATGTACTTCTTCTGGGACAAATAAATCTTCCTTTCATCTCTAAGACGAGTAATTCTCATGCCCAAAATTTGTTTGGCATTACCCAAGTCTTTCATAGAAAAAGACTTACACAACTCTTTCTTCAGATCGTCAATCTTGGAAGTATTCTTGCCCACAATCAACATATCATCCACATACAACAAAAGGATGATGAAATCATTGTCAGAAAATTTTTGTACAAATACGCAATGATCTGAAGAAGTCTTCTTATAGCCTTGCTCCCCCATGACAGATTCAAACTTTTTGTACCACTGTCTGGGAGCTTGTTTTAGGCCATAGAGACTCTTTTTGAGTTTGCATACAAAATTTTCTTTACCATCTACTTTGAAGCCCTCAGGTTGTTCCATATAAATCTCTTCTTCTAGGTCACCGTGAAGGAAAGCCGTCTTCACATCCATCTGCTCAATCTCTAAATTAAGACTAGCAGCCAAACCTAGAACTGTGCGAATTGAGGACATTTTCACAACAGGAGAAAATATTTCGTCAAAGTCAATACCTTTCCTTTGACTGAATCCCTTAACAACCAATCTAGCTTTGTACCTGGGCTTCAAGTTGTGTTCTTCAACTTTAAGTTTGAACACCCACTTGTTCTTCAAAGCTCTCATGCCCTTGGGCAATTTTACCAACTCATAAGTGTGGTTCTCATGCAAAGACTTCATCTCGTCTTGCATGGCTTCAATCCATTGATTCCTGTGCTCATCTTCCATGGCCTCCTCATAACATTCAGGTTCTCCCCCGTCAGTGAGTAACACATACTCATTGGGTGAATAACGGGATGAAGGAAACCGCTGTCTTGTGGACCTTCGAAGTGGAATATTTGATTCGTCCACAACTTCATGAGCAACAGGATCATCAATAACAATATCATTGTTATTATCAACATCAACATGTTGATTCAATACATGATTTTGGGCATCACCATGATTATCAAACCCAACAACATCATGCACACTTGTGTGAGGAACTTCATCATGATGAACTATACCATCAAAACTTGAAGATTCTACCTTCTCCGCTTTGTCAATATCTTCAATTGTTTGATTCTCCATGAAAATAATATCACGGCTTCTCACAAGTTTCTTTTCAATTGGATCATATAGCCTGTAACCAAATTCATCTAGGCCATATCCAATGAAGATGCATTGCCTTGTCTTGGCATCTAATTTTGACCTCTCATCTTTCGGCACATGTACAAAAGCTTTGCAACCAAATACTCTCAAATGGTCATAGGAAACATCCTTTCCATACCAAACACTATTTGGTACATCACTTTGCAAAGCAACAGCAGGAGATAGATTAATAACATGTGCAGCGGTCAATAAAGCCTCACCCCAGAATGAGTTCGGCAATTTTGCTTCAGAAAGCAAACATCTAACTCTTTCCATCAAGGTCCTATTCATCCTCTCAGCCAAGCCATTAAGCTGAGGAGTCTTGGGAGGAGTCTTCTGGTGTCTAATACCTTGATGCTTACAGTATTCGTCAAATGGTCCACAATATTCACCACCATTATCAGTACGAATACATTTCAGTTTCTTTCCAGTTTCTCTTTCAACTGAAGCCTGAAACTGCTTAAAGACACCTAACACTTGGTCTTTAGTCTTCAAGACATAGACCCAAAGTTTTCTCGAGCAATCATCAATGAAAGTGACAAAGTAAAGTGCACCACCCAATGTCTTTGTCTTCATTGGACCACATAAATCAGAGTGCACTAACTCAAGCAACTCTGTCTTTCTCGAAGGAGGGTAGGACTTAAAGGAAACTCTATTTTGTTTACCAGCCAAGCAGTGCTCACATTTTTCTAATTTAGCACTTTGGAAATTTGACAATAATTTCTTCTTGGCTAGAACATTAAGTCCTTTCTCGCTAATGTGGCTAAGCCTCTTGTGCCATAATATTGAAGAGCTATCGCTCTCAACTGCATTCACCATATCAACACAAGCAGAAGCCGTAGTCCAGTATAGACCACGACGTTTGTTACCACGAGCCACAACCAAGGAACCCTTAATGAGCTTCCATTTTCCATCACCGTTGGTACTAACATATCCTTCATCATCTAAGACACCAACAGAAATTAGGTGTAGACGAACATCAGGAGCATGTTTCACATTGTTCAAAACTAGTTTAGTTCCAACACTAGTTTCCAAACAAATTGTACCAATACCAACCACCCTAGAAACAGTCTCATTACCCATACTCAAGGTTCCAAAATCACCAGGAGTGTAGGAAGAGAAAAAATCCTTCCTTGATGTCACATGAGATGCGGCACCAGTGTCCACAACCCAGCTTGACTCATCACAAGCAATATTTATCATGTTTGCATCAAGAACGGTAACAAGATCTTCGGTGGTGACGGTGGCTAGGCAATTTTCATTGCCATCTTGTTTAGTTTCCTCTTTGTTATTGTTCTCCCTCTTCAACTTCCTGCAGAACTTCTTTGTGTGCCCTTTCATGCCACAATGATAGCACTCAATATCCTTAAGTCTGCCTTTGGATTTGCTCCTATTTTGTTCTCTATGCTGAGAACCACGAGTTTTATTTCTCCCCCTGGGGCCAGTTATCAGGACATCCGACGAAGAGGAACCTTGAGTTTTTCTTCTCATCTCTTCGTTCAAGACACTGCTCTTGGCGGAATCCATAGAGATCACACCATCCGGAGCAGAATTTGACAATGATGTTCTAAATGTTTCCCAAGAATCTGGTAGGGAACCAAGTAGAAGCAAGCCTTGAATTTCTTCATCAAATTTGATGCCCATAGCAGATAATTGGTTCATAATCCCCTGAAAATTATTCAGATGGTCTGTCATTGGAGAACCATCATGATACTTCAAACTCAACATCTGCTTTATTAAGAACATTTTGTTGTTGCCAGTCTTTCGAGCATACAAACTTTCAAGATGCTCCCATAGGGTTCGAGCATGTGTTTCCCCAGAAATATGGTTCAACACATTATCGTCGACCCATTGCCTAATGAATCCACAAACCTGTCTATGCAACAGATTCCACTCTTCATCTGTCATTTTATCAGGCTTTACAGTGGTAAATACTGGTTTATAAAAATTCTTGACATAAAGCAGATCTTCCATTTTCCCCTTCCAAATGGCATAATTAACACCATTCAAAGTAACCATTCTACTTGTGTTGGCTTCCATTGTTTTCCCCAAAAAATATAGTTATCGCAAATCAAAGTAAATCTTTTCTGATGTGGAAGTTCAGACTGTGCTGCAACCACAGAGCATACTCAGATAAAACCTTGGCTCTGATACCAGTTTGTTGGGAAAACGCGGACAAACACAAAAGTATATATGGTAAAAGTAATGAAATAAAATGGGAAAATAACGACACCAAGAATTTTACGTGGAAACCCTTCTGAATAAGGGAAAAAACCACGGAACAAGAGGAGCAACTGATATTACTATAGTAAGGAATTTTACATTGTGTAGTCACGAATACAACACTCAAAGTGACTACTACACACTCAAAAGGAACAACACTCTTTTGGTTTCCGTCTTACTAAATATCGCTCACACTCTATTTTTCTTCACAGACTATTTTTGTATAGTCTATGAAATACCTCACTTTGCTCTCAAAATGGTTTTTCACTCTAACTTGGTGTGTTCTACAAATGAGCAAGAATGCTCTATTTATAGAAGGATAAAACCATGCCTATGTCACTAATGACATATGTAAACATAGCAAAGTCAAAAATGGTTGCAAATCTTACCAATTTGCCAACTACCAAATCTTTCAAAGTCAAGAATGGTTGCAAATCTTACCAATTTGCCAACTACCAAATCTTTCAAAGTCAAGAATGGTTGCAAATCTTACCAATTTGCCAACTACCAAATCTTTTCTTTTCAACTCCAATTACTATTCCTTTTTAACAATTGCTTGTACCAATTGAATAGCTAAAGTTGACAAAAACAATGGGATGGATTCAACAATTTCGACTAGACTTCGGTGCAAATCATGGTAACCGAGTGCTCCCCAAGGTTCCACAATTACTCTCAAACATGTACACTTATAGCTGAAAGTTTGAAGGTTGCCCGAAATTAATTACCCAAAAAAACTCTAAGAATAAGAAGAAAGGAGGAAAATGTTTTCTTTTCCATTTTGTTGGTTGTGTCTTCATGTTCACAATAAGTCATGTTTACATCGGCTTTGCAAAACGTATTGTGAATGTTAATGGCATTAAAGACCATTACATTACATTCCACAAAAACTTTCTTTTTTGTTTACAAAAATGTTATTATCTTTGTAACGTAGTTTACAAAGAATAAAAATATTATTTTTAGCATTACACAAAATAAATAAACGTGTAATTAATTTCACATAATATAGATAAAACACTTTTATATTAATGTAAGTTTGAAAAAATGATTAGTGTGATGGTGGCTTTGAAAGCTAATGGTCATGTACTTTATATCTATGGTAGTCTAATTCATAGTAGTCTTGAAAAGGTCATGATAGTTAAAACGTTAACAATTTGAAACGTAATTTAAATTGCGACAAGAATGTGATATTATATAAATTTTGTCAAACTCATCGATAATGACTCAAATCCTAAATAGGAAAATAACTTCTTAAAATGCAACTAATATTTGAGTATATGTGACATTTCAAACTTTTCCCCTAATGATATAACTTTTATATGAGTCCGAAACTCAAAGGGTACAAATTTTTTATAAAAATTCCAAAACTGTATATAAAATTTTATATTAACCAAAACGGTAAAATCGCCTGTAGCGATTTAGCAAAATTTATTGGCAGCGATTTTATATTATTTTTTAATTTTATTTTATTTTTAAATTAAGGTATATCGCTGCCAATGCAGCGATTTAATAAATTTTTTTTTAAATAAATCGCTGCCAGGGCAGCGATTTAAAAAATAAAAATTGATATAAATCGCTGCCCTAGCAGCGATTTATAAAAATAAAAAAAATAAAATATATTTTGACATAAATCGCTGCGAGGGGCAGCGATTTATTTAATTTTTTTTTTATTAAATAGCTGCACGAAGCTTTTTTTTAAAAAAAAATAAAAAATAAAAATGTTAATACAGCGATTTTATATTAAAAAAAATTATAATATTTTTTAAAATTTAAATATATAACTTATAAGAAAAATTATTGAATTTTTTTTTAAAAAACAAAATGATATATATATATATATATATATATCATTTTGTTTTTTAAAAAAAAATTCAATAATTTTTCTTATAAGTTATATATTTAAATTTTAAAAAATATTATAATTTTTTTTTAATATAAAATCGCTGTATTAAAATTTTTTAATTTTTTTTTTAAAAAAAGCTTCGTGCAGCGATTTAATAAAAAAAAATTAAAAAAAATAAATCGCTGCCCCTAGCAGCGATTTATGTAAAAAAAAAATTTTTTATTTATAAATCGCTGCCCTGGCAGCGATTTATTTTTTTTTTTAAAAATTTCTTTATTAAATCGCTGCACTGGCGGCGATATACCTTAATTTTTTAAAAAAAGAATTATGAAATCGCTGCCAGGGCAGCGATTTGTAAGAAGAAATTTTTTGAAATCGCTGCCTAAAAAAAAAAAAATTTTGCTAAATCGCTGCCTCAGCAGCGATTTACTTTACCGTTTTGGTTAAATTTTATATACCGTTTTGAAATTTTTGTAAAAAATTTGTACCCTTTGAGTTTCGGACTCGCTTTTATATATAGTAACGGGAAAATCCATAAGCAACCCTCAACCTATACCCAAAATTTTAGAGATACACTTTATACTATATTAAGGTTCTATTACCTCTCGAACTTATTTTATAAATAATTTTCTTTTTCTTTTCGATCTACGTAGCAGTAGTTTGAAGAAAATGTCAACAAGAGCTGGGCCAAAACATAGTGTCACGTAGATAAAAAAGGATAAAAAATTATTTATAATGGGATTATAGGATCTTAATATAGTATGACTCTGTCTCTGAAAATCGGACATAGATTGGGGGATACTTCTACATTTTCCCTGGTAATAGGCGGGCTAATACCTATAATCATAGGCTAACTATGTGTTCTTTATCACTACTTTATGAAATTTCTTGACGTGATCTTTTTTTCATTTGAATTATTTGAAATACTATGAGATGACAGGTTACACAAGTTCAGACAACTGTTTATCAAAAAGGAAAAAAAATGACAAATATACATTCGAACTATTGTAAATGGTATGCAGATACCATCCGTCATACTTTTGAAACATTGGCGTCCTTGCCATCTAAAAACTAGAACATATATACCCTTTATACTAACGGACATATGCCGTAATTTTATCCATCGATTCAACGTTTATTAAATATCGAATGGACTGATAAGATTGTGTACGTGTCCCTATTTAGTCTTCCGGTGGAGTGAAGAACATATATTTTCTAGTACGGCTGTTCAAAATCAAATCGAAATCAATAACCTAAATTGAAAAAAAAATTATTGATTTATTAGTATTGGTTTAATGATTTAGCAGTTTTGATAACATTTTTTTTTTGTTATCGATTATCGATTCTTAACAGTTTGAGATTTTTTCTTAACGGGTTAACCGATAACCCGATAGTAAATTATTTAATTATATTTATACTATCTTTTATATAAAAAGTTCTTGACTCAGAATTTGATTTCCTACTTTTGTTTGTGGTTGTCTCTAGGGGTGGGCATAAACACCGAAAAACCGAAAAACCGAACCGAACCGAAATTTTTCAGAATTTCGGTTTCGGTATTTCGGTTTTCGGTTCGGTATTCGGTTTATTTTTTTGTATTTTCGGTATTTCGGTTCGGTTTTCGGTATTAATGACTTTGGAATTCGGTATTTCGGTTTAAACCGAAATATTATATTATAATTTATAAATTATATTATATTTAATAATTATTAATATTAAATAATTTTTTTTAAAAAAAATAAAAAACCCTAATAGCTAATACACACTTTCTAATTTTCTATACAGCCTCCTCACTATTCACTCCTCATCCTCTCCTCTTCATCAATTCAAAACTTCAACTCTTCTTCCTCTTCTTTTCTCATCTTCCTCTTCTACTCCAGCCGCCGTCCATCGTCCACCAGCAGCAGCGCCGCCAGCAGCAGCCGCCAGCAGCAGTCCAGCAGCCACCGCCAGCCAGCCGCCAGCGGGACAGCCAGCAGCCAGCCAGCACCCAGCACGACAGCAGCTGCCAGCGCGACAGCAGCAGCAGCCAGCCAGCCGCCGGTGACAGCAACGGCCAGCCGCCGGCAACAGGCCCATTAAAAACCGAAATAAAAAACCGAACCGAATTAATAAAAACCGAACCGAATTAACAAAAATCGAACCGAACCGAAATATTTCGGTTCGGTATTCGGTACGCAATTTACAAAAACCGAAAACCAAAAAAACCGAAAAAAAAAAACCGAACCGAACCGAAAAACCGAATGCCCACCCCTAGTTGTCTCAAACAATTGTTTACTCTATAATGTAAAAGTGTTTGTTTTTTAGCGAGATGTAACTTGTGAACTCATATGCATGATTTATTTGATTTATCACCTTGTTTCTAAAGTCATTTTTAATTTTTTTGGATCAAATCTTAATGGTTAAACCGATAACAACCAAAAATCAATAAACCAATAAAAGATAAGCCGATATTTTAATGGTTCTATAACGGTTTAACATCTTTACAAATCGATCACCAATAAGTCAAATTGATAAACTTTAAAACCGAATCGAACCGGCCGATTCACAACCCTATGCTCTAGCTTTGGATAACACTTATGTCTCAAAAATATGACAAAGATATTTGCATACCACTTATTATAGTTCGATAGTATATTTGTCTTTTTTTTACTTATATTAAAAATATGTGTCTGTGGGCCCTATGTTGTGTTCGTGCACTATTTGCTTTCATCGCCATATAAATTTCCCCCCTCTATATAAAAAGAAATAAAATAAATTTTATTTCATCATTTCCCTTTTTATCACTCTCCAGTTCAAAATTCTAGGGTTTTCCAAATTCAAATTCCTTGGCAAAATCCATTTTCTTCATCACGCCGATCACAAACCCTAACGGCCATAAATATTTCGGCGAGGATGTATCTTCAAATTCCGGACTGGAAATTCGAGCCATTTCGATAACTGCTTTGAATTTCTCGCTAATTCATCAAGGTATGGCTTGTTAAGTTTGTGGTTTGTTTCAATTTATAGGATTACTTTCGTATAGGGTTGCAATTTTAGCAGTGTATATCCTCTACATTTTGTGAATTTCTAGTGTGGACTAGAGTTGGGGTGTGTGGGTTGGGTTGTGGACATGATTAAGCAGATTTTGGGGAAGCTTCCTAGGAAGCCGTCAAAATCATCATCATCTCCTAACGATTCGAGTCAGAATGAAGTTTCACCATTCTCATCGGTGAACTCTAATTCCAACCGTTATGGTGTTACTGATAGTAGTAGTAACTCAAAGGGATTGGGAAATGCGGGGAAAACATTAAAGTCAACAAGTTCTGGTATGTCTGAGCTTACTAGTAATGGGAATCATGTCCCGGTGAAGCCGAATCAAGGAAAAAAATCAGTTCGGGTTAATGGACAGGTGGGACCCCCAGTTACGAACTCTGTGTTATCTTATGAGGTTCTACCAAGTTTTCGAGATGCCCTAGGTTCAGAAAAGCAAAATCTTTTAATTAGGAAATTACAAATGTGTTGCGTGCTGTTTGATTTTGGTGACCCGACGAAGAATCTGAAGGAGAAGGATGTCAAGAGGCAGACATTGCTTGAATTAGTTGATTATATTTCAGCTGTGAGTTCCAAGTTTAATGAAGTCACAATGCAAGAATTAACGAAAATGGTTGCTGCCAATTTGTTTAGGACATTACCTTCGTTTAATCATGACAACGGGCTACTGGATATGTTTGATCCAGAAGAGGATGAGCCCACGATGGAACCCTCGTGGCCTCACCTTCAGGTTGTTTATGAACTTCTTTTGCGATTTGTGGCTTCATCGGAGACGGATGCTAAGCTTGCAAAAAGATACATTGACCACTCTTTTGTCTTGAGATTGCTTGAACTATTTGATTCAGAGGACCAACGGGAGCGTGAGTACTTGAAAACAATTCTTCATCGTGTATATGGGAAGTTCATGGTGCATAGGCCATTTATCAGGAAAGCCATAAATAATATATTTTACCGTTTTATCTTTGAGACTGAGAAGCACAATGGAATTGCAGAATTGCTGGAGATCCTGGGCAGTATAATCAATGGATTTGCTTTGCCTTTAAAGGAAGAGCACAAGCTTTTTCTTGTCCGTGCATTGATTCCCCTTCACAAACCTAAATGCGCAGCCATGTACCACCAACAACTCATGTATTGTATCACACAGTTTGTGGAGAAAGACTTTAAGTTGTCAGACATCGTGATCAGAGGACTTCTGAAGTACTGGCCAGTCACCAATAGTAGCAAGGAGGTCATGTTTCTTGGTGAGTTGGAGGAGGTTCTGGAAGCTACCCAAGCTGCAGAGTTTCAACGGTGCATGGTCCCTTTGTTCCGTCAGATTGGTCGTTGTCTCAACAGCTCTCATTTTCAGGTACTGTATTCTGATTCTGTTGATTCCCATCTTTTGCTAGGTCGAACTTCTGAGTTTATATTTGGTTGCTCCCTGTTTTTACCTTCCATCTTCTTGGCAATTTGAAGCTCAAAGTATCTTTCCAGTTTGATGCTTCATTAGATAAAGACCTCCTTTGGGTTTCCCGTGCTTTGAATTCTCAGATTTGAGTTTGGGTTCAGTAAATATTTGGAGGAGAGGATGATGACTGATCTCTTCATTTTATTTATTAGAATAAGCTGATCCAATGACAAATTTGCTGTTGGATATTGAGATTGGTCTATGCAATGAACGATACATATCTTCAGTATCTGCATAAATGAAACTATAATTTTACTGTAGCTTAATTCTGAAAGATAATACAGAAGAAATAACGGGGTATTCCATTTGGCGTACTGAACATATCTGGTCGCTGCGAAACATAAAAAGTTGAAATACTGGTGTATGTTTATTGTTGTTCTAGTATTCTTTTTTGGTCTAAAAGGATTTTGTTATTACTTTCTTTTGACTGACTGAAGATGCATGTCACCATTTTTTTAGTTAATAATCATTTTCTTTTCCTTATGATTGGACAAGTGATATATCTATGTATCGTCAATCATATGAAAGGCGAAGGACAGATAGAGATGTTGACTTCAGTTTAATTAGATACACAACTGGAGTAGTTTCAACTTCAAACAATTAGGCTGAGTTAAAATGTTAATTACTGTTGTAAATCAGTTAGACATCAAATATTGCTCAAACCAAATTAGCAAATTGCCGGAGAAATATGTGCCTGGAAACAGAGATTAACCAGTCTAGCTATCAAGCTTTGTTTACTGAAGAGTCTATATTAAAAGATTTGTAGATTGACCAAGTATAGAGGAAATGATCAGAGTCACTTCAAGCTCTCACTGCTTGCCTCAGGAGGTTGTTAGAGTTTAGGGATCTCTTATGTACCAATAGACAGACACACAGGTTAACCGTCTCACACACACACAGAGAGAGAGAGAGAGAGATTATTCAGGAGCTATTTGTGATGCGAAGACTTCAATTATAGTTACTTTTTCCCGATAAGGATCAAGCCTATATCCATTAACCTAGGTATTATACGTTGATGGATGGTTTCAACAGATACTATTTGCATGCCTTTATTTTTACTTATAACATTAGTTTTCCAGCAATGGGCAGAAAAGATTGATCAAGGATGATTCTCGGTTATGGCCATTCATGGGAAGCGGAATATAAATTTTAATTTCCTTGTTATTCTCCGGTTACTACATTGAGAACTTAAGACACAAGTTCCTTTCTTGAGTTTCAGCGTGTATGTCTTTTTCCTTGTTGTCACCAAAGAAGTTTGATTAAAGCCACATGAGGTGTTCAGCTCACCAGCTTTTCACATCTTGGATACGAGAAGCTGTGCAATTTTGGGAAGAAGTTAGAACAATTTACTACTACTGTACTATAGCTGCGCTACTACTATTATTGCTACTACTTTCTGTAGAGTATTGCCATGATAGGAAATGTTAATTTTGGCAATTATAAAAGAAGTTAATTTGCTATGATGGACAGATGGAGTAAAATAGAAAGCAGGTAAGACTTCCAATTCAAAATGAACGTATGAAAGAAAGCAGGTAGGATTATGAGAAAGAGGGTGTATATAGCCTTTTGGAAATAGAAGGAAAGCTGATGAAGATGCTTGCATTATAACTTCAAACGCAAACTAGTAAGAGAAATGTAAAAGTATTGCTTGCCATGGCTCATGGGTGGATGAGTCAAATCTATGTGGGAGAACGGGACAGTAAGTAGTATTTGGTGTTTTCTTTATTCCCATAAAAATATTTCTTTTAGTGTTTTATGAGTTCTATAGCAACAACATGCAGTCAGAGTCCTATCTCCTTTGCGATTTATGTGTTGTTATAGATCCTTGGTTGAGTTTCCACAGTTCCATTCTGATGTTCTCTAGTATTTAAGGTTGATAGTTTGTCAATTTAAGGGGGGACACTGTTCCAGTTATAGAGGAAAAGGGCATACCTTTATGTTCTTCTGGTTAACTAGGAAAGATATCCCAAAGAAATAAGAAGTAAATGCATAATGCCAAATCTAGTCAGTATGTGGAATTGCTTGAGTAAAATGGAAACAAGATTCTAAAATCTGGTTGGAACAAGTGCCAAAGGTCTGCCAGAAGCAACCTTTTTACGTCTGAGGTAGGGTAAGGTTTGCGTACACACTACCCTTCCTAGACCCCACTTCCATTCTCTTTCTATAGAATGCCAAACAAAGGAATTGAACACAGCAATTACCTTTATCTCAAAAAAAAGAAGAGAAAAGGAATTGAACACAGTATCACATTGCCAGTTTCAGACATACTCCTTGTTTAGTTCAATGAAAAAACAGGTATGACAATGATTTCCAGTTTCAAGCAATTGAACCCTCACATGGATTTCTGAACACTCTCCTTGCACCTCTTCTAGTAAAATAAATGGTATGGATCTTCCGTCCTTCCATCTTTGATACTTTCATTCCTTGTCGACATTCTTTTTATGTGTCAAGCATTTAAAGATATCAATCTGAGATCTGATTTTTTATTTTTAAAGATTTCTATTTTAAGGCTTGAATCTAAAGGCTTTCACTAACAAGTTCCCCGATCTGGTACAATATATAAGTCAGTTATCTTTATCCGTCTTTTTTTCAATTCAAGCTGGTCGATCTGAATTTTAATCTCATTTTTAAGGGTTTGTTTTAAATTCAGGAGTCTTAGCTCCTTGGTTTGCCTTTTACTTGTACTTTCTTTTTGGGGCATCTATGAGCTCCCCCTGGTATAGATTTTGCTGCTATTTGTAGAA
The DNA here is from genome assembly GCA_032847665.1 of Solanum chilense. NCBI lineage: Eukaryota > Viridiplantae > Streptophyta > Magnoliopsida > Solanales > Solanaceae > Solanum > Solanum chilense. Next base: position 64,796,448 of record CM064969.1, read on the forward strand.
AACCTCATTTACCTGGAATTTATCCCACCACATCAATAAAGTTTTACCTTGTAGAAAGACCACTTTAAATTTAGATCTGAATAGCTTAGCTTGGATATTTTGGCCTTCCCTATCTTTTTCCAGTGATCAATCTAAAAAATCTTATAAATTGTTATTCAAATGCTCTTGCCGCTACGCCTCATTCATATTTTGCTCATTATCCATTTATATTGTTCTACTAGGTGTCCTAATTCTTTTAACAGTGCCATTTATCCATTTTCTTGATTTATCCGAAGTATGATTCCAAGTCTCATTCTTAATGGATTTTATCTCATAAGTTAATCGCTGGAGTCTGGAGCGACAATATCAAGCAGCATGCATTCTCTGTGAACAGAATGATAATTTATGTAGTTCACCCCTGAAAAGTTACCTAATTTTATGTTGGGGAAATGTCCAAATACACTTTTTTTTATAAAAAAAACTGGTAAATGTATACACTGACTTCTTATTTGCAAGAAACCTCATAATAAACCTTAACTATCTTTCCTGTTAGAAACAGATTGTCTACTTGTTTTTTCTGGAATCATTATCTGTGTTAAGTCTATTCTACTCTTGAATGTCTCCATTTTCCATAAACTGGCAGGTAGCTGAACGTGCTCTGTTCCTGTGGAATAACGATCACATAAGAAATCTTATCGTTCAGAATCGTGAAGTGATTTTACCCTTAGTTTTTCCACTCTTGGAGAAAAACACCCGTGGTCATTGGAACCAAGCTGTTCAAAGTCTGACGTTGAACGTAAGGAAGATCTTTTCAGATGCTGATCAAGCACTTTTTGATGAGTGTTTGGAGAAATTCAAAGAAGATGAGAGAAAAGATAAGGAGACGCAGGAGAAGCGTGAACTGACCTGGAAACGCTTAGAAGATGTAGCAGCATCCAACTTTGTGAGTAATGAAGCTGTGCTCGTCTCAAGACTTGCTTCCTCTGTTGTCATTGCCAGCACCACCAATTAACAACAAATTTGGGTAGTTGGAACCATAGATGAAGGCCCCAGAATTGTATTTTGTTACTTGGTGCCCATATCCATGGCGTGTTAAGCTTAGCAGCAAGATGATGAAGGTGATAATGGTTTTTGTGGATACCAAATTTCTCTTAGATTTTTCTCCATTTATGCTCTTTTTGGCCTGTGAGAAGGGGGCAGGTGCTCGACTCATTGCTTTTGTATTATAAATATTTAAGGTCTCAGATCTAGTGGCTCTTGGGATTTCTGATAAATAGTCATTTGGTTATATTTATCAAAAAAAGAAATATTACTTTGGTACTGTTATGCTTTTTCTGCAATTCAACAGTTAGCATCTATGGGTTCTTCCCTGATTGATTCAGGAACTTGTGAAGGTCTGGAAATATCAGTTTGGTGATTGGTATTTACATGATGATTTGATATCTCTGGATTATACATTTGGGACCTTAAACTGGCTCACATGGCTAGTTTAGCTCGATGATATAGTGTCCACTGGCCACTCTTTTGGCTATGTCATCGAAGTATACTCACCAAGGTAGAGTTCCAAATTCTACCGTGAAACTCACTCTGTGTGGGCTTTGACTGCCCGAATAGCAATTTTTTTTCGTTCCTTCTTCAAATTTTCTCCAAGTTATACTGTTTCTTATCTTGAGCTTTTCCCACCAGGCAGAAAAAATAAAGCTTAAACATAAAAATCATATGCATTTTGCAGAGTGCACTTGCTTGAAAAACAATCTCAAAGTAACTGATAAATGACAACAGTGTTGGTATTTTAACTGACAATCTGATACCAATACATTTCGACCAAATCTTCCAATGTAACAATGATGATAAAGAAACAGGTTGCAGTATCTTTTTACTAACTGGTGGCAAAAACGTTTATCATCCAGAGAGGAGATGACGAAAGATTGTAGTCAAGATCTATGTCGGAATTGGCCAGTGAAAAGATAAATCATTCATACCACTAATGGATTGAATGTTATCTAGCCACCTTACCATTTAGAAAGACCATGTTCTACCATTTATACAATAGCAATCTAAATATGCTTATGAAACAGATAACTAGTAAGTGCAGTAACTAGAAGCCCGGGAATTAAGTAACTTCATGAGACTAGTTGTAGGAAATTGATTCACTAGTCATCTCCATATGCTTGAAATCTATATCGCTCTTGGTAGAAGTCATTAAAGTAGAGATCAGCTTCAAACCATTTTGGATAGCGGACAAGGTCTCCTGCTACAAACTGCATAAATCTTTTGCTTCCTTCAGGTACAACCCTTACCTCACCTTCTTCAATGTAAACCAACTGGTCTACATGCCAATCCCAAGGCAACTTGCATTTGCCGGTTTTCCACATTGACCATCGTTGAACACCAAGCTCCATTAGTCGATCTTTTGTCACATTTCTCTCTACTCTCACATGATACAGCTCCTCCAGTGGTTTTTCTGTCATCATTGCCCTAACTCCTCCACGTCTCCTGGAGGATGCACATAAATTTCTTCGTTCTAGGCTGAGAGTGTTGGTGGATAAGTGGCTTAAAGCAGGCATAGTTATGAGACTCGCCATACGACACCGTCTATATTTGTATTGCTATCACAAGAAAAATGAGTCAGCCTCAGCTACAAAAAGTTAAAAGGAGTTGGTTTAAAGAAAGTCAATTAAATACAAGCAATCACTGTGTATCCTTCAAACAATGTCCGACAGAAAAGCAGGCATGTAGAATTACTCGCACAACAACACACAAATATTTTGCAAGATATATGAATTATGATGCATAACTTGCTATAAAATGTTCCAGATATGTGGAATTTGTTAGTTGGTAATACCTTCCTTAACCACAAATGAGAAAACTTGGAAGAAGTGCAAATTAGGGCTGTGAAAGTGTTATATAAACACACACACTAACTGCCTGGGCGTAGCTACACTCATGTCAAGGTGTCCATTTGGACACCCTTTGTCGGAAATTATACCGTAGATACAAGTAAAATGATAAATAAAGTGGCTAAACAATATATTCTCGACACTCTTGACACAACAATATGATGTTGGCCACTGATTTCAGGCTCTCTTGAAAGAGCAAAGAAATTGGTTGGTCTCTTTGTTTCCAAAAGAAGACGAGATAATTTAAGTTATAGACCATTCAAGACCAATTTTGCTGCGTAGCATCAGACGGTATCAAACTGACCCATTGGGAAGCACCACATCAAAAAAAATAAAAATGTAGAGTTTCAGGTTTCCAGCAGCAGTTCTAGCAACCACAAACATGAAATATTTACCGAATTTCACAATCGCTTCCAACAAAATTGTCACATCCTCTTATACTCCTACAGTCTTTTCATTTTGGAAGACACCGCCAACAACAACAACATATCCAATGAAATCACACTAAGTGGCACTACAAGAAAATTGTGAATTACATGGGATTTTCCTAGGATTAGTATGAAAATACGTAGGAAACTTATTTTCCTGCAAATTTTCATTCTGATTTTCAGGAAAATCTCAATGTGATTCACACTTTTCTTGTAGTGTGGGGTGTGTGGGGAAGGTAGAGCGTACTACCTGGCGGAGGTAGAGAGTCTCTTTCCAAAAGAGCCTCAGCTCAAGTGCTCACTTCTCCTTTTGGAAAATACCAATTCTTGTTATACTTTTCATTTATCACATTTCAAATAAATTCTATCAAATTAACTACTGATCCTCCATAACTGCAAAAAAAATATGTGAAGCACCTTCACTTCATACAAACTGGAATCGAAAGATTTACGCAGAAAAGGGTTCCCATCTATCCAAGCTATGAACAAAAACGAAAATGGAGAAAAATTGGCAACCAAAATGACATTCATCCACTCAATAAAAACATAATGTTAGAAGAATTAAAAATCGATTCATGAAATGAACGCATGTACCATTTAAAAGAGAATTAATAGAAAATGTATTCTTACCCCTTTTCGTTTAAGATTTTGTAGAAGCAAAAAGCAAGATGAAGCAGAGGATTGGAAGATTGGTTCTAAAACCCTTGAAGAACAGAGTAAAGTGTTTTGAGGGTTTATCGGAATTGTCCCTTTTATCTTATCCAACCAGACGAGTATAGACTCGCGGGTCACCTAAACGTTTCATTTTGAGAAAAGACACAAATTGGTGAAAAGATTTTTTAACTTGCACAAATTATTATTAGTTTTAACATTAAATTATTGATAATTTTAAAAGTATTTATCTATTTAAATAATTAAATTAAATGTCAAATTCATGGTGACTCCTAAATTTAACATAAATTTTCATTTAGACATCTCATGTGGGATGTAGGGTTTTGTTGACACTTTTTGATGACATGTTAAAGTGAATGTGATATACTCAACAATAGCATTTAATTTTAGCCATTTTTTATTTTATTTTCTCTCTTCTCCATTTTTCAAGTCATTACCCCCTATCTTTTTTCCAAGCTTAAATTCCTTCAATGAAGGTCAAATTTTTTATTCAAATTCGTTTTAAGTCATTTTCTTCTTCTTCATTGTATTACTTATTTAAATCTATCATCACCTCCCTTCATTTTCTGCCGAAAAAATCCCAACACTCATATTTCATATTTATCCTCTCCTTTCTTTTTCTCCCTCTTTTCTTTCCAAAAAACAATACTAAAAAGAAAAAAGATGAATAAATATGAAAAATAATAACAGAAAAAAATATTTTTTTTGAAAAAGCACAAAAGAGATTTTGAGTGTAATGAAATAAGAGATTTTCTTAGAATAATATTTTAAATTTATTTACTAAATAGATTTTATAATTATTTTTAACTAAAATTAACACATGTAATTATTTAATTGATTGTTTGCCACGTCATTAACGAGTGTATTACACTCTCCTTTAGTTTTTTGTTTATTGTCAGAAAAGTATCAAAATGACACAACAGAACCCTATATGAGGTGTCTAAAATGAACATTGCCTAATTGAAGTGTCTAAGTGAAAATTGGTGCCAAGTTTAGAGGGCCACTGATGGGTTTGGCCTAAATTAAACTTAGATACACCATGTTCTGTTCTGTCACATTACATAACAAATAATCTCAAACTCTCGTAGGGTTGGTTTGGGTCGGTTATTGGTCAAAATCAAAACCAAATTAATTTAATCAGTTTAAAATTATCAAAACCAAACCAAATCAAATATAATGTACATTTATCGATTTGGTTATTTTTCGATTTTGGTTTGATTTTGTTCGGTTCTTCGGTTATCAACTATTCATAAAAACAAAAAAAACTATTTATTCAAAACGTGAAAAAAGTGACAACAATCCATTCAAACGAAAAAATAGTTAGAATGAATGTCATTACAAAACTTTCGATCATTGAATTTACTGAATAAAACTTCAAAATTCACTATTTTGGCGTTAGAAGGAAGAAACAATGACATTTTTAGTCCACAAAGAATTTCGATAGACACTCATATACATGAAACCAATAAGAAAAATGTTCTCACCTTGGACTCTTTTTTATTTCATAAGTAAATTATAAATAAATTTTGATGGAACATATATAAAATCTTTAAAATTGTTTATGAGTATAAATATTATGTATGTATAAAAATAAAATTTATGTATATAACTTGTTGGTTCGGTTTAGTTATTTCTTTAGTTTTTTTTGAACAAAATCATAACCAAACCAAATACTATCGGTTCATAACAATCTAAAACCAAACCAATCAAAATTCAAATTAAATCGGTTTGGTTTGATTTTTCGATTTGAATCGATTTTTATCCAAACAATGAAAAACCCTATGTAGGAGTATGCGACTTTTAATAAAAAGTCGAGAGAAGTGTTGAAAATATCGGTTAACTTAACGAAAATTTAAGGATGTATTTCATTCATATTGCATATTTAGGGGTGTATTTAACTTTAATTAATCAAGTAAATAATTATTTTAAGATTGTCAATATGTAATTTAAGAATAAAACTAATAATTCACGCTGAATTTAAGATTGTTGTCAATATATACTCTTTTCTTTAAATATTTGATAAATAAGTAAAATATGAATAATTAATTATATATAATCTAGTAAAACAGTACGAAGGTAAAGTGATACAAAGGATTTAGTTGGGGTTCGAGGTGATTAGAGATGAGATGAAGCATGAATAGCGAGAAGTTAATGAATTTAATATGTCATTTATTCAACTTATTATTACTACTTCATTAAGAAAATTATTATCGTTCTTTAAAATATTTTTCATAATATTTTGATCAAATTAACCTCTTCTGTTTGGTGTAAATAAAGTTTGAATCACTTTACAGAATTATAGTGACACCTTATTGACCAATTTAGTCCTCCTAATTCAAAGTGTCAATTGTTTGATTTTATTAAGTACTACTATTTACATTATAAATGTTATTTCATGCAATTCAAAACCATTCGATTAAAATTTCTTAATTGAACTACTTATAATTCACTTCTTATTATATTTTGTTTTTTATTTAATCAATCAATCTATTATCGATTTTATTTTTAGTTAGAATCATATATTCACTAGCTTAAGATATCATTATGACCATTTTCTTAATTTGTCTAATCACTAGCATATAGCTAATTCCAATTTACATTTCTGTAAATTGTTTTCTCTTGAATTTAGCATATGTTTATGTTCTTATCATTTAATTTCATGCTTTTATTTGATTCCCTCCATTTAATTATGTAGCTTTTTAATGTCACTGTTCTTTATAAATATTATTATTTCATACAATTACTTTTAAGGTTGGTGGTTTCTGGTGAAGTTGTTACATTTTAATACATTTATGTTCCAACTTTTTGTAGACTTTGAATTAATACTACATATTTTGATTTGCACATTGAACTACTAATACCAAATACCTTATACTATCTCTTAATACACACAACAAAAAAAACAATAATGAAATGGCCTCTACATCCATGATTTAACAATAATATACAAAAAAAAAACACACTTAATTTTTACTCTATTTAGACAATAATAACAAGAGCTTAATTCCTGCTAAATATATATTTTAAGTAATGTCTTTAGAGCATATAACAATATTTGATCCAATGACAATTAATTAATGCCGATAAAGACTTTAGTAATCTTTGTTAATGTGTATATTTATTGCCACTAAATTTATTTATTGCCATTATGAAGGTAGCTATAATCTCCAGGAGCAGGTAACAATAATGATATTATCAAATTAGTGTTTATTTGTTTAAGGTGTCTAATATGATCATGACATATTAACCTCATTAAATGAAAGAGATAGACTCTAACAAATCTTTTTTCTTAAACTAATGCAAGTTAGCTAAAGCAATGTGCTTATAAATTCGTTTCCATCCATTTGGAATTCATATGTGTAGCAACTCCAACAAAGAAAAATATCTCTTTCAAAAGTTGCAAAAATAAGTAATATAAATATGGCTAAATTTGGCGATTTGGGTAATCTTCTAGTGTTGTGTATACTACTAGGAATAGTGGGTTCTAGCTTTGGTCAGTTGCAGCTCAACTTCTATGCAAAGAGCTGTCCGCAAGCAGAAAAGATAATTCAAGATTATGTGTATAAGCAAATCCCAAAGGCTCCGTCTCTTGCACCTGCGTTGCTCAGAATGCATTTCCACGATTGCTTTGTCAGGGTAAGTTTATACCTCATTTTATGAAGAGTGCATTTCTTAAAGTGATAATGTAGTTTCCTGATTTTATTTTATTGGGTTCTTAACAGGGTTGTGATGGTTCTGTACTCCTGAATTTCACTTCGAGCACTAAAAACCAGACTGAAAAAGTGGCTGTTCCTAATCAAACGCTGAGAGGCTTCTCATTTATCGATGGTGTGAAAAAAGCATTGGAAGCTGAATGCCCTGGAGTTGTGTCATGTGCGGATATTGTTGCCTTAGTTGCTAGAGACTCTGTTGTAGTCACAGTAAGTACAAAACTCTGAACCATATTGCGGGCTGAAAAATAGGTTGTTAATCTTGTCTTCCTTTTTATGCAGGGAGGCCCTTACTGGAAGGTTCCAACTGGTAGAAGAGATGGAAGAATATCAAACGCCTCGGAAGCCTTGGCAAACATCCCTCCTCCGACAAGTAACTTTTCCAGTCTTCAGACGTCTTTTGCCAGCAAGGGTCTTGACCTAAAAGACTTGGTACTATTGTCTGGTATGTTTAAATTAGTACATCCGCGCTCATTTCTGCTTATCCTATATGAAAACTTTCCATACTCTCACAAAAATCATTGTTACTATGTACAATTTTCTATTAGGTGCACATACCATTGGAGTCTCTCACTGTCCATCATTTTCATCACGTTTATACAATTTTACTGGAGTTTGGGGCAGAAAAGATCCATCTCTAGACAGCGAATATGCAGCCAATCTTAAGATGAAGAAATGCAAATCTATAAATGACAACACCACAATTGTCGAAATGGATCCTGGAAGCTCCAGTAAATTTGATCTTAGCTACTTCCAGCTTGTGCTCAAGAGAAGAGGGCTATTCCAATCTGATGCAGCCTTGACAACAAGTGCGACAACAAAGTCATTCATCAACCAGTTAGTACAAGGATCACTCGAACAATTCTATGCCGAATTTGGTGTAGCCATGGAGAAAATGGGAAAGATTGAAGTCAAGACCGGCTCTGCTGGTGAGATTAGGAAGCACTGTGCAGCTGTGAATAGTTAAGAGCTGTCTTTTTCCCAAATTCCAATATTCGTGTGTTCGTATTCTGTATGTAATCTTTGTGTGAATGATTCGGGATAACATGTATCATTTCTTTTTGTAGTTATTCCGATATACTCTTGTATATTGATCGTTTTCTTGAAATAAAACTAAGATTCCAAGAAGAGCTTTATGTATAATGCAGCCTTTCCTAGAAGAGGTTTTTTGTTGAGTATTACTGTCCTGTTTTTGAGCTTTCCATTTGATGTTTTCATTGTATGTTCGCTGGACAGAAACTCCAAACTTGCATCAATCTACAAAATCATTTTATCCTCCTAACAGAAGAAAATGTTTTTAATGTCCAGTTCTTCAGATGACATAAACTCAAAGACAGCATGCTTGTATGATTTCTCATTTCCATTAGTATTTTAAATGTTCTCCATTGAGGAAACTTCGGAGTTTAGAAGAGACGGAGAAACCTAACAATTGAGAGGGAGAGATAAAAAAAGGGAAAATTATACCGCTAAGCAAACTTATACTATTCAATTACTCATCATAGCTACTCTTTGCTATAATTACCACTCACGATTAACATTATTCATTAATTATGTGGGCTGACTTATAGTTTCTATAATAAGTCACATTTGTATATGTATATTTATACAAATACATGTATAATATACAATTATCTAATCGATATACATATACAATTAACCTCCCTCCTACTCTCTTCCCTCTCTCGCTCGCGTCTCTCCTCCCTCTCCCAATCTCGCTCGCCTCTCTCCTCTCTCTTCTAATCTGGCTTGCGATATATACAAATTCATATTTTTAATATACAATTATCTAATCTATGTAAATAGACAATTCATCCCTCTCCCACTCTCTGCCCTCTCTCGATCGCCTTTCTTCCAATCTCGCTCACCTGTCTCCTTCCTCTCCCAATCTCTCTCTCCTCTCTCTCCCTCTCTCGCTTGCCTCTATCCTCTCTCTTCCAGTATCGCCCGCCTCTTTTCTCCCTATAACATGTAGCTACGAATTGTAATTATCAAACTATAACTATGGAGAGTAATTATGTTATTTTTAAGTGACTATATGTGAAAGTTCCAAAAAAAAATCATGTAGGACAAGCACTTCACTTTTGTTATGGAAATATCGTGGATTAACTTGCACACAATCATAAACAAAGAAAATAGAGAAGAAGCTAGAATAACACAAGGACTTAATGAGGTTCAGCTAGAGTTTTTTCACTATGAAAGAAAAAGAACATATTTTACAATGTTTTCCAGACCTTAGGATTACATTGTGTAGAGTGTACAATATGTTAGAATTCCCAACTGTATCCCATATATATAGATCCCATGTAATCCAAAACCTATACGAAAAATGTTCTCCCAATCCTAAAGGAACATTAATTTTCTTTTGAGTTTTTCTATTAGATAGGTCGAGTCAAGATCTTTGTTTTTTTATCTGCCGAAAATAATTTACACTACAACGGATTTGATTATTAGGGATAAATAATTTCATTATTAATAAATCATATTTCGTCACTAAAAATCTTGTGTGACGAAATCAGTCGTCACTACTTGTGTGTGTCTAAAAGTATACAAAGACAATTTAGTGCTTCGTCGCTAAAAGTATTATATTAACTACAAAAATTAAAAATCGTTCCAAAATACTTAAAACATTTATGTCAAGTTTATTTGTTGTAAAAGATATGTTTTTGTAGTTAATAATATGTTTTGTCACTAAAAAGGTTAAAAGTACCAACAAAATTATATCGTCGCTTATTATTTTACTTCAATCAGTGACGAATCCAATTGTCTCTAAAGATATATATATATATATTTCGTAGTTGAACAAAATCTAATTTCGTCACAAATGACTATTTTTATATACAAAAAATTATTTTGTTCTTAAATGTATATATGATAAATTTATCATTATAAAAATGAGATTTTATAAATATAATGTATATATCCCCCCCTCCCACCAACTATCTCAACTTTTTTCAACCCTGGCCAAACATTATGCTGCCTTGTGGAATGAAACTCACAACATTAAGATTGGAAGTGAAGAGTGCTTACCATCAAACCAAGTCTCTCTTGTTGTTAATTTTTGTTTTATTTTATACTTCATTCACTTCTTTCAAATTTAGCTTTTGTAGAAACAATATATTATATAATTATTCATACTCATACACAAATGCATGAAAATTTACCACCCACAATTCATTCAAATGTAGATTATATTTAAGTTAAACTGTGTATTTTTTAAAATATATTTAAATATATTCAGTACAATTTTGTCATTTTATTTATTTACTTTTGTAAATTTTTAAAATTATTCAATACAATAATAAATTTATTTAAAATTAAACTTTTAATTTTATTTAAAAAATGAATAATTGGTTCAAGTTGAACATTGATACCATTAATGTTCATTTATTTTATTTGTGCTTTTATTTTTTAGTTTATTTCAATTTTCACACTGATGTAAAAAGTTAATAGAAATTCATGAATATATTGCACCTATGCAAAGTCTAAGTTTGTAAGTCGACATTATTTTTGTATAGTTACTCTACGTACGTATGTGGAACTACTGTTAAATATGTACATATTGATATATAAAAGCAAAAAGGTTGACTTAATCTATGTATTTTACCAATCACAAATCAATAGACATGCACAAAATTTAGCACAAAGACTTGACAATTTTTTTTCGTGCTTATAAATGAAGGAGTATCAAATAAAAAATAAAAGTGTAAACAAATAAATATTAGTGATCTAGCGGTAGAACCGTGCCCACTCACAATACCTATAACTCGGACTGTATTTTTCAAATGATGCATTTTATAATTGCGTAATTTAAGAAAATTGATGTATTGAACTTTTTTAATTTTACAAAATCGATCGAATTCATTGATTTTAATACTTTCACTTGCCAATAAACTAATGGACTCTATCTACTTCTTATGAAGCGCTTGTATTATTTTTTTTGTAAGTCATCCCTTGTAATTATGAGCAATTGTAGAAAAAATTGTATTTAACTATAAATTTTTTTCGTAATAAATTGTTTAATTATTCACTACAAATTTTAAGTCGTAGTTATTTAACACCTTATAATTTTGTGACAAATTTTTTGGTGTCACTAAATCATAGATTGATTAGAGACAATTAAATATTTGTCACCAATTATTTATATTATTAGTGACGAAATAAATGTCATAATTAAATATAAATTTTCATAGCTCAAATTTATAATATTTAACTACAAACTCTAATTTGTCGATATTTTAACAACCTATTCTTTTAGATGAAACTTTTTTGTGTCCAAAATTTAATAAATCACAAGACAATTTTTTTTTTGTCATGAATTAGATACATTGTTAGTGACGAAATAATTTGCTACTGATAACTTTAATTCGTGACGAACACTACTTAACAAATGACGTCAATTAATTTTTTGGTAGAAAACTTTAGTGGACAAAACTTTGCTACGAATTTTTATGTTTCGTCACTAAAAGAATGTGTCTCATATATATAAGCATAAAAAGTAAATTTTTTCACTAAAAGCGAATAATTAGTGACGAATTTGATCTCGCAGTTTGCCATAAATTACATTCACTATTAATGACGAAATAATCTGTCACCGATAACTTTAAATTCGTGACTAACACTACTTTACAAAATGGGCCAAACAATTTTTTGGTGGGAAACTTTAGTGGACAAAACTTATTCTTATGTTTCGTCATTAAAAATATGTGTCTCATATATTTAAACACCAAATATAAATTTTGTCACTAAAAGCAAATAACTAATGACGAATTTAATATCATAGCTAATAATTTCATAGTTATATATCATAATTTTTGTAGTGTTATACATGCATGTTCCAACTTTTTAAACAAAATCCAAACTTCTCCATCTTTTTGACTTCAAACTAAAACTACATATTTTGATTCCCACTTTGAACTACGTACTAATATCAAATATCTTACATCTTAAGTCTTAATTGACAGAAACGGGAAAAAACTTGGTTCTTCCATACACCATATGAAGTTAACTATATCTTCACGTAGATGCGGAGTGATGATTAAGAATTTGAAGAAGGGGTTCGAACTCACAATTCTAGTGTGGAAATTATTTTCACGGTCACTTCTCTATCATTACTAAACTATTAATCAATTTTGTTAGGGGTTCACATGTTAATATAAATATATATTTATTTAATTCCTTAGTACAAATACATGATCTATAGAAAAGCTATTGTGTTCCTCCGCACCTACGAACCCCCACTTAGCTCTGTCTCTGTCTCTAGGAGCAGGTAATAACAATGATATTGTCAAACTTTTTATATGTGTCTATTATATCATCTAGGGGCGTAGGCACAGTTACACTATTCGTCGAGAAAAAATATTGTATATAAAAGTAAAGTGATGCATCAAGTGATTAAATAACAGATTTTGAAGATTTTGACATAAGAAGTTGTTATAGCCTAGTGATTTTAGATGTCTTAAATATGTTTAGACTTTTTTTAATTAGCCAATACTCGTATATTCAAATTCAATTGTTATAACTTTTTCCCCCTTTTATAAAGAGCTTAAAATAAAACATTAAACTCTCATCTATATTTGATTGAACACAATTGATACATTCAAATGAATTTTCCAATTTGGCAGGAGAGAGAAAAACAGGAGGGCAAGAGAGAAGGAGGAGAGGCAGGGGAAAGAGATGAAGAGTTTAATATATAAAAATGTTTCTTTTTCCTTTATATATATAATATTTTTAAACTATAGCTATTTTTTCACAAATATTTGCTCTCTCTCTCTATATATATATATAAAATTTTCTGACCTTAAATAAATAATATGTCAAATTTATTAAATATATCTTATACTATGTTTGGATCATTGTTATCCATTGTATTGTATTGTTACTATAACTACAATGTTTGTTTTAATTGTCACTTAAAATGTATTGCATTATATTGTCATATTCATTATTACGTAACAATGAAAACTCCTATTTTATGGAACAACCAATTTGGTGTGTTTTCATTGTTACTTAATTTCTTTTTCCAATTATATATTTACATAATATTTCAAAATACTATTTTACCCTTTATCTTAATTATTTAAATCTAGTCAAACCTCTTACCCTAGAATAATTAAGTATATTTTAGTAAATTTATAAATTACAATACGATCAAACCAAACAATTAAAATGTTATAAATAACAACAAACAATACAGTCTAGCCAAAAATTATATCTATCATACAATACAGTACAAACAATACAATACAATACATTATGAAACAATAGGTAACGATGATCCAAACAAAGTGTTAATCTTGTGATTTTAAATATAGAATGTGAAAAATAGAATTAAAAAATTGCTTAAAAAATAAAAATAAATCTTTCTGTTTTAAACAAATTTAAAAGAAAAATATATCAAATCAATTAATAAATTCTTTTCAATTTTTATTTTATTGATTTAACTAATTTTAATTTTATATGTCTAACGTTTTATATTTTCACACTATTTTGTTGTTACTTTTTTTTATAGACTTTACAATGTTCTTTTTTGTTTTTTTTATTTATTGATATGCTTTCAACAATATTTTCTTCTTCTTTCACTTGTGTTTGATGCACTTGATTAGAGAGTCTTCAGAAATAACATTATACCTTCAAAAGGTAATAGTAAGATTTTACATAAACTTTATCCTTGTTGGATCGCACTTAATATGATTTTACTGGTATATTGTTGTTGTTGTAACATTCTGTATTTCTTTTAGGGAAAAGGGTTTGATATACCTCTCAACTTTGTCATTTAGAGCTGATATACCTCTTGTTATGAAAGTGGCTCATATATACCCCTACTTGTAAACAAATGGCTCACATATACCCTTTTCCTCTAACGGAAATGAAAAAATAATAATTTTCAATCTAAATTTTTATTATGTTTTTCTAAAAAATATAATCCCATATGAGTAAATTTAATCCTTGTCAAACAATTTTTTTTGACTTTTTTTTGTTTCAATGACTAGTTTATAATTATTATTTTTATAATCAAATTTATTTATGTTTCACTAATATTCTTGTAAAACTTATTGTAGATGACCAAATTTTTTTTTGAATACGAAATTAAATTACAATACACACAAAAAAAATAGTTTAATTTTTTTCTTTAAACTAAGAAATGAAAGAAAAAATAAAATAAGAATAAGAAACTTAAATAATTATAATAAAAGAAGTAAAAAAACATTATGTATGAAAAAAATTAAAATATACCTTGAACTTTTATAGAAGAATCATATATACCACTAAATAATTTTTTAAAAAAATTATAAGTAATAAATATAAATTTAAAACTAATTATTTAAAATTCCGTTAAATGAAAGGTATATGTGAGCTATTTTGTAACGGCAGGGGTATATGTGAGCGTTTGTATAACGGTAAGGGTATATATGAGTCACTTATATAACGAGGGGTGTATCAGCTCCAAATGACAAAGTTGAGGGGTATATCACTCTTTTCCCTTTCTTTTATGACAATATAGTACATAGGAAATAAAAATAAATTAATTTTTAATGCTTAATCATGTAATTAATACTTATTAGACTTATTTTAGCATAAATTAGTGCTTTTAAATTATAATCATTTTCATTATGACTTATCAATTCACAATATTTATTTTATATGTTCATTATTATTCTATATTGAATATTGTAGTGTTATCATTCATCTCATATTTTATGTTATTTTCGTAAGAAAAACACCTTAGATAGTTGTATTTTGGTTGGACTAAAAAATATCTGGAGCACAAGTTAATTATATGTTTGTATGAATATTTTATCGAAAAAATAAAAAAACTTGAAAAAAATAATTCAAAATTTACTATTTTAGTTTGATTTTTGAAAATTATAAAGTTCGGCACAAATAATTTGATTTGGTTTTTGAAATGCAATCTTATATTACAATAGTGTTGATACACTCTATCCGATACTATATTAATCTTTTCTATTTGTCCAAAGAGTTAAAATAATTCCAAGAGAACAAGAAAACTGAAAAAATGAGGGAAACCGCACTTTATTTGTTGCAAGAGTTGTTCACAGTGAAACTTGAAATAATCTTCAAATAATTTTTTCAAATATTCTCTAAACCTGTTTTGATTCAAATATTTTTTTCAAAAATTCTAAATCATATCTGTTTTCATCAAATCTATTTCTGAAATTGTTTTTCGAGTCCATTGTTTATAGAAAATAACCTCAACTGTCTCATAGAAGATAAGTGCGCGCAGCGGCGGAGCCACAATATGTTTAGGAGGCTTCGATGGAAAATTATATTATTTTTATATGATTAAAATAATATTTTAGGTATATGTAGTAGATGTCGAACCTCCTTCGGCTATTTCGTATATCTATTTCTTCATATTTTGAACCCCCTTATCGAAAATTCTGGCTCCACCTCTGAGTGCGCGTAATATCTTGACAAGGCATATGGAAGTTGCAATTATATAATTAAAAATAAATACTTATGACAAAACAAAATATGAATCTGAACTTGCATATATGGGAAATAATATTGACCAATTTAATTTTCCGAATTCAAATTGTGAATTGTTTGATTTAATTTAGTACTATTTACTTTTTCATGCAATTCAACTACATTCAATTAAAATTTCAAAATTGAACTACTAATTCACTTCTTAGTTAATCAATCAATCTATTATCAATTTTATTCTTTAGTTAGAAATAAACAAATCATTAACTTATAATTTCATAATGACCATTTTCTTAGTGCACATAGCTATTTTCTCTTGAATTAGGTATATGTTTATACTCTTTTCATATAATTTCATGCTTTATTTGTTCTTGTAGCATTTTAATAACAAATCGGGGATCGCTATGTGTAAAAATTTCACGTAGAGAAATCAAGAATTGTATTGATGTATTGATAGTTTGATCAATCATTATAGGTGTATATATTGATCAATATTGATAGTATTAATATGCTGATCAATATTTATAGTATTGATATGTTGATTGATATTTGTTGTATTGATGTATTGATCAATAATGATGTTATTGATGAATAATAATGTTAATAACATATTACTTATATAGAAGAGAATTGTAGAGTCCTAAATTAACTATACTAAGAATCCTACTACAATACCTATTACTACTATAATAATAAAATAATTGTAAATAATTAAATCCTAATTGTACTATAATTTTCTAATAGTAATCCTAGTTATAATATAATCCTAACCTAATCCTAGTCGAAATATAATACTAATTAATGTAATTAAAATCTAATCCTAGTGCGACTCTAATTCTACAGCAGTATTGTAACTCGTTAGTCACCTTCGTTGGACATGTTCCTTTGACATGTTTCAGTCCTCAGCTTCCTTCATCATCAACACTTGCTGCATGCAGACACGTTAGCCAGCTGTGTGGAACTTGTTCCAATCGTCAGTTTCCTTATTTTTCAACACTACATATGATAAGGCTAGGACAACTGATTTTTTTTTATTAATCTGTTAGCTAAAAATGCTAAGATCCCGAATTTTAGCATTATATGTCTCTAAAGTCTTTATCAACATTGGTTCTAATGTCACTTAACTAATACCGGTAAAGACTTTAGCACTCTTTATTAGTGTCAATATTTAATGCAGCCAAAAGTTATTTTTATTGCAGTGTGATCAATTGACTTAGACACTAGACCGCACATGCTCGCACATGTCTTCATGCCTTGATGGAATGACTCTTTTAGTTATGTTGTCAAATTATCATCAGGCATACAAAATCAAAAGAATACCTAAGCAAATAGAACAACTCCTAGGTTGGTGGTTTCTGGTGAAGTTGTTACATTTTAATACATTTATGTTCCAACTTTTTGTAGACTTTGAATTAATACTAACATATTTTGATTCGCACATTGAACTACTAATACCGAATACCTTATACTATCTCTTAATAAACACAACAAAAAAACAATAATGAAATGGCCTCTATATCCATGAATTTAATAATAATATAAAAATAAAAAAAAGCTTAATTTTTACTCTATTTAGACAATGATGGACAATAACTTAATTGCCGCTAAATATGTATTTTAAGCAATGTCTCTAGAGCCTATAACGATATTTGATCCAGTGAAAATTAATCAATACCAATAAAGACTTTAGTAATCTTTTGTTAATGTGTATATTTATTGCCACTAATTTTATTTATTGCCATTATGAAGGTAGCTATAATCTCCAGGAGCAGGTAACAATAATGATATTATCAAATTAGTGTTTATTTGTTTAAAGTGTCTAATATGATTATGACATATTAACCTCATTGAATGAAAGAACTCTAACAAATCTTTTTTCTTAAACTAATGCAAGTTAGCTAAAGCTATATGCCTATAAATTCTTTTTGATCTGTTTGGAGTTCATATGTGTAGCATCTCCAACAAAGAAAAATCTCTCTTTCAAAAGTTGCAAAAAGAAGTAATCAGTACTATAAATGTCTAAATTTGGTGATTTGGGTAATTTTCTAGTGTTGTGTATACTACTAGGAATAGTTGGTTCTAGCTATGGTCAGTTGCAGCTCAACTTCTATGCAAAGAGCTGTCCGCAAGCAGAAAAGATAATTCAAGATTATGTGTATAAGCAAATCCCAAAGGCTCCGTCTCTTGCCCCTGCGTTGCTCAGAATGCATTTCCACGATTGCTTTGTTAGGGTAAGTTTATACCTCATTTTTTAAAGAATGCATTTCTTAAAGTGATAATGTACAGTGGCATAGCCACACACTGTCAAGGGTGTCCAATTGGACACCCTTCATCGGAAAAAAATTAGCATATATACAAGTAAAATGATATACGAAATGATTAAATAACCCATTTAGGACACCCTTAACATAACAAGTAGCTATTTCTGGACACCATTTAAGAAATTTTTGGCTCTGCCACTGTTAATGTAGTTTCTTGATTTTATTTTATTGGGTTCTTACAGGGTTGTGATGGTTCTGTACTCCTGAATTTCACTTCGAGCACTAAAAACCAGACGGAAAAAGTGGCTGTTCCTAATCAAACGCTGAGAGGCTTCTCATTTATCGATGGTGTGAAAAAAGCATTAGAAGCTGAATGCCCTGGAGTTGTGTCATGTGCGGATATTGTTGCCTTGGTTGCTAGAGACTCTGTTGTAGTCACAGTAAGTACAAAACTCTGAACCATATTGCGGGCTGAAAAATAGGTTCATAATCTTGTCTTCCTTTTTATGCAGGGAGGCCCTTACTGGAAGGTTCCAACTGGTAGAAGAGATGGAAGAATATCAAACGCCTCGGAAGCCTTGGCAAACATCCCTCCTCCGACAAGTAACTTTTCCAGTCTGCAGACGTCTTTTGCTAGCAAGGGTCTTGACCTAAAAGACTTGGTACTATTGTCTGGTAAGTTTAAATTAGTACATCCGTGCTCATTTCTGCTTATCCTATGTTAAAACTTTCCATACTCTCACAAAAATCATTGTTACTATGTACAATTTTCTATTAGGTGCACATACCATTGGAGTCTCTCACTGTCCGTCATTTTGATCACGTTTATACAATTTTACTGGAGTTTGGGGCAAAAAAGATCCATCTCTTGACAGCGAATATGCAGCTAATCTTAAGATGAAGAAATGCAAATCCATCAATGACAACACCACAATTGTGGAAATGGATCCTGGAAGCTCCAGTAAATTTGATCTTAGCTACTTCCAGCTTGTGCTCAAGAGAAGAGGGCTATTCCAATCTGATGCAGCCTTGACAACAAGTGCGACAACAAAGTCATTCATCAACCAGTTAGTACAAGGATCACTCGAACAATTCTATGCCGAATTTGGTGTAGCCATGGAGAAAATGGGAAAGATTGAAGTCAAGACCGGCTCTGCTGGTGAGATTAGGAAGCACTGTGCAGCTGTGAATAGTTAAGAGCTGTCTTTTTCCCGAATTCCAATATTCGTGTGTTCGTATTCTGTATGTAATCTTTGTGTGAATGATTCCGGATAACATGTATCATTTCTTTTTGTAGTTATTCAGATATATTGATCGTTTTCTTGAAATAAAATTAAGATTCCAAGAAGAGCTTTATGTATAATGCAGCCTTTCCTAGAAGAGATTCTTTCCAAAAAGTAAAAATTTAAAAAAAAAAAAAAAAAAAACAAGCAAGTATCTATATATTAGAATACAGATCATTCAAATGATATTTACTCAAAAAGAAAAACCAACTTTTATATATGGTATAGAGTCTTTCACTCCAACTTTTATATATGGTATAGAGAAAGCCCAATTTCTTAAAAGTAAACTGATTTTGTTTAGAAAGTTTCTCCTAGATCCAAATTTAATTACGAAGAAGATAATTGTTAGGGTTTACTATTAACAATGTATTTTGATTTGATATTATTTATTTTTTCAGTTCAATTGGTGGATCAAAAAAATAATTAAATTGAGTTAATTATTTTATCCTATGAAAGCACCAACTAAGAATTTTGTTTATATTACCAATTATCTATGTCATTTAGAATTTTGTCCCACATGATTTCTTTAGGATCCTTTTTAACAAAAGAGTTAATAAACTTCAATCGATGCAACGGAAAAAATTCAAATAAATCGAAAAAACAAAATAAAGAATAAATTTCACTCTCACTTTACGAGAGAGACAAGCTATAACAATCTGATATAGCAATACTGTTACTGCAATCAATTTCAGACTATGAATCTTTCTATTTTTCCAAACAGAACAAGAAAACTGAAAATAAGAAAATTAGTGGTTTACAATGCAACTTGAAATAATCTTCAAATGCTTTTTCAAATGTTCTTATATTGTATTTGTCAAGACATTTTAAAATAACTTTCTATGATAATCAAAATTAATATATTAGGTCTAAGAATCCAAGAATACAGAAAACAGAGCAAATCCAAAAAATCACTGGAATTAATCATACTATACTCCTTAATTTACGTAATGAGTATATCGGATTCTTTCTCTTCTCATGAATATCACTCCACTTTTTGCTCAGTTCGTCTTGTTTCAAATTCAATTTTTCCAAAATTTCAGGCAAAACACTTGTTGGATCTTCCCGTAGTCTTGTTAGAATAGAGGAATCTTCTTTTTTGTATATTTTCTTAATGTAACCGAGGCTCGTAGCCCTCAAATTATCATCGACATTGATTATTTGATTCCGATCTTCATCTGTTGAGTTGTTCATCAACTTGTTTATACATTCCACAGTTCTTTTTCCAAGTGCTAAGTCAACATCAACTTCACACATCTCATCTTCCATTAGTTCGGAACGTCGTAAATCATCAACTGTTTTCTTATTACGACTTGATGATGAATTCTTCTTCTTCTTTTTCTTCTTTCTAGTTTCCTTTTTATCCATAATCAGGAATTCAAATTCATCTATCAAATCTTGATTTTCCTCACCAAATATTTTCGCAATTGCGTTATATGCCTCTTCATCACAAAGATTACCTTCCTTATATGATCTAATGGTGTCCAAATACGCCGTAATAACACCAGGTTCATCAGCAAAACGATTCTGTACTTTGTTCATATAATAAATGCAGGGCTTCAAAATTTCCATATCAGGCTTGTTTAGTGATTGTTCAGAAGATGTTGAATTCGTAGAAACGATATTTGTATACTCAGTTTGCAAATCGGGATGGAATTGGAATAGAGAATTCAATTCGGAATGTACAGCAGCAGAATCCAATTTTTTTGTTGAATAATCCGTTATCACTCGCATATAATGCCGGAAAAGTTGTGGGTACGATTGCACTCGCACAACGAAAGATATCAGGCGGGCTATGAAACCAGGGGACTCCATTTTTTTCTCAAAAAAAATCTAAAAATTCAACGTGAAATTGTTCGAGGAAGAGGAAGTTGCTCAGATTATAAGTACCTCTCACTTCGAATTAAGCAATTAAGACGAGAGGGTAAGCAACTCTCACTTCGGATTGATTAATGGGAAGCAAAAGGGTGGGAGCTACTAGGCGGAAAAAAAAGAAGAAAGTAGAGCAATTGATAATGTATACTTTGAGAACACTAAATATTGATACTTGATGAATTCAAATATATATATGGTAAGTAATACTCCTCAACTAATTCTATTTGACATGAGATAGGTTTACTAATCTTAGTTAAAATTAAATTTATTAGAGTTTTATTATAACTGTTTTTTTTTATTTTAATTTATTTATTTGATTTTAACTTGATATATAATTTTAAAAATATATCTTTAAATTTATGTGGTTATTAAATAAAGCTGAAATATATCAAAAATATTTTCTAAACTTTGATCGTAAACATATCAAGTGAAAAATTAAAATTTAAAATTATTAAAAAAAAAAAAAACTTATGTTTTTGATTATTTTGCGGAGCTCAAGTATCCTATTATTGAATGGATAAGTTCGTACAAATACCAAATTAGGATTGGTTTGATAGGTGGATAAGAAATACATTATTTATGTATTTATTTTTATATTATTTATATAATATTTGGTAAATAGGTAGTTTATGTATATATAAAAAGGAAAATGTACGAATATTCGTCAATTTATGTTCGAAATTTTGAGACACACTTGTATTGTCCTTTCGAACTTATTTAATTTTTTACTCTTTTCCGGCCTATGTGGCACTATTATTGAAAAATTGTCAACACGCGCTGGCCCAGAAGACAGAGCCACTTAAGCGGAAAAGAGGTAGAAAATTATTTATAAAATAAGTTTAGAGGTAATAAGACCTTAGTATAATATAAGTGTGTCTCAGAGATTTTGGACATAGTTCAGGGGGCTACTTATGCATCTTCCCTATATAAAATCCATATATTTTTTAGTTGACAATTTAGAAATTTGCATGAACTAAAACTTGTATAAGTTATATATGAGGAAATTTATATATTATTTTTTGTAAGATAGAATTTGAAATAATTAATACATGTATAAAATCACTTCATATCTAATACCTATATATAGATTTACTCATTTAACCAAACAATGAGGGAATTAAGTTCCAAGGCTTTAACAAACAGTTGTATTGATTGATAGCCAGAATTGTATGGTTTCTTTAGGTGTTGAAAAAAATATTTTGAGGTTGAAGAATATAATTTGACTAGTGTATTGTACTTGTAAGAGTAGGAAATACATACACTAGTTATAGGAGAACTTTAACTGGTAAGAAGAAAACAATAGGCATTAAAAATCTATTTGTAATGTTGGTTTATATATTACCAACATGAAGCATTATACGTTGGAAAAATAAATCATTATTATTGATAAAACGGAAAATGCACAACTATCTCTTTAGACTATGACTGAAATCTCATAGACATACTTTAATAAAACTAAGGTCCTATTACTTGAACTTATTTTTTTGATATTTTTTACGTGGCACACTCCGTGACTCCAAGCAATTGAGGCACGTGGGAGATATTTGGATGCCACATAAATCAAAAAGGTACACAAAATTACCAAAAAAAAATAGACTAGAAAATAATAGAACCTTTAGTTAAGTTAAGGTGTGTCTTGTGATTTCGATTATAGTCCAAGAAAATACTTTTACATTTTCCTACACACATTGTTGGTAACAATTTATCAAGAATTAATTACCACATATATATATATGCATTTATGTATCATTACTTCTATAAATATCTATCATAAGGTAAGTTTGTACTCAATAAACACTCAACCCTCAATTATAAATAATAATCATATAACAATTTCTACTTCAGTAATATGAATAAGACAATAAACATTAATCCACTTTGAAATAAAGTCATTCTAACATTAAAAAATAAACGATGCTTGTCGAAAATCATAGAGATTCAACTGCATAAGTTTTTATGTAAAATCAAAAGAAATAACAAAAATACCCTATGCTAATTCTCATATGGTATTTTGGGGGTAAGTTCTCCTTGTTACGTCAAATTCTATCATATTTACTACAAGTGACTTTTCTAGTTTGCCATTTCCTTTGTTGTATTTTTTTTTTCGATCATTTTTTGGTGGTCTATCTGGTTGCTTTTTTGCAACTGATAGTAATATTACCTCGTTCAAAACACGCGATGAAACATCCCAAGTGCTTTCACAAAGTAATGGTTCAATCGGGATTGCATAAGTATCTTGATAATTCTTATTACTATAATAAGTTGAACAATAATCTTTACGGTGTTTATTTCTATATCTGATAGCAACAATTGCATGGCAACAAGGGATCTCATCATGTTGAAATCTGCTATATTTGAGTATTGAGACATATCTCATCATTTATGGACCAAATCTCTTACCATAAATGGTAACTATCACTTACCAAATCATATACCAAAACATAATTTACACCATCAACTATAACAAAGTTAGCAACTCAATAATTCTCTAAACATGTTAGATATACCAATAAATGTACCAAAATATATTACTACAAATATTTTATAGGCATGATGGTATCAAAACGGTTGAAGAAAACTGATTTAGTTGTATGGAAATACATTTCACCAAATCACGTATTCCAGTTTCACACAACTACTTACCAAATCATACACCAAAACATAATTCACAATTTCATTGAATTTATTCACCACAGAAAAAATTAGACAGTTGGTGTTTATAAAAAAAATATAATACACAAGATATTATAAACGAAATCTCAGCATAATTGATATCAATATTACTAATACACTTTATTTAATACTATTCTTATACCCACCCTCTTGGTTACTACTAAAATTAGAAGTCTTATAGACCACTAGAGCTGCCTTATAATGCCGTTTAGTTCATACTTATGTTAAACAGAGCAAGTTTTGGTCCTTAATGTGCCTTCTGTTGGAAGTTGGAACTAAGGTAAAGTTGGGAATCAGAACAACGCAAACATACTCAGTATAATCCACAAGTGGGGTTTTGAAGGGTGACGTGTATGCATCTTATTCCTACCTCGTGAAGATAGAGAAGTTGTTTCCAGACTCTCAACACAAGTAACACGTATCGATAAGTATGGAAATGACATGAAATATACAAAAGCAAATATTAGACGACAATGGAAAATAGAACTTTCTGAATGTTGCTCAACTTCAAAAAATAATTCCATCAGTAGGCTCCAAGAGAAACATTATCTATGTGATTAGGAATGTATGTGTAGTTTAAAGATAGCACTGAAATCAGCATGGTTCTAGGTGTAACTGCAGCAGATATAACACAGAAGTCGTAACCCTCTAAAGTTTCTGAATCACAACTGAATTGGCTAGGCCAGCTTGCTCTACCGTCTGGTCCAGATCAGAGAGTTGTTTGGGAGGAAAGCCCACTGTCTGCAGTTGATAATTCCTTGACCCACCAGGCCTTGATGCATCAATAAACCCTCGAATATCCCTGATTGTGTGTTGGTAGTTAAACCGAGAAACCATTCGTGTACCATCTGCCAACCTTAGTTGAATTGAGGTTGATGGCTGTGACTGATCAACAACTAGGCCCACTGATGGGGATGGAGCTGCGGTGAATGATGAGATAGTAGCAGTTGAGTCTACTTGTTCAGCATTGCTAGTGCTACCTAAAGTTCTTCCCACACCCTGAAATAATGCACGGCGCTTCTCTGGTACCTGCAAATAAGGAAAAGAGTGTTACCATGAAGAGCAAAGGTTTTAGAAGCATAATTGAGAGCCTTTGGTAATAGAGAAAAATAAGGACGTACAGGGCAGTCCTCCTCTCTCCTTGTCAGATTAACTCGGACAGACGTCCTCCTGTCTTCTGGCTCAAGTTCTTTTGGGCACTCAGACTTCCGGATACTCTGCATTACACATACAAAAATATTAAGAGCAAGTGTGGAGAAAGAAAAACACAACATAGAAAAAGCATAAACCAGCAAAAGTCATTGGTGGTTCTGCCTAATAATTGTATCCATAGAACATCTGGTGTGGCAAAGATAATGAATAAATAGGAGTTAATATAATTCCAATTCCGACAGCATGAAATTACTTCAGGGAAACAGTCACGTGAAAAATAGTTACTATGGAGTATCAGGTTTTAGTGCACTACGCAAAAGAAAAGGGAGTAAGACTAAAGAGTTTTAATTCAACTTATTAAGTTCAAGTGTTCAACAACCAGTCACCAAAAAGGAAAGAATAATCTTTGTTTCATATTATGTCCTAAATTGTTGCCAATGCAAAGATGGGGGGAAATTGTCAACGACATAAACGACCATAAACATGCAAGATGCAAATCCGTTTCAGGATTTGACCTGGAACACAACATATGGTTTTCCATATGTTTCTAAGGAGCGCCTAAGAAGACTTCAAATTTAGATTCTCAGTTCCTTCCAGTGAAAATGGATATCCAAGAAAATTCAATACTATAGGCACAAACTTGCTTCAAATTCACTACCTTGGATGAGATTACCTTCGATACACATCAGAATACTTGGGTGGTACGTTCTAAGCATGTACTAGCTTGTTACTTTGATTCAAAATTTCCCTTTCAGAGAAGAGTTAAGTTAGTACCTTTTAGAAAAAATGCTAGCTAGTCGCTAACTTTAATCCGAGGTTGAATATTGGGCAACCCGATTAGGATCATAACAGTTATGTAACTAGAGGTCCGACTCTGAAGCATTCAAAAGCAAACAAAATATTCGAGGGAGGGAGTTATTGGCTTAGTAGAAAGACACCATCCATTCAGTTGTCACCCATAGCTACAGGAAGTAGCTTTATAGCTGACGAAGAATAGGAGAAACAACATAACCTAAAAACCCACTATTTTTCCAACCTATAACATGCCTCTTTAATCCTTTTACACATACATATTTTTATTTTTTCCTCCATTTGCGACTTTCTTCATTAGTGCTAAAAGCCCAATGCACCTTCGAGCTTTTTTGCGTTTTCACCTTTGATAACACTCTTCACAGCAGTTTCAACAAAAAGAGTAGAATGTCACACATTTTTGTGAACACCTTTTCTAACAAAAGGAGATTTAGTTGACTCAGCTGAAGAGAACATGTGTAGTCAATGTAGAACCAGAAAGATGAGCAACTAAAGTAAACAATTGAAGGGTAAACCTAATGACTGACATTACCTCTAAGAAAGGGGCATTTTCTGGATCATCAAACCTCCGCAAGGGTCCATCATCAATAGTGAACCCATTGGTCCAGAAAGTGATGGTATGAGTAACACTCTCAGGTGGCTGAGGAGCAGCAGACACAGTCTCACCCGTAAGTCTTCTAGCAGTTCCAATAAAGCTTCTAGAGCCAGATGATGCAGGAGGAGCTTCAACAGTTGCATGTTGTCTAGCTTGATCGAATATTGAGTTCACATCATTTGCCTTAGATGGATCTTGAACAAGCATTCCGCTACAAAAAAGTTTTGATAAACAAATTACTACCAAAAAGCACACTGCGTCTCTAAAACACAAGTCCGAAATATTTAAGTATATCCATGTAACAGAAGACCTCAAGAATAAGAATTATGTATTTACAATGTTTGTTTCCTCCATCTTACATAAACAGAATAAGGAATTGGATGATGCAATCTAGGTGAAACAGAAACAAATTCTTATAAAGCACCAGATGTTTAGTTTTCTTTTCGATGATGAGCACTTTTACCATATTCCAACAATTTTAGAAATACTTGAATACATGAACAAATCATAAAGCCTTAAACCTTACCAAACTCGAATCGTGAGATTGATAGTAATAGCAATATTTCCTATATTTACACCACGAAATGGTGAAAACAGGTAACATACAGGACAAACTAATAGGGAAAACACATTGCGTCCATAAGTTCGACTCGACCCCATACATCAACGAAATTTGAACCTGATAGTGTGTCAACTGTAAGCAACTCCTCCATAAATACTAGGTCAAGGCTCCATTGGCTTAGACAGCCAAAATTGCAACACACAAACATGTCACATTGATAAGCAACTAGATCATGCAACATTGTGATATCAAAATACACATATCAACACACCCGAAGTGAGGAAGATGGTGTGTACTTGGTGGAAGGATCAAATTGATCAGGCACAAGAATTAATTAAGAAAAAACAGGAATGATAAGCATACTGAAATCACTATTTCCACATATTCGTCTAATCAAAGGCCTCAAATTTCTCCACTAGTATACTCAAAACACTTCCGCCAATACTAATTCGACAACAAACCAATGATAGAACATCAATGCCGATACTTTAATTAAATACTAAATACACTTATGAAAGAAGCAATGCAAAGCCAATAGTAAAGTACCATTATTATCACTAGTTATACCTTTTCTCTCCGCCAGTATAATACTCTTGAGGCTCATCGGAGTCACTCCCAGACCCAGTAACAGGACGACGATTCAGATCAGAGAAAGAGTGAATTCCACCAGTTCTCCTCCCAGCAGCGCCGCGGCTAGAAGTTGGAGGGTTTCTAGGTCGAGGTGGAGAAGGAGATCGCGAGCGCGACGGAGAACGGCCTTGCGCAGCAGCAACGTTAGTGGCGGCGGAAGCAGGGATTGGAGCTTGATCGCCGTCATCAACGGCAGCAGCAGAGGCGGAGTTAAAGGTGTTGTTCTCGAAGAAGGTGGAAACAGCAGCATCCAAATCGAAGTTATGGCTTTCAAGGAAGAAAAGGGCTTCAGGCTTAGAAGCAGAAGTAATCTCACAGAATGTGTTGACAAGTTCTTCTCTTTGTGCGTCGGCGGCGAGATTTGCCTGATTTTCCATTTTTGCTGAATTCTGATACTTGTTCGTCTTCCTCTCTATTTCTTTTCTTTTTTTTTTAGCAGTAAGACTGTAGAGTTTTGGTATATATTCGTTTCTTCCGCCCAAGATTTTCAGTATTTCTTTTTTCCTCCTTTATTAGAAAGCTTATTATTTTCTATACAGTCCAACATCGAGTCTAGTAAGAAAAAGAATTCTTAGAGCCTGTTTGGAACAACAATTTAATAACTAGATTTGATGTAATTGAGTGTAATTATTAATTACAGTCTATTTTGTTTGATTAGACAGATAATTATTTAGTTAAGAAGATAAGTGATTGTAGTTGATCAGAATAATTACACTTTATAATTCAAAGATAGCTTAAATTGTTTGATAATTTACATGGAATAATTACGGCGGTTACTTTTTAATTTCGCTTTTTTCTATATTTTTTTGTTTTAATTTATTTTACTTCTATTTTTAAAGTTCTTTTTTATTTTTATTATTCTAAAAGTTTATTTTTTATTATTTTTCATTTTCTTATTGTTCTCAATCTTATTTTAAGTGATTATATGCAAGTTATCTGTATTATCTATTTCTTTATGTCATGTTTATTTTCTCATTAGCATAATTTTATTAGTATTTTTATTTTTAAATTAAAATAGTATTTATTGTTATGTAATGTTATAGACTTACATTTTCCTTTTTTTAAAAAAAAATTGTGTATATATATCATTCATAAAGTTTCTTATTTGTCTAGAATAAATTTTTAATAATTAATTTTTATTTTTAAAATTTAAAATTTAATGCAATTTTATGATTGCAATTGTTCATCCAAACAGAATATGTGTATCACATTGTGGATCCAAACAGGACATTAGTGTAATAACATCAATTATCAAATGACTTTCCAAACAGACCCTTATTATACACAAATAAATTTACCTTGTGCTCGAAAAATAAGGTTGTGAATTTTTGAAAATTAAAAGAAATATTCCTTTTTTTATAATAAAATGAGATCTAGTTAGGATATGCCTCAAAAATGTTGTCGTAATTTCAATTATCTGGATTTGATGTGTTTGAGCTGCAAATTGCAATCTTATAGTACATGTAAGTAGTGAAGTAAGTATACTATTATTAAAAAATCTTTATACAAAATATTGAGTGACCTTATTATTCTTTAAAAAATAATTTACTTTGCGTAAAATTATAATTTAATTTTTAACATAACATTTTTCTTTTATTTTTGTTCGTGCCCCCATTGGAGGCCTCTAGTTAAATAGTTTCAGCACTATACAGCAATCCATGTTAACTTCATAACATTTAAAAACGTGAGATCAACTGAAATTTTAATTAATAAATATTTTTTATTCTATTTTAACTAGGTAAAAGTCTCGACTTTATAATTGATTAAAATTATTTTTATAATACGAGTATGAGAGATGTGATTGGCTAGTAGACTCAACAACATCAATGGAAATTTCTTTTGATTTTTATGAAGCTAAGTTTTTATAGTTGTTTATGACTATATTCGATGATTAAGCATCAATTATAGAACTAACAAAGCCTAAGTGTGGCAAGTTAACTATGCTATATTTGTTTCTTTTCTTTTTTTTACAACAAACAACCTTACTATATTAATGAATATAAATTCCGCATATCAGGAATGTGTTTAATTATCAATTTACAATCCCACTTAACTTAACTAATGCACGTAAAACTTGAATTACTAAACCTTACGTGACTAATACGTGCATAACTATAACCAACAAACGAAGGGTACACAAAGAGCGCTGCATCAATTTCCTGGTTGCAGCATAAGATTTCTAATTGTTTTTTGGTAGTATAGCAAGTACAAACTCAAGTCTAACATAATGTGAATTCCCACAAGACCACCCCAGCACTAGCTTCATTTCCTGGTAGCTTTTGCAAAGAACAAACACCTTTTATTAAGCATCCATGGAGGTAATCAGGTAATTGATCCATTTACATATTGTATATTCACCAAACCGAAAAAAATGCTGGAGAAAACCACTCCTCAATGGGTCACTACCGCAAACAAACCTCAACGAGTTTTTCTATAAGCATTTCCTGTGCTTGTAAGTCGAGGAACAACAACAGGTGCCCCGCGAACCTTTTCAAGGGCAAAGCTTACCCTCAATGGGCGACCTAGAAAAGCCTGAAAGAAACTAATGTCATTTTGAAAATTCTATGCCATTGTGACAAGGCTGAAATATCACAGTATATAGTTGTTAGCTCACCTTCCCATCCATGGAGTCTTTTGCACTGCTGGCCTCTTCGTCTTTTGAGAAGTAAACAAACCCAAACCCCCTTGATCGGCCGGTTTCTTTATCATACATTATCCTTACTAGACATGTAAAAAACAGATATTCAGGCAATTTAAGTTCAGCTCAGAACTAGTGGGAACTGGGAATGTACATACATGTTCATACAAAAAGAAACAAGAAAATGAAAATCTTGACAATCAGTAATATCGTGCAAGACAATGTTACTGATTAAATGTTGAAGATACTTTAGTGACAGCTCATTTAAATAATGTGATACTTAACCATTAAAAATTCTACAAAGGACCTCTTTCATCCTTCGTCTTGAAGCTGATTCTTCCAGTTTATACTTCGAGTGAAGCAGAACCAGGGGTGACTATTGGGTGACTATGTTTGAAAGATATTTCTCAAGATTGCACACCATTGCTTGATGTGGTCAATTTTGTCTCTACTAAAGACAGAGAAAGGTGATCGAGAAGTATCTAATCACCCCATGGAGTGAGTCCTTTCCAGTTGAAAATCCTCTAGAAACCGTGTTCTTGAGGCAACATGGAAAGGCAATTCAAGAAAGTACAGTTAGTAAAAGACAAACAATATTTCTCGTCAATGGCAGCCTCGTGAATCATTAGTCAACTACGCTCTACAAATTTTAATACCGTCTCAGAGTCATCCATTGCTTGCAGAAGATTTTCTTGCCCTGAACCTTACAGGTATATACTCTGTTCAAATTCACGGCTAACTTTCATCTTCTATTATATACTATAATTTTAAGCTTCATTGAAATTAATACCATCAGCTTAATATAAGCTGACCGACCGCCGATTCACGGAGTCCACCGCTTTCTACACATTGGTCGTACCTAGCTCCTTCATGCCCTCAATAGTAGAGATATTCCACTTTCCGCAATGAAGTAACTCCATTGAGGCATTTTATCAAACACATACAGTGCAACATAAATACACCTTTGTTCCTGAAGAAACAGACTGTAATGTAAATCATTAGCGATTTGTATTACCTTCTGTTACTTGCCCGAAAGAGGAGAATGCATCACTAAGGGATTTTTCATCCACAGACCATGACAAACCTGCAAATACTTACAATATGATGAACTGATATAATGAAAAAATTAAGCGAAATTGAAATCATAGTACCAGCTACGAAGAGTTTGTTATTGGGAGGTAGAGAAGAAGATGAAGATGAAGATGAAGGAGAAGAGCAATACAGTCG
>CM064969.1:64828384-64936603 GCA_032847665.1 Solanum chilense
TCTCTATATATATAAAATTTTCTGACCTTAAATAAATAATATGTCAAATTTATTATCTCTTATACTATGTTTGGATCATTGTTATCCATTGTATTGTATTGTTACTATAACTACAATGTTTGTTTTAATTGTCACTTAAAATGTATTGCATTATATTGTCATATTCATTATTACGTAACAATGAAAACTCCTATTTTATGGAACAACCAATTTGGTGTGTTTCCATTGTTACTTAATTTCTTTTTCCAATTATATATTTACATAATATTTCAAAATACTATTTTACCCTTTATCTTAATTATTTAAATCTAGTCAAACCTCTTACCCTAGAATAATTAAGTATATTTTAGTAAATTTATAAATTACAATACGATCAAACCAAACAATTAAAATGTTATAAATAACAACAAACAATACAATCTAGCCAAAAATTATATCTATCATACAATACAGTACAAACAATACAATACAATACATTATGAAACAATAGGTAACGACGATCCAAACAAAGTGTTAATCTTGTGATTTTAAATATAGAATGTGAAAAATAGAATTAAAAAATTGCTTAAAAAATAAAAATAAATCTTTCTGTTTTAAACAAATTTAAAAGAAAAATATATCAAATCAATTAATGAATTCTTTTCAATTTTTATTTTATTGATTTAACTAAATTTAATTTTATATGTCTAACGTTTTATATTTTCACACTATTTTGTTGTTACTTTTTTTTATAGACTTTACAATGTTCTTTTTTGTTTTTTTTATTTATTGATATGCTTTCAACAATATTTTCTTCTTCTTTCACTTGTGTTTGATGCATTTGATTAGAGAGTCTTCAGAAATAACATTATACCTTCAAAAGGTAATAGTAAGATTTTACATAAATTTTATCCTTGTTGGATCGCACTTAATATGATTTTACTGGTATATTGTTGTTGTTGTAACATTCTGTATTTCTTTTAGGGAAAAGGGTTTGATATGCCCCTCAACTTTGTCATTTAGAGCTGATATACCTCTTGTTATGAAAGTGGCTCATATATACCCCTACTTGTAAACAAATGGCTCACATATACCCTTTTCCTCTAACGGAAATGAAAAAATAATAATTTTCCATCTAAATTTTTATTATGTTTTTCTAAAAAATATAATCCCATATGAGTAAATTTAATCCTTGTCAAACAATTTTTTTGACTTTTTTTTGTTTCAATGACTAGTTTATAATTATTATTTTTATAATCAAATTTATTTATGTTTCACTAATATTCTTGTAAAACTTATTGTAGATGACCAATTTTTTTTTGAATACGAAATTAAATTACAATACACACAAAAAATAGTTTAATTTTTTTCTTTAAACTAAGAAATGAAAGAAAAAATAAAATAAGAATAAGAAACTTAAATAATTATAATAAAAGAAGTAAAAAAACATTATGTATGAAAAAATTAAAATATACCTTGAACTTTTATAGAAGAATCATATATACCACTAAATAATTTTTTAAAAAAATTATAAGTAATAAATATAAATTTAAAACTAATTATATAAAATTCCGTTAAATGAAGGGTATATGTGAGCCATTTTGTAACGGCAGGGGTATATGTGAGCGTTTGTATAACGGTAAGGGTATATATGAGCCACTTATATAACGAGGGGTGTATCAGCTCCAAATGACAAAGTTGAGGGGTATATCACTCTTTTCCCTTTCTTTTATGACAATATAGTACATAGGAAATAAAAATAAATTAATTTTTAATGCTTAATCATGTAATTAATACTTATTAGACTTATTTTAGCATAAATTAGTGCTTTTAAATTATAATCATTTTCATTATGACTTATCAATTCACAATATTTATTTTATATGTTCATTATTATTCTATATTATATCATTCATCTCATATTTTATGTTATTTTCTTAAGAAAAACACCTTAGATAGTTGTATTTTGGTTGGACTAAAAAATATCTGGAGCACAAGTTAATTATATGTTTGTATGAATATTTTATCGAAAAAATCAAAAAACTTGAAAAAAATAATTCAAAATTTACTATTTTAGTTTGATTTTTGAAAATTATAAAGTTCGGCACAAATAATTTGATTTGGTTTTTGAAATGCAATCTTATATTACAATAGTGTTGATACACTCTATCCGATACTATATTAATCTTTTCTATTTGTCCAAAGAGTTAAAATAATTCCAAGAGAACAAGAAAACTGAAAAAATGAGGGAAACCGCACTTTATTTGTTGCAAGAGTTGTTCACAGTGAAACTTGAAATAATCTTCAAATAATTTTTTCAAATATTCTCTAAACCTGTTTTGATTCAAATATTTTTTTCAAAAATTCTAAATCATATCTGTTTTCATCAAATCTATTTCTGAAATTGTTTTTCGAGTCCATTGTCTATAGAAAATAACCTCAACTGTCTCACAGAAGATAGGTGCGCGCAGTGGCGGAGCCACAATATGTTTAGGAGGCTTCGATGGAAAATTATATTATTTTTATATGATTAAAATAATATTTTAGGTATACGTAGTAGATGTCGAACCTCCTTCGGCTATTTCGTATATCTATTTCTTCAGAATTTGAACCCCCTTATCGAAAATTCTGGCTCCACCTCTCAGTGCGCGTAATATCTTGACAAGGCATATGGAAGTTGCAATTATATAATTAAAAATAAATACTTATGACAAAACAAAATATGAATCTGAACTTGCATATATGGGAAATTATATTGACCAATTTAATTTTCCGAATTCAAATTGTGAATTGTTTGATTTTATTTAGTACTATTTACTTTTTCATGCAATTCAACTACATTCAATTAAAATTTCAAAATTGAACTACTAATTCACTTCTTAGTTAATCAATCAATCTATTATCAATTTTATTCTTTAGTTAGAAATAAACAAATCATTAACTTATAATTTCATAATGACCATTTTCTTAGTGCACATAGCTATTTTCTCTTGAATTAGGTATATGTTTATACTCTTTTCATATAATTTCATGCTTTATTTGTTCTTGTAGCATTTTAATAACAAATCGGGGATCGCTATGTGTAAAAATTTCACGCAGAGAAATCAAGAATTGTATTGATGTATTGATAGTTTGATCAATCATGATAGGTGTATATATTGATCAATATTGATAGTATTAATATGCTGATCAATATTTATAGTATTGATATGTTGATTGATATTTGTTGTATTGATGTATTGATCAATAATGATGTTATTGATGAATAATAATGTTAATAACATATTACTTATATAGAAGAGAATTGTAGAGTCCTAAATTAACTATACTAAGAATCCTACTACAATACCTATTACTACTATAATAATAAAATAATTGTAAATAATTAAATCCTAATTGTACTATAATTTTCTAATAGTAATCCTAGTTATAATATAATCCTAACCTAATCCTAGTCGAAATATAATACTAATTAATATAATTAAAATCTAATCCTAGTGCGACTCTAATTCTACAGCAGTATTGTAACTCGTTAGTCACCTTCGTTGGACATGTTCATTTGACATGTTTCAGTCCTCAGCTTCCTTCATCATCAACACTTGCTGCATGCAGACACGTTAGCCAGCTGCGTGGAACTTGTTCCAATCGTCAGTTTCCTTATTTTTCAACACTACATATGATAAGGCTAGGACAACTGAATTTTTTTTATTAATCTGTTAGCTAAAAATGCTAAGATCCCGAATTTTAGCAAGTGACTTGATGATGATGACAGTACAACAAAAATGACCATTAGCGGCATTTAATTCTTAATTGCCGCTAAAAATACAGAATTGCCGCTAAATATGTATTTTTAGCGGCAATTGTCACTTTTTTTATATGTCTCTAAAGCCTTTATCAACATTGGTTCTAATGTCACTTAACTAATACCGGTAAAGACTTTAGCACTCTTTATTAGTGTCAATATTTAATGCAGCCAAAAGTTATTTTTATTTCAGTGTGATCAATTGACTTAGACACTAGACCGCACATGCTCGCACATGTCTTCATGCCTTGATGGAATGACTCTTTTAGTTATGTTGTCAAATTATCATCAGGCATACAAAATCAAAAGAATACCTAAGCAAATAGAACAACTCCTAGGTTGGTGGTTTCTGGTGAAGTTGTTACATTTTAATACATTTATGTTCCAACTTTTTGTAGACTTTGAATTAATACTAACATATTTTGATTCGCACATTGAACTACTAATACCGAATACCTTATACTATCTCTTAATAAACACAACAAAAAAACAATAATGAAATGGCCTCTATATCCATGAATTTAATAATAATATAAAAATAAAAAAAAGCTTAATTTTTACTCTATTTAGACAATGATGGACAATAACTTAATTGCCGCTAAATATGTATTTTAAGCAATGTCTCTACAGCCTATAACGATATTTGATCCAGTGAAAATTAATCAATGCCAATAAAGACTTTAGTAATCTTTGTTAATGTGTATATTTATTGCCACTAATTTTATTTATTGCCATTATGAAGGTAGCTATAATCTCCAGGAGCAGGTAACAATAATGATATTATCAAATTAGTGTTTATTTGTTTAAAGTGTCTAATATGATTATGACATATTAACCTCATTGAATGAAAGAACTCTAACAAATCTTTTTTCTTAAACTAATGCAAGTTAGCTAAAGCTATATGCCTATAAATTCTTTTTGATCTGTTTGGAGTTCATATGTGTAGCATCTCCAACAAAGAAAAATCTCTCTTTCAAAAGTTGCAAAAAGAAGTAATCAGTACTATAAATGTCTAAATTTGGTGATTTGGGTAATTTTCTAGTGTTGTGTATACTACTAGGAATAGTTGGTTCTAGCTATGGTCAGTTGCAGCTCAACTTCTATGCAAAGAGCTGTCCGCAAGCAGAAAAGATAATTCAAGATTATGTGTATAAGCAAATCCCAAAGGCTCCGTCTCTTGCCCCTGCGTTGCTCAGAATGCATTTCCACGATTGCTTTGTTAGGGTAAGTTTATACCTCATTTTTTAAAGAATGCATTTCTTAAAGTGATAATGTACAGTGGCATAGCCACACACTGTCAAGGGTGTCCAATTGGACACCCTTCATCGGAAAAAAATTAGCATATATACAAGTAAAATGATATACGAAATAATTAAATAACCTATTTAGGACACCCTTAACATAACAAGTAGCTATTTCTGGACACCATTTAAGAAATTTTTGGCTCTGCCACTGTTAATGTAGTTTCTTGATTTTATTTTATTGGGTTCTTACAGGGTTGTGATGGTTCTGTACTCCTGAATTTCACTTCGAGCACTAAAAACCAGACGGAAAAAGTGGCTGTTCCTAATCAAACGCTGAGAGGCTTCTCATTTATCGATGGTGTGAAAAAAGCATTAGAAGCTGAATGCCCTGGAGTTGTGTCATGTGCGGATATTGTTGCCTTGGTTGCTAGAGACTCTGTTGTAGTCACAGTAAGTACAAAACTCTGAACCATATTGCGGGCTGAAAAATAGGTTCATAATCTTGTCTTCCTTTTTATGCAGGGAGGCCCTTACTGGAAGGTTCCAACTGGTAGAAGAGATGGAACAATATCAAACGCCTCGGAAGACTTGGCAAACATCCCTCCTCCGACAAGTAACTTTTCCAGTCTGCAGACGTCTTTTGCTAGCAAGGGTCTTGACCTAAAAGACTTGGTACTATTGTCTGGTAAGTTTAAATTAGTACATCCGTGCTCATTTCTGCTTATCCTATGTTAAAACTTTCCATACTCTCACAAAAATCATTGTTACTATGTACAATTTTCTATTAGGTGCACATACCATTGGAGTCTCTCACTGTCCGTCATTTTCATCACGTTTATACAATTTTACTGGAGTTTGGGGCAAAAAAGATCCATCTCTTGACAGCGAATATGCAGCTAATTTTAAGATGAAGAAATGCAAATCCATCAATGACAACACCACAATTGTGGAAATGGATCCTGGAAGCTCCAGTAAATTTGATCTTAGCTACTTCCAGCTTGTGCTCAAGAGAAGAGGGCTATTCCAATCTGATGCAGCCTTGACAACAAGTGCGACAACAAAGTCATTCATCAACCAGTTAGTACAAGGATCACTCGAACAATTCTATGCCGAATTTGGTGTAGCCATG
Source organism: Solanum chilense (assembly GCA_032847665.1). NCBI lineage: Eukaryota > Viridiplantae > Streptophyta > Magnoliopsida > Solanales > Solanaceae > Solanum > Solanum chilense. The sequence goes on from CM064969.1 coordinate 64,834,539, forward strand.
GAGAAAATGGGAAAGATTGAAGTCAAGACCGGCTCTGCTGGTGAGATTAGGAAGCACTGTGCAGCTGTGAATAGTTAAGAGCTGTCTTTTTCCCGAATTCCAATATTCGTGTGTTCGTATTCTGTATGTAATCTTTGTGTGAATGATTCGGGATAACATGTATCATTTCTTTTTGTAGTTATTCAGATATATTGATCGTTTTCTTGAAATAAAATTAAGATTCCAAGAAGAGCTTTATGTATAATGCAGCCTTTCCTAGAAGAGATTCTTTCCAAAAAGTAAAAATTTAAAAATTAAAAAAAAAAAAACAAGCAAGTATCTATATATTAGAATACAGATCATTCAAATGATATTTACTCAAAAAGAAAAACCAACTTTTATATATGGTATAGAGTCTTTCACTCCAACTTTTATATATGGTATAGAGAAAGCCCAATTTCTTAAAAGAAAGTTTCTCCTAGATCCAAATTTAATTACGAAGAAGATAATTGTTAGGGTTTACTATTAACAATGTATTTTGATTTGATATTATTTATTTATTCAGTTCAATTGGTGGATCAAAAAAATAATTAAATTGAGTTAATTATTTTATCCTATGAAAGCACCAACTAAGAATTTTGTTTATATTACCAATTATCTATGTCATTTAGAATTTTGTCCCACATGATTTCTTTAGGATCCTTTTTAACAAAAGAGTTAATAAACTTCAATCGATGCAACGGAAAAAATTCAAATAAATCGAAAAAACAAAATAAAGAATAAATTTCACTCTCACTTTACGAGAGAGACAAGCTATAACAATCTGATATAGCAATACTGTTACTGCAATCAATTTCAGACTATGAATCTTTCTATTTTTCCAAACAGAACAAGAAAACTGAAAATAAGAAAATTAGTGGTTTACAATGCAACTTGAAATAATCTTCAAATATTTTTTCAAATATTCTTATATTGTATTTGTCAAAACATAATCAAAATTAATATATTAGGTCTAAGAATCCAAGATACAGAAAACAGAGCAAATCCAAAAAATCACTGGAATTAATCATACTATACTCCTTAATTTACGTAATGAGTATATCGGATTTTTTCTCTTCTCATGAATATCACTCCACTTTTTGCTCAGTTCGTCTTGTTTCAAATTCAATTTTTCCAAAATTTCAGGCAAAACACTTGTTGGATCTTCCCGTAGTCTTGTTAGAATAGAGGGATCTTCTTTTTTGTATATTTTCTCAATGTAACCGAGGCTCGTAGCCCTGAATTTATCATCGATGTTGATTATTTGATTCCGCTCTTCATCTGTTGAGTTGTTCATCAACTTGTTTATACATTCCACAGTTCTTTTTCCAAGTGCTAAGTCAACATCAACTTCACACATCTCATCTTCCATTACCTCGGAACGTCGTAAATCATCAAGTGTTTTCTTATTACTACTTGATGAATTCTTCTTCTTCTTTTTCTTCTTTCTAGTTTCCTTTTTGTCCATAATCAGGAATTCAAATTCATCTATCAAATCTTGATTTTCTTCACCAAATATTTTCGCAATTGCTTTATATGCCTCTTCATCACAAAGATTACCTTCCTTCAATGATCTAATGGTGTCCAAATACGCCGTAATAACACCAGGTTCATCAGCAAAACGATTCTGTACTTTGTTCATATAATAAATGCAGGGCTTCAAAAGTTCCATATCAGGCTTGTCTAGTGATTGTTCAGAAGATGTTGAATTCGTAGAAACGATATTTGTATACTCAGTTTGCAAATCGGGATGGAATTGGAATAGAGAATTCAATTCGGAATGTACAGCAGCAGAATCCAATTTTTTTGTTGAATAATCCGTTATCACTCGCATATAATGCCGGAAAAGTTGTGGGTACGATTGCACTCGCACAACGAAAGATATCAGGCGGGCTATGAAACCAGGGGACTCCATTTTTTTCTCAAAAAAAATCTAAAAATTCAACGTGAAATTGTTCGAGGAAGAGGAAGTTGCTCAGATTATAAGTACCTCTCACTTCGAATTAAGCAATTAAGACGAGAGGGTAAGCAACTCTCACTTCGGATTGATTAATGGGAAGCAAAAGGGTGGGAGCTACTAGGCGGAAAAAAAAGAAGAAAGTAGAGCAATTGATAATGTATACTTTGAGAACACTAAATATTGATACTTGATGAATTCAAATATATATATGGTAAGTAATACTCCTCAACTAATTCTATTTGACATGAGATAGGTTTACTAATCTTAGTTAAAATTAAATTTATTAGAGTTTTATTATAACTGTTTTTTTTTATTTTAATTTATTTATTTGATTTTAACTTGATATATAATTTTAAAAATATATCTTTAAATTTATGTGGTTATTAAATAAAGCTGAAATATATCAAAAATATTTTCTAAACTTTGATCGTAAACATATCAAGTGAAAAATTAAAATTTAAAATTATTAAAAAAAAAAAAAACTTATGTTTTTGATTATTTTGCGGAGCTCAAGTATCCTATTATTGAATGGATAAGTTCGTACAAATACCAAATTAGGATTGGTTTGATAGGTGGATAAGAAATACATTATTTATGTATTTATTTTTATATTATTTATATAATATTTGGTAAATAGGTAGTTTATGTATATATAAAAAGGAAAATGTACGAATATTCGTCAATTTATGTTCGAAATTTTAGAGACACACTTGTATTGTCCTTTCGAACTTATTTTATAAATAATTTTTTACTCTTTTCCGGCCTATGTGGCACTATTATTGAAAAATTGTCAACACGCGCTGCCCCAGAAGACAGAGCCACTTAAACCGAAAAGAGGTAGAAAATTATTTATAAAATAAGTTTAGGGGTAATATGACCTTAGTATAATATAAGTGTGTCTCTTAGATTTCAGGCATAGTTTAGAGGGCTACTTATATATTTTTCCTATACAAAATTCGTATATTGTTTAGTTGACAATTTATAAATTTGCATGAACTAAAACTTGTATAAGTTATATGAGAAAATCTATATATTATTTTTAGTCAGATAGAATTTGAAATAATTAATACATATATAAAATCACTTCATATCTAATACCTATATATAGATTTACTCATTTAACCAAACAATGAGGGAATTAAGTTCCAAGGCTTTAACAAACAGTTGTATTGATTGATAGCCAGAATTGTATGGTTTCTTTAGGTGTTGAAAAACATTTTGAGGTTGAAGAATATAATTTGACTAGTGTATTGTGCTTGTAAGACTAGGAAATAAATACACTACTTATAGGAGAACTTTAACTGGTAAGAAGAGAACAATAGGCATTAAAAATCTATTTGTAATGTTGGTTTATATTACCAACATGAAGCATTATACGTTGGAAAAATAAATCATTATTATTGATAAAAGAAAAATATACAACTATCCCTTTAGACTATGACTGAAATCTCATAGACATACTTTAATAAAACTAAGGTCCTATTATTTGAACTTGTTTTTTTGGTAATTTTGTACACTTTTTGTCTTACGTGGCACACTCCGTGACTCCACGCAATTGAGGCACGTGGGAGATACTTGAATGTCACGTAAACAAAAAAGGTGCTCAAGATTACCAAAAAAAATAGGCTAGAAGATAATAGAACCTTTAATTTAGTTAAAGTATGTCTATGTGATTTCGATCATAGTTCTAGAGGATACTTTTACATTTTCCTTTGATTAAATGACACACATTGTTAGTAACAATTTATCAAGAATTAATTACCACATATATATGCATTTATGTATCATTACTTCTATAAATATCTATCATAAGGTAAGTTTGTACTCAATAAACACTCAACCCTCAATTATAAATAATAATCATATAACAATTTCTACTTCAGTAATATGAATAAGACAATAAACATTAATCCACTTTGAAATAAAGTCATTCTAACATTAAAAAATAAACGATGCTTGTCGAAAATCATAGAGATTCAACTGCATAAGTTTTTATGTAAAATCAAAAGAAATAACAAAAATACCCTATGCTAATTCTCATGTGATATTTTGGGGGTAAGTTCTCCTCGTTATGTCCAATTGTATCGTATTTACTACAAGTGACTTTTCACTTTTGCCATTTCCTTTGTTGTATTTAATTTTTTCTATCATTTTTTGGTGGTCTATCTGGTTGATTTTTTGCAACTGATCGTAATATTACCTCGTTCAAAACACGCGATGAAACATCCCAAGTGCTTTCACAAAGTAATGGTTCAATCGGGATTGCATAAGTATCTTGATAATTCTTATTACTATAATAAGTTGAACAATAATCTTTACGGTGTTTATTTCTATATCTGATAGCAACAATTGCATGGCAACAAGGGATCTCATCATGTTGAAATCTGCTATATTTGAGTATTGACACATATCTCATCATTTATGGACCAAATCTCTTACCATAAATGGTAACTATCACTTACCAAATCATATACCAAAACATAATTTACACCATCAACTATACCAAAGTTAGCAACTCAATACATTTATTCCAGTTTCACACTACTACTTACCAAATCATACACCAAAACATAATTCACAATTTCATTGAATTTATTCACCACAGAAAAAATTAGACAGTTGGTGTTTATAAAAAAAAAAAATATAATACACAAGATATTATAAACGAAATCTCAGCATAATTGATATCAATATTACTAATACACTTTATTTAATACTATTCTTATACCCACCCTCTTGGTTACTACTAAAATTAGAAGTCTTCTAGACCACTAGAGCTGCCTTATAATGCCGTTTAGTTCATACTTATGTTAAACAGAGCAAGTTTGGGTCCTTAATGTGCCTTCTGTTGGAAGTTGGAACTAAGGTAAAGTTGGGAATCAGAACAATGCAAACATACTCAGTATAATCCACAAGTGGGGTTTTGAAAGGCTGACGTGTATGCATCTTATTCCTACCTCGTGAAGATAGAGAGGTTGTTTCCAGACTCTCAACACAAGTAACACGTATCGATAAGTATGGAAATGACATGAAATATACAAAAGCAAATATTAGACGACAATGGAAAATAGAAGGAACTTTCTGAATGTTGCTCAACTTCAAAAAATAATTCCATCAGTAGGCTCCAAGAGAAACATTATCTATGTGATTAGGAATGTATGTGTAGTTTAAAGATAGCATTGAAATAACACAGAAGTCGTAACCCTCTAAAGTTTCTGAATCACAACTGAATTGGCTAGGCCAGCTTGCTCTACCGTCTGGTCCAGATCAGAGAGTTGTTTGGGAGGAAAGCCCACTGTCTGCAGTTGATAATTCCTTGACCCACCAGGCCTTGATGCATCAATAAACCCTCGAATATCCCTGATTGTATGTTGGTAGTTAAACCGAGAAACCATTCGTGTACCATCTGCCAACCTTAGTTGAATTGAGGTTGATGGCTGTGACTGATCAACAACTAGGCCCACTGATGGGGATGGAGCTGCGGTGAATGATGAGATAGTAGCAGTTGAGTCTACTTGTTCAGCATTGCTAGTGCTACCTAAAGTTCTTCCCACACCCTGAAATAATGCACGGCGCTTCTCTGGTACCTGCAAATAAGGAAAAGAGTGTTACCATGAAGAGCAAAGGTTTTAGAAGCATAATTGAGAGCCTTTGGTAATAGAGAAAAATGGACGTACAGGGCAGTCCTCCTCTCTCCTTGTCAGATTAACTCGGACAGACGTCCTCCTGTCTTCTGGCTCAAGTTCTTTTGGGCACTCGGACTTCCGGATACTCTGCATTACACATACAAAAATATTAAGAGCAAGTGTGGAGAAAGAAAAACACAACATAGAAAAAGCATAAACCAGCAAAAGTCATTGGTAGTTCTGCCTAATAATTGTATCCATAGAACATCTGGTGTGGTATAGATAATGAATAAATAGGAGTTAATATGATTCCAATTCCGACAGCATGAAATTACTTCAGGGAAACAGTCACGTGAAAAATAGTTACAATGGAGTATCAGGTTTTAGTGCACTACGCAAAAGAAAAGGGAGTAAGACTAAAGAGTTCTAATTCAACTTATTAAGTTCAAGTGTTCAACAACCAGTCACCAAAAAGGAAAGAATAATCTTTGTTTCATATTATGTCCTTAATTGTTGCCAATGCAAAGATGGGGGGAAATTGTCAACGACATAAACGACCATAAACATGCAAGATGCAAAACCATTTCAGGATTTGACCTGGAACACAACATATGGTTTTCCATATGTTTCTAAGGAGCGCCTAAGAAGACTTCAAATTTAGATTCTCAGTTCCTTCCAGTGAAAGATAATTAATATCCAAGAAAATTCAATACTATAGGCACAAACTAGCTTCAAATTCACTACCTTGGACGAGATTACCTTCGATACACATCAGAATACTTGGGTGGTATGTTCTAAGCATGTACTAGCTTGTTACTTTGATTCAAAATTTACCTTTCAGAGAAGAGTTAAGTTAGTACCTTTTAGAGAAAATGTTAGATAGTCGCTAACTTTAAACCGAGGTTGAATATTGGGCAACCCGATTAGGATCATAACAGTTATGTAACTAGAGGTCTGACTCTGAAGCATTCAAAAGCAAACAAAATATTCGAGGGAGGGAGTTATTGCCTTAGTAGAAAGACACCATCCATTCAGTTGTCACCCATAGCTACAGGAAGTAGCTTTATAGCCGACGAAGAATAGGAGAAACAACATAACCTAAAACCCACTATTTTTCCAACCTATAACATGCCTCTTTAATCCTTTAACACATACATATTTTTATTTTTTCCTCCATTTGCGACTTTCTTCATTAGTGCTAAAAGCCCCAATGCACCTTTGAGCTTTTTTGCGTTTTCACCTTTGATAACACTCTTCACAACAGTTTCAACAAAAAGAGTAGAATGTCAAACATTTTTGTGAACACCTTTTCTAACAAAAGGAAGTTTAGTTGACTCAGCTGAAGAGAACATGTGTAGTGAATGTAGAACCAGAAAGATGAGCAAATAAAGTAAACAATTGAAGGGTAAAACTCATGACTGACATTACCTCTAAGAAAGGGGCATTTTCTGGATCATCAAACCTCCGCAAGGGTCCATCATCAATAGTGAACCCATTGGTCCAGAAAGTGATGGTATGAGTAACACTCTCAGGTGGCTGAGGAGCAGCAGACACAGTCTCACCTGTAAGTCTTCTAGCAGTTCCAATAAAGCTTCTAGAGCCAGATGATGCTGGAGGTCCTTCAACAGTTGCATGTTGTCTAGCTTGATCGAATATTGAGTTCACATCATTTGCCTTAGATGGATCTTGAACAAGCATTCCGCTACAAAAAAGTTTTGATAAGCAAATTACAACCAAAATGCACACTGCGTCTCTACAACACAAGTCCGAAATATTCAAGTATATCTCCATGTAACAGAAGACCTCAAGAATAAGAATTATGTATTTACAATGTTTGTTTCCTCCATCTTACATAAGCAGAATAAGGAATTGGATGATGCAATCTAGGTGAAACAGAAACAAATTCTTATAAAGCACCAGATGTTTAGTTTTCTTTTCGATGATGAGCACTTTTTCCATATTCCAACAATTTTAGAAATACTTGAATACATGAACATATCATTAAAGCCTTAAACCTGACCAAACTCGAATCGTGAGATTGATAGCAATAGGAATATTTCCTATATTTACACCACGAAATGGTGAAAACAGGTAACATGCAGGACAAACTACTAGGGAAAACACATTGAATCCATAAGTTCGACTTGACCCCATACATCAACGAAATTTGAACCTGATAGTGTGTCAACTGTAAGCAACTCCTCCATAAATACTAGGTCAAGGCTCCATTGGCTTAGACAGCCAAAATTGCAACACACAAGCATGTCACATTGATAAGCAACTAGATCATGCAACATTGTGATATCAAAATACACATATTAACACACCCGAGGGTGTGACATAGTGAGGAAGATGGTGTGTACTTGGTGAAAGGATCAAATTGATCAGGCACAAGAATTAAATTAAGAATAAACAGGAATGATAAGCATACTGAAATCACTATTTTCACATATTCGTTTAATCAAAGGCCTCAAATTTCTCCACTAGTATACTCAAAACACTTCCGCCAATACTAATTCGACAACAAACCAATGATAGAACATCAATGCCGATACTTTAATTAAATACTAAATGCACTTATGAAAGAAGCAATGCAAAGCCAATAGTAAAGTACCATTATTATCACTAGTTATACCTTTTCTCTCCGCCAGTATAATACTCTTGAGGCTCATCGGAGTCACTCCCAGACCCAGTAACAGGACGACGATTCAGATCAGAGAAAGAGTGAATTCCACCAGTTCTCCTCCCAGCAGCGCCGCGGCTAGAAGTTGGAGGGTTTCTAGGTCGAGGTGGAGAAGGAGATCGCGAGCGCGACGGAGAACGGCCTTGCGCAGCAGCAACGTTAGTGGCGGCGGAAGCATGGATTGGATCTTCATCGCCGTCATCAACGGCAGCAGCAGGGGCGGAGTTAAAGGTGTTGTTCTCGAAGAAGGTGGAAACAGCAGCATCCAAATCGAAGTTATGGCTTTCAAGGAAGAAAAGGGCTTCAGGCTTAGAAGCAGAAGTAATCTCACAGAATGTGTTGACAAGTTCTTCTCTTTGTGCGTCGGCGGCGAGATTTGCCTGATTTTCCATTTTGCTGAATTCTGATACTTGTTCGTCTTCCTCTCTTTTTCTTTTTCTTTTTTTAGCTGTAAGACTGTAGAGTTTTGGTATATATTCGTTTCTTCCGCCCAAGATTTTCAGTATTTCTTTTTTCCTCCTTTATTTATTAGAAAGCTTATTATTTTCTATACAGTCCAACATCGAGTCTAGTAAGAAAAAATAAATTCTTAGAGCCCGTTTGGAACCTACAAACTAGATTTGGTGTAATTAAGTGTAATAATTAGTTACAGTCTATTCTGTTTGATTGAATAGATAATTATTTAGTTGAAAGATAATTGATCATAATTGATCAGAGTAATTACACTCTATAATTCAAAGACAAAGAGTGTAAATTGTTGATAATCTACATGGAATAATTACGGCGGTTACTTTTTAATTTCGCTTTTTTCTATATTTTTTTGTTTTAATTTATTTTACTTTTATTTTTTAAAGTTCTTTTTTATTCTTATTATTCTAAAAGTTTATTTTTTATTATTTTCATTTTTTTATTGTTCTCGATCTTACTTTATGTGATTCTATACAAGTTTTTTGTATTATCTATTTCTTTTAGTCATGTATATTTTCTCATTAGCATAATTTTATTAGTATTTTTATTTTTAAATTAAAATAGTATTTATTGTTATGTAAGGTTATAGACTTACATTTTTTTTAAAAAAAAATATAATATTTATGTATGCTATGTTGAAATTTGTTACAAGAGTATTATGTTGAATTTATTGTTTTGAATTCATAACTTATGCTATATTTTCAGTTTCATTTGTTTTAGTAATATTGAATTCATTGCACGTTATTTATTAACTAGACTTGATATATTATTTTTTTTCTTAAACAGTTAATAATTTATGACATTTTATTTATTTAACGAAAAATGGCCTAAAATACCCTTAAAGTATTGAAAATGATACAAAATTACCCTCCATCCACCTATTGGCTCCAAAATACCCTTGTCATCCACTTTTTGTTCAAAATTGACCACTTATTTAATGATTTTATATTTAGACTATTTAAATATTTTTGTAAAATATGTGGTGCTCAACTATTTGTTATAATTTAACTTATTAGTATAATTTATAAATCAATCCATTACCCACCCATTACTAATTAAATTCATCTTAATAAATCAGTCACATTATTAATGCAAGCTACTGCCAATTGAGTATTTTTAAAAATTATAGATGTAAATTATCATACATTCAAGTGGCTAAATAAAAATCACTGATAAACTTAAAAGTCTGACTATGTTCATCTAAATTATTCTTACGTCTCAATTATGTGATGTTACTTCATATGTAACTTTTTTTCAAAATAATATATTAAAGGTTTTAAAACAAATCATAAATATTAATAAAATTATATTTTAAAAAAGTGCATGAATTAATTCGGGATGTATTACTTGTCTACCTTTAATCATAAATTTCTAATTCAATTTTGAAAGAAAGTATCCTCCTAAATAAGCGGCTCAACCTAAATTTAATTGGCGTTTCGATTCGGACTCGAATAATTTTGGATGTCATTTTCAGAAATCTATGATTTCATCGTGTTTTAGTAGTGTTTATGACGATTTTGATATTATAATTGAATTATTAATTGAGTGAGGTTTAGTTAGTAATGAGTGGGTAGTGCGTTGGTTTATAAATTATATTAATAAATTAAAATATAATCAATAGTTGAACACCAAGTATTTAAAAAAATATTTAAAGAGTTTAATTTTAAAACAATTAAAAAAGTGGTCAATTTTTAACCCAAAGGTGGATTACAAGGGTATTTTGGAGCCAATAGGTGGATGAAAAGGGCATTTTGGAGCCAATAGGTGGATGGAGGGTAATTTTGTACCATTTTCAATACTTCAAGGGCATTTTAGGCCCTTTTCCGTTTATGTAATAATCTTTTTATCAAACATGCATTTCATGATGTTTGTAAAAACTTCATGTTTTTAGTTTTTATGATTAACTTAATTGAATTATATCAATGATTGCGATTGTTCGTCCAAACAGAATATGTGTATCACATTGTGGATCCAAACAGAACATATGCAATTATAATTACATTGTAACAATCAAACATGTCAGTATAATTACTTGATAGTGTAATTACACCAATTTCAATTATCAAGTGACTGTTCAAACAGACCCTTATTGTACACAAATAAATTTACCTTGTGTCGAAAAATAAGGTTGTGAATTTTTTAAAATTAAAAGAAATATTCCTTTTTTTAATAATAAAATGAGGTCTAATTAGGATATGCCTCAAAGATGTTGTCGTAATTTCAATTATCTGAATTTGATGTGCTTGAGTTGCAAATTGCAATCTTATAGTACATGTAAGTAGTGAAGTATACCATTATTAAAAAATCTTTATACAAAATATTGAGTGACCTTATTATTCTTTACAAAATAATTTACTTAGCTTAAAATTATAATTTAATTTTTAACATACATTTTTTTTTGTCCGTACCCCCATTGGAGTCCTCTAATTAAATAGTTTCATCACTACACCGCAATTCATCTTAACTTCATAACATTTAGAATTGTGAGATCAACTAAAATTTTAATTAATAAATATTTTATATTTTATATTAACCAGGTAAAAGTCTCAGCTTTATAATTGATTAAAATTATTTTTATAATATGAGTATGAGAGATGTGATTGGCTGGTAGACTCAACAACATCAATGAAAATTTCTTTTGATTTTTATGAAGCTAAGTTTTTATAGTTGTTTATGACTATATTCGATGATTAAGCATCAATGATAGAACTAACAAAGCCTAAGTGTGGCAAGTTAACTATGCTATATTTGTTTCTTTTCTTTTTTTGACAACAAACAACCTTACTATATTAATGAATATAAATTCAGCATATCAGGAACGGTGTCTAATTATCAATTTACAATCCCACTTAACTAATGCAGGTAAAACTTGAATTACTAAACCTTACGTGACTAATACCTGCATAACTATAACCAACAAACGGAGGGTACACAATGAGCGCTGCATCAATTTCCTGGTTGCAGCATAAGATTTCTAATTGTTTTTTGGTAGTATAGCAAGTACAAACTCAAGTCTAACATAATGTGAATTCCCACAAGACCACCCCAGCACTAGCTTCATTTCCTGGTAGCTTTTGCAAAGAACAAACGCCTTTTATTAAGCATCCATGGAGGTAATCAGGTAATCGATCCATTAACATATTGTATATTCACCAAACCGGAAAAAAAAATGCTGGAGAAAACCACTCCTCAATGCCAGGGTCACTACAGCAAACAAAACTCAACGAGTTTTTCTATCAGCATTTCCTGTGCCTGTAAGTCGAGGAACAACAATAGGTGCCCCACGAACCTTTTCAAGGGCAAAGCTTACCCTCAATGGACGACCTAGAAAAGCCTGAAAGAAACTAATGTCATTTTGAAATTCTATGCCATTGTGACAAGGCTGAAATATCACAGTATATAGTTGTTAGCTCACCTTCCCATCCATGGAGTCTTTTGCACTGCTGGCCTCTTCGTCTTTTGAGAAGTAAACAAACCCAAACCCCCTTGATCGGCCGGTTTCTTTATCATACATTATCCTTACTAGACATGTAAAAAACAGATATTCAGGCAATTTAAGTTCAGCTCAGAACTAGTGGGAACTGGGAATGTACATACATGTTCATACAAAAAGAAACAAGAAAATGAAAATCTTGACAATCAGTAATATCGTGCAAGACAATGTTACTGATTAAATGTTGAAGATACTTTAGTGACAGCTCATTTAAATAATGTGATACTTAACCATTAAAAATTCTACAAAGGACCGCTTTCATCCTTCGTCTTGAAGCTGATTCTTCCAGTTTATACTTCGAGTGAAGCAGAACCAGGGGTGACTATTGGGTGACTATGTTTGAAAGATATTTCTCAAGATTGCACACCATTGCTTGATGTGGTCAATTTTGTCTCTACTAAGATACGATTAAAGACAGAGAAAGGTGATCGAGAAGTATCTAATCACCCCATGGAGTGAGTCCTTTCCAGTTGAAAATCCTCTAGAAACCGTGTTCTTGAGGCAACATGGAAAGGCAATTCAAGAAAGTACAGTTAGTAAAAGACAAACAATATTTCTCGTCAATGGCAGCCTCGTGAATCATTAGTCAACTACGCTCTACAAATTTTAATACCGTCTCAGAGTCATCCATTGCTTGCAGAAGATTTTCTTGCCCTGAACCTTACAGGTATATACTCTGTTCAAATTCACGGCTAACTTTCATCTTCTATTATATACTATGATTTAAGCTTCATTGAAATTAATACCATCAGCTTAATATAAGCTGACCGCCGATTCACGGAGTCCACCGCTTTCTACACATTGGTCGTACCTAGCTCCTTCATGCCCTCAATAGTAGAGATATTCCACTTTCCGCAATGAAGTAACTCCATTGAGGCATTTTATCAAACACATACAGTGCAACATAAATACACCTTTGTTCCTGAAGAAACAGACTGTAACGTAAATCATTAGCGATTTGTATTACCTTCTGTTACTTGCCCGAAAGAGGAGAATGCATCACTAAGCGATTTTTCATCCACAGACCATGACAAACCTGCAAATACTTACAATATGATGAACTGATATAATGAAAAAATTAAGCGAAATTGAAATCATAGTACCAGCTACGAAGAGTTTGTTATTTGGAGGTAGAGAAGAAGATGAAGATGAAGGAGGAGAGCAATACAGTCGTCCATTCACAATATTATTTGGGAGTCTTACAACTCTTCTCGACAACTCTATCAAAATTCCCTTCATTTTTTCTTTCTTTAAACTTGCTTCTTCTACAATGTTTTTATTTTAACATCCAATATTTGAGCCTATCAAATGTTTGATAAATAACTATAGAAAAAGACTGTTTAACCTCATTGATAGTGTTATTTTTTGAAAAATGAAAAACTAGCAATAAACTAAAATTATTCACCCCTAAAAAGTAAGAAGTATTTTACTAATTTACTCTTAATAAAAAATCTTTACAAAGAAGTTGATCTTTAATAGTTTTTTTTTAGTTATAAGATTTCATTTATTTAAAGAAGGATAAACTGGAAGAGAAAAATCAATGTATTCTAAATTTTGTGAAACAACACTTATTTTGAAAGAAAATGGAAGTAGTTAAACAAAGGCATGAAAAGTGTACACTTTGGCTACACAAAATTCTAATGCTTAGTAGTAAAGAACAACTCTTTTTTAGCTTCAGAAATGTGCTATCTGCTAGTATAGAGACCATAAATCTACAGCAGGACTAAAACAATTTTCTCAAAAGATAATGTTGAATAATGTGAAAAACTTTTTTCCCGTCCAAGAATAAGATGAACAACTCTCCGAGAAATAACCAGCATGTTGTGACTGTAAGCAAGTTTTTGCCATCTGCTGAGTCCATTTGCTATATAGGATGAATGTGCTTTGATGAAAGTGTCAAAGGAGCAGAAGTTCGAGTTCAGATTTGGGAATCAATTAAGCTTTGGCTCCCAACTCCAGCATTAAAGTGTGATTGGTTTCATTTGATGTTGGGCCAACAAATTGAAGTGGACCTGCTCGCAAGTACATAAACAAGAAAAAATAAGCACACAATTAACACAAGCCATCGAACACCTATGCAGTACTTACAAATCATCCTAAATAAAAAATGTGTAAACAGGGGAGCGTTGCTGGAACCAATGTTCTTTGGTTGCAACTACAACATAGCCAGTGTTATTGCTCAAGTGATGTTTGAGAGTGTATGCAGACCTTAATCCTACCTTGCATGGACAGAGATATTCTTTTAGATGGAGTGTTCCTTAGTTGTAGAAGGAAAAAGGTGTGTCAAAACAGGATAATCAGATATATGATTTGCTACCATCATTATGTTTTATCACTTGATGTACTCAATGACGGTTCATTGCAGCGAATATGTAACTTGGGAGGCACGGTGTATCAGTGAGGAGGGTATATTGGAAATCATACCCAATAAAGATTGTGCCAGATGAAAAATGATACCACACAACCACAATTTCAAATTAACAAGGATTTCAATAGCCTAATTAGCTCTGTATGTGGAAAAAAAAATCTCAACGTTGTGGCTAGTGCATGCTTTTAAAGGTTAAAATTCAAGTATTGAATAAGAAGAACTTAACACGTTTCTACAAACAATAATAAAGACATACCAGGGCTGAAGTATCGATTCTTTAGAGCCCACTCTTCTCGCAAGGAAGCAAATTTTTTGAAAGGAGCACCTGTGAGTTGAACAATTGTGAGGCTTTAACTACCCAAAAGTTACAGCAGAACGGATTATACTAAAAAATACTCCCTCGATTCCATATTGAATAAATTTTTAGGCTTTTTTCATTGTTCAAGATGGATGTTTGAAATCTTCTTAATATTTGCCCTTTCATTTATTCAAGTTTTACATTTTCTAGGAGATAAATTACACTACTTATAAAGTTGTATTTATGATTTCACAAAGGGTAATAGTGGAAATTATGGTTTAAATTATGTCCTTGAATGTTTTTTTAATGTGTACATTGCCTCACAAATTCAGTTAATATGGAATAGAGGGAGTAGTAAATAACCATAGCCTGTATTCATAGCACTATGGAGCTTTTACCTTCTAGTTCCACCATTGCCTTCTTAATCACAGGCTTGAACTTACCTGAAAAATTTTGATCACTTCATCACAAATATAGCATGGAATCTTAGCCAAAACATGACAGGTCTGGAAGGCGAGGGCGGACCTAGTGTCTATGTAGGACCACTACTTTTCGCTCTGAACTTTTATATATATCTGAAAATCCCTGGATCATTGGTACTTATTAAGAGAATCGAACCCTCAGCTTCAAATGACCAGTGGCTATAGTGGAAGCTACTCAAACTAGCTTTGAGAACTTTAATTGCTGATTCTACATCCTAGATCTACTCGTACTGAGAGTCTCATAATGTCATCGACCTAAATACTACACTAATTAAATATATCTCTTAACACTCTAAATGCTTGTATATATAAATTTGTTATGGATCATCATATAAACGAGGCGTGTCAATCCCCCCGAAGGCTCAAACACAGAATCTCTGAAGTGTGAATCATTCATATGATGTAAGCAAGGTACTTTTCCGATATTATAATTACTTGTGCAAACATTTGGCTGTTCCTTGTCAATTCAGTTTTTCTTTTGCTTTGTTTTGGAAAATGGTTTCCATATACACTGGAAGACTAAGAAAGGCACTTGTCCTTAGTTGACTATTGCCTGAATATATTCTATAAATGACTAAGTAGATGCTTCAGAATAGAAAAATCCGAATAGTTTCTTTTAGCATTAAGGTATTCAGCTAAAATAATTCAAACAAAAGAGCAAGAGTCTGAACAGAAAATTAGGCACTTTGCAGTTCTAAGTCTTTTGCTTATCAGTAGGGAGAATACACCATAACACCATATTCAATGAACAAGAGAGAAAGGAGGTTAATACCATGTCTCCTTTCGACATCCATCAAAGATGTTAGTGCTGTTCCACCGACCGTCCAGTCTTCAACTGGAGCTTTCAAATTTCCCACCTATATATGAACAAGTGTGTCAGTATAAATTGCAATTAGTCTAAGTTCCAGATGTACAACATAAAAGATTGTTAGGTAAAAGGAAAGGATAAAGAGGGGAAGATAAAAGGAGGCATGGAAACACCGACAGAGGAAATCAAGCCTGTTTTGCCAGACTGAAGAAGTGCTCCAGCCCCATAACCCAATGCATAGCAATAGTTGGAGTCAAAATTTGAAGGCAAACCACATCTACCCTCGTAACTACAAAGCAAACAGAGTGAAGTAAGAACTATTATAAGGATAAATTTAGGAAAGCAGTTCTAAGTACTAGTACTAATTATAGGTTATTAAAGCAAAGAGCACAGGTCAAATGTAAGTGGTATCAATTACCCAAAAAAATGAGACTGCCCTTTAAATTGTTTGGTATATGAACCTTCCTTCCTCTTGCTTTCAAGTTCAGCTTCAACCATTTGAATAAGCATTTTCTCAGTTTCTATTTTGGCAACCTGTAGAAATTGCAAAAGAAAATGTACTATAAGAAAAAGAACATAGTATGGCTTGACTAAATGAGCAATTGTCCTATTTGCCTGACTTCCATCGAACTGAAGGAGAGTACCTGGACATTTCCATGTGGATCTCTTTCAAGAAGTAACTGCTCCTGAATTGCTTCTGGTAGGAGTTCAAAGAGATCGCGAGACTGGCTTTGGAGTTTCTTTTTCCAACTGCCAGCTGCATCAATAACATCATGAGCCAGGATTTCATTGAGCTCTGCAATCAACTGTTGCACCTGAAAATAAGAGAGATAATCTTAACAAAACTTTATTGATTATTTCTGTTCATGATGATAAACGAATCAGCTAAATCAGATGCAAAAGACGGAACAAGCTGAAAGGAGAACTGAGTGAAATGGAGGTAACCATGACCAAAAGTTATATTACAAGAAATAGAGTGGAAATATGATTTCGACAGTTAAAAGTTTGAACCTCTGGAATGAAGTCAATCAGGCCTTCGGGTATTAGTATAACCCCATAATTATAACCAAGTTTTGCCCGTTTACAAATTACTCCTACGATGTAATCTGTAACACTTTTAAGTGTTTGCTTCTGGGCTGCAACCTGTGGCAAAACAGTACCTTTGTCAATGTCAGGGAAAAATCACGAAACAGTTTCTATAAAGTTAATTCTAATAACATACTTGGCATGATCCTCTTTGCATAATAGTGTTCAGAAAAAAAAAGTCATGAAAATGGAATTTTAATGCAATTAATCATATGGAATTCTCGATGGCATGCACTGAAGTCCCTACCTAATAATTTAAGTGGTAAAGTTAAGGTTTTTCCTTAGACATAGTATACAATAGAAACTTAGAGAAACTTGTAATAAAATTGAACTTCCAAAAATAACCATTACTGCAAAGAGTTTCTTCATTACAAATTTATTCAAACCGTGCATTTGTACTGAATTCTCTGTTCAAGTTTTAGGCACATATAAGTGTAATATGTTGCATACATGCATGAAAAATATGTTCAATGATTTGGAAGACAATTACCTCTTCGCCAATGATGGTAATATTAGGATGGGTTTGAAGAGCACACTCCAATGTGATGTGTGATGCAGCACGACCCATAAGCCTTACAACTAGAGAAACCATAAATTACTTGATAAGAAGAACATAAATAATACTATTGAGAGTTAAAATTAAAAATTTATTTAAAAGAAACAAGTCCTAGTTCTCAAAGTTAATCATGTATAAAGTAGTATCCCAAGTTGTCCACAATTTATGTACTTACAGTGATAGTATTTTCCTGTTGAACGAGCATCTATCATGACATTTCCAATCATTTCTGCATATATCTGCACCGGAATTGTGAAGTTGGATAATCTCTATCTATACATTCCACAGATAGGAATAGCCTACCGAAGTTATCAAATTTGTGTGATAACATGTCATTACTAAGAAAACTAAGAAAGCAACAAGGTTTGGGTAAAATTCTTCCATAACAGTTCGAAAATAAGACGGACATAGCATAAAAATATTCTGAAGTAACACCAATCTTCGAAGTGTTTCTCGTACTAGAAGTAACAAAAATTAAAGGTCAAGAGAGAAGTGCTACCTAGATATAATTTATAAAAACAATGTGAAGAACTAAGATTTCAGAAATAAGGCAAAAGGGAAAACAATCACCTTGCAAGCAGTATCAAATCCGAAACTAGTAGGAACTTCTTTGCATTTCAAATCACCATCAATTGTCTTCGGGCATCCAATAACCCGTGTTTTCAGACCTTTACCCCTTCAGTCGCACCAAATAAACAAAGTTCTATGAGAAGAATGCCAATGACGACTACCATGAGCCAGTCCAATATAATAATAATACTTGCCTAAAGTTCTCAGCTAGAAGACAAGCATTTGTATTTGAATCATCTCCACCAATCACAACAATCCCATCTAAGTCAAGTTTCTTAGCTGTTTCAGCAGCTTGATTAAACTGAAAAAAGAAGAAGAAGAAGAAGAAAACAAAAACATTATGCAGACTGAGTTACAATGAAGCATAGTTTGCGTAGAATAAAAAGAAGAAATAAAAAAGAAGTTGATAGGTGATGAAGTGAAGAACTATCTGAATATGAAAGAAAAGAAAGATAACCTGTTCATCACTTTCTATCTTGTCTCTACCACTACAGATCATATCAAAGCCACCCTGTCAAGATATTATCAATAAACATGTTCAACAGAAGTAACATTAGGCGGTAAATCAAAAAGAGAAAACAATAAGGATAAAATATCCACTAAACCGAAGGTAGATGTTTAGCTTAATCAAGTTGCAAAATTCAAACAATTCTGATCAACTCATGGCAGCAGGCTCTTGGATAACCAGTCGCAGAAGAAGTAAAACACAACAGACAAAGCTTCTCAAATTGATGTATGCTGAAAATATACATGCCATATGGGGAGAAAGGAACTACCGTATTTTTGAAGGAACAAAAAAGGGAGCTTGAAAGCATTGCCAGAGAAATATGTGTCTTCAATGTGCATTACAAATTTACTACAGAAACTCATCGTCCAAATTGGAAGTCAATTTGAAGTTTATAATGATACATCTAGAAAGGTAGCATTGATGTCTAGGATGATAAGAGTCTGTATTCTCCTTGAGATTAGTTAGCTGTGACATGCTATGCTAAGCAACGTGATGTCCTTACTTGGCGAATAATGAAAATTTCAATTACAAAAAAAAAGAGTTGCAAAGCTCCCACGTCAGAAACTAAATACGCTGCCATCATATTGTTACAGATAACTCGGGATAGAAAAATATTTTTTCCATAAAAGTCCACAAGCATAATTTGCTACAGAAAAACTGTTTGGAACAAGTGCAAACAAAGACCATGTATATTAAGTGGATGATGGAAAGTAAATTTCTTACTTGATTTCTGTAAGGATAAACAAAATCTGCTGTCAACTCTACATATTTACAGTTCATTATCCCTGCTGGACCTCCCTTGAATCCATAGAGTGTGCTATTTTTCGTTTTCTCCTGCAAATAGTCTAGAGAAAAATAGTCAACTAATTGCTGAGATACACGCTTATGTACTAATATGTAATAACTATACATATGCACAGAACTACAAAAAGGTAAATACCATTAAGTAAGAACTATTGGAAAAGCACTCACCAAAAATTCCAGAGATGACATTGTGCCCACCAGGAGCCTGTCCTCCAGACAATACAACCCCGACTTTAAGAGTATGATCCAATGCAGCTCCAGATGTGTGACCTGGAAGTAACGACACGGAAGGCTGCCCAAACAGCTTTGGAAAAAGCTTTGCAATTTCACCTACAATAATGATGTTAAAATGAATATGCTAAGCATGAAAAAAGGCTTTTTTGTAACAGAATATTTAGCGGGTTCTATCTCTTGGGCTAATGAGATCGGAAATTGAACATGTGTGATGTCTTCATGTGGAAAACTTACCTCCATTTTGAGCAGAAAATTAGATTAGCCTCATTTGTTTGTCATCATTTGCTTCAAATTTTTAAACTGGCTATACCACATTAAAGCTCTTCAGTAAAAAAATATTTTATGAGGAATAGTACCTTGTGTTGGTGCTAGATTCAAGACAAAATTAGTTCTAATCTTCCCCACACCACCTAATTTGGCACAGAACTTTGCGGCCATCTCTGGGAAAACCACGCGACTAATAATAACGATGCACTAACTAAAAGCCCAAGTTTGTGTTTTTTTTATATAAAATTTTGGATAATTTTTATTTAGTCCAAGATTAGATGGGCCTAACTTTGGTACCAAGTATATAAGAAGATAGAGTCCTTATAAATCTACTCATTTACTAGTTTCATATACTACCACATAAATAGATGCTTCTATGTATCATATTATATGAAATAATGTTAGTATCTAGTGGTCTTCACCTACCATTCCTATACAATCTGACACAAGCATATAAACCAGGAATGTTAAGGCTAATGAGTTCCCAAATATATAATAATGTCAATTCTTTTGTACGGAGTTATGAGATAAGAGTGTCATATTAAATAGAATGAATGAAATCTCAGTGTTACATCCTTCTGTGTTTTTTTTTTCAAAAAAAGTTTCAGATCATCAAACATCTAATCAACTTATATCATAGATGCAGGCCTATTATCAAATTATGAAGCTTGCCAATTAGTCGAAATCCATAAAACTATCTAAAAATCAACTAGAGACCAGAGTAAGAAGTTAGTAATAATGCTCATGCTGCACATCAAGTGAATGTCAGATTATTTCCATTCCCTTGCACATTTAATGGTACACTTCTTTCTTTTGTTTTTTTGATTAACTTGCGTGCATACACAACAATACATACCAGATAACTCTATCCACCAAGGCTATAACACAGATGAAAGAAATCACCTCGTGCTTTTTTTCTCTGCTGAGGTTTGAACAACAATACACATTTTATAAAATATGAAACACAATGGATGAACTAAAAATTCAAAAATAGAAAGCAACTACACAATTGAAAACCGAGAAATAGCACGTTGGAATCAGTTAAGTATTTTCCTCTAAAAAACTGAGATTAACCTGGATTTCCAGCGGCGGAACTAGGAGGGCCATCAATAACTGAAAAGGGCTTTTTGAGTACAGAAGGCAGAGGAAGCGATACAATGAGACGGTTGTGTTGGACTTCGCTGTACGACGAGGTCGATCGTCCGGGGCCGACGGCTGCCGCTGCCATGTTTTTCGTGCTTAACTAATTGGAAATGTGTGTGTGACGAGAAGGAGAAGATGAGAGGTGAGAAAAATGTGAAGTTTAATTTATTTTTTTTCAAGTGAAATCGTAGAGAGTGGAGAGTTAGTTATGATTTTGAATGCTGCCAATATTGAACTATTCTAAAGCCGGGTAAGTGGTGCTATAGCTATTCACGGGGCTCGGGCTTGCGCCAGCAGTTCCCTTTGAAAAAAACACTTAATTTTTAGCAAATAATAATCACTTACTTTGAAATTTATGAGAGAACAATTGTACTAATATTTGGTTAGAGTATATATTTTGTAAAGACCGCATTTTATTTGAAATTTATTTATATACATGTTAGAAGTAATTTTCAAAAAATTGGAATTATGATCATGCTTCTAAAATCAATTTATTTTGAAAGAAAAAAAAAGACTAACAGAAACAGTATATTTAGTGAGAATTTTGAAGTGTAAATATCACGTTGCGCTTTCTGAATTGATACTCTCATTAACCTTAGAACATCCAATGTATCGGGAAAAGAAAATGAAGGTTTTAATCTAAACAGAACTCAAGACTGGTAGTAAATTTGTATTGACGTCTTTGATAATTGAATACGGTTCTATATTACAAACTCTGGAAATGAATTGATTCATTGAAAGCTAATATGCTGTATTTAAGCTTCCACCTTCTCGTCTGCTTCGAGTTTCTTTTGCTTGTTGTCGAGGGTCAAATCCTTCCAACTCCCGAGCTCTTCTGCAGAATCCTCAATACTGCTAAGTTTCTGCACCTTGTATTGGTGTTTCATTGAAAATGCAATGAAAATCAAGAAATTAATTACTCCGAGAACTGCTAGCAACCAGTAGAATAAATCCAGTTTTCCTTTGTTTAAATTGCTTTTAAGCCATCTTCCTTTTGTTGCTTTCTGTACAACGAATACTAGCAAACTACTCACGAAATATCCCATCGAGAGTGTGCTGAGAAATAGGCCTGTGCTCATAGATTTCATCCCTTCTGGTGCCTCCCTGATGAAAAACTCTAGCTGTCCTACATAGGCAAAAGCTTCCCCAGCACCTACAATGAAGAATTGAGGCACTAACCAAAACGCGCTTATCTTGAAGTTATGATGGATGGCATGTTCCCTTCGTCGTTTTTCTACCAGAGCTGAAGCTACCATACCAACAATAGAGAGTAGTAGTCCAATTCCAACTCTCTGAAGGCTTGTGATTCCTTGGCTGTTGTGAGTGATTTTTCTGGCAATACGTACCGTGACCCTTTCGTTTATGGAAGTAAAGAGAAGTATGCTAATAAAGAGAAACACGGATAAGGAACCTGCAGGGACAGCAAAGTTTCCAACATTCCGGTTCATGAAGGTAGCTTGTTCAATGGTGAAGGTATTCATCTGAGAGTATACTGTCCAAAAAAGTATGCATGTGGACCATATGGGAATCAATTTGAGCACCATTTTCACTTCTTCGACTTCTGTAACTGTTGAAACTATCCAACGATTCTTGCTATTCTCATTTGCAGCTGCAGAGTCATCAAGAATGGCTGCCTTGTCAAGACACCTATTTGATAACCAGTACTGGTTAGCTTCTATTTATATCAAGTAATTCTTTGATTTCTTAATTTTTTTATTAAAACTACTACATTCAGGTCAATCCTGGCCGTATATGTTAAAATTTCAGCAACTTACGACTACATTATGATGCAATTGCCTGTGAATATAGTATCATGATGTCTATTGCCCATTTTGTGAACTCTCTTTGGTATGACTAGATTTGCCTAGCGATACCAGGCTTCCATCCTATGTTGGGATGGTCTAGTCCATGATCGACCATGCTTATTGTTGTTTTAATTTGCATCGTTATTAGATAGTAATAGTCTTATTTTGGTTACCCTACAGTTAGTTAGATAAGCTTACCTCAACATATGTGTATGTGGGACTTTGGCATTGTGATATTCATTCAAGAAGCCAGTATCAGAAGGGTAACTAAGCTTTCTCTTCCTCCAAGCTAAAAGCAGAACCCTCCATATGATAGTCAAAGGACTTCCTTGAGGCTTCTTGAATCGATACAACGTCGTTCCACCAATCAATACAGCGACCCCGAGGACCATTGTGCCTGCTGATATCCCATATCCCCATCCTCTTCCTACATTGTCTTGTAAATACACCAACACAGTCACTGCAAACAGAGAACCAAGGCTTATGCAGAAATAGAATCTGTTGAAGAAGTATATCATGGACTTGTTCTCCTTAGGATCTGATGAGTCAAATTGGTCTGAACCAAACCCGGAGACATTTGACTTAATTCCACCACCACCAAGAGCTAGGATGTAAAGCGCCGTATAGAGAAGAGCAAGCTGCTGGCCACTGGCTTCAATGCAGTGACCACTTTTTCTTGGGTTACATTCAGGGGGCTTCATGCCTGGAATGGATGTCGCCAATGTCAAAAGCGTAACCCCCTGGTTAGACACAAGCTCTCGAATATTAAAACAGCACTTATTTAATGGACAATAACATGTAGAACAAGTTCTAAAAGAAACAAGATTTACATGTAATTCAGTTAAGTATATAGCAAATCTTTTACCAGTTCGAAAACTAGACATATAAAAGCTAACATATTGTCTATTAGTATGAACACCATTTCAGATTTTCCATACGAAATAACTTCTTTATCTGTAATTTGCTCAAGAATCTCACCACAGCAGCAATTGAAGCAAAGATTCCAACAGTCAGATAACGTCCGAGTTTAGCATCTGCCAAGAAACCACCTAGAAGACCAAGAAGATTAAGTGTCCCCATGAAATTGGTGACAATGTTGGCAGATTTGGAGGATGGAAGATGTAAATCTCCAACTAAGTACGTCACTAAATTCATCGAAATCCCCATAACACATACCCTTTCTGATAGCTCAGTTCCTACAATAAAATTAATAACTTCAGTTATGCGACTACAAAAAGCATTACATACTCAAAATATTAGACAGAGTTCTCTGTTAGGAAGGTCACCTAGGATAAGTCCTGCAGCTAACCATCCCCCTGTCCTAGACTTATCCACCGGATTTCCTCGAAAATCAACCAGATTACCATCTTCTGTACCATCTTTTCCAGCATGGTTATCAACCAAAACCTGTACATGATTAAATGAAAGTTTTGATGAGATATGTAAGCAACAACAACATAGACAGTGTAATTATTCCACAAGTGGTGAGTCTAGGGACCGTAAAATGTACGCAGACGTTACCATTTCTGTAATAGAGAGAAGGAGATGATGATATTATATTTGGATTCTGAACTTTCTAGTTTAAAGAAAAAATATGAGAGTAAATGATTAGGCCAAAAGATAGAAAAGTAAACTGTAGCAGCATTGCTACATATATGTGTTCTAAAGTTGGAAAGTATTGACTGATTGCATCAAGTTTGTTTGTATTTGGAAGCATCATTTTGTGGTCGAAAAAAGTTTACAATTCATTGATCTATTAGATTGAAAAAGTTGACATAAACTTTTGAATGTACATTGGTCGTTCTTATCTCTTCACAATGGGACCAGTACCTGTCACAGTTTTAATATTTACATAAAAGCTTTTGACATAGGCTAGATAGATGGAGAAGCAGTTGATATAGGTTCGTATATACATATATCGTGTAAAAATGAAGATTTCTCGTAAAAAGGACGTATAACGACTAAAAAAAAGTTGTTAGGACGGAGAAGTCATGCTTAGTTGTGAGGTGAAAATCATGTTAAATCACAGTAACAGAAAAAAAAAAACTCTTTTTTAGTTTGTTAACGTATATTTTTTTTTGTTGTGATTTCTCGTGTTATTGGAAGAAACTGTGTACTGTGTATAGTAAGATTCAAGCATCTTAACTTTTGCATTATATCAGGAAAAACTAATTAAGTAGGTTTATTAAAGTTTAAGCAAACAAAAATAACGTAAATGTTAGTTTTGATTATGTTTTTGGTACAGTAAAATCGATGATTATTATTTGTTTTCTGATTTAATTTGTTTGGTCCACCTAACTTATTTGGACGTATATATTTGCTTAATTTCTCTCATAATCCTACCCAGGCCCCTCATGCATGGTCCTTTCCTTATCTTAGGTTTCTGTTCTCTACCTCTCATTGATACAGTTGAGAACAAATAATATGTCAAGAAAATCAAATATGCTAATAATAATGGAGTTTGAAATGTTGTGTTTATTTCACATGTTACGGAGCGTGTTAGGTCCAGAAAATAATTAGATGTCATGCGAAAAGTAACTAAACAAATCCTGATTACGAAAAGAATCAGCCAAATATGGAGACTTTATGTTTTCTTTTTTGAAAAAATAAAACTTATTTATAGACAGTAACTCAAGGGGCAAAGTTTTATTGAATTAATAAAGATACAAAAAGACATATTTCTATGCTAATATTACCATTGTATGTAGTATCAATTATTGATTAATAGTACTCGTAACAGGTGTATCAAACATAAAGAAAGAAATGATTGGTGTCACTGCTTCATACAACTATACATTGGCCTCTACCTAGCTGTTAATTAAATAGTTTCAGCAAATAGACGAGCTGGTTATCGTCCTATTAGTAGTTGGGTATTTTTTTTAACAGCATAAAACGCTACGTAAGTCGAGAATTATCATATAAAATTGAAGCGAAAGAATACTATAGAGAGGCAAAAGCTTATTATTTATTACTATTTCATTTTGAACCACACAAAAAGGCATATCCAAAGAGATTTTATTTCATAATTTTTTTTAAGGAAAAAGGGTCAAAAATTTCGTCAAACTATATGAAAGGAACAAAATGTCCTTCGTTTATAGATTGGCTCAAAAATGCCCTTATTATAAATACTTTGGTTCAAAATGTCATTGTAGTCAATACTTTGATCCAAAAATGTCCTTATAGTAACTAAAATGAATTAAAAATGCCTTTTTCCAAATAAGTATAATTTTTTCTTTTTAACCAATTTTTTTTCTTAATTAAATTTTTAGAGAACTATGATCTTGTTTTCTTTCTTTTAAAATCACTTTAACAAATAAAAATACAGGAAATATGTTTTTCTTCACAATCTCATCTTATCTTTTAAAATAAAAATAACTTCATATAAGATCTCGACAGATAATATATGTTATATGTATAAGATCATAGTACATTCATCATTAATTTATATTTATATAGCGATAGAAAATAATTATAATGAAATAAAAAGTATTTTCATTTTTTTTTATCTGAAGATAAAAAATTTCTAATTTAAAAAATATTATTAGAAAAAGAATGTGTTAAAAAGAAAATAAATAATATATTTATTTGAAAAAATGAGCATTTTTTTTACCCAAAATAACAACAAGGGCATTTTTGGACCAAAATATTGATGAGAACCAAACTACAAACAGAGGACATTTTTATTCCTTTCGCATATTTTAAAAGCATTTTTTACCCTTTTCTTTTTCTTTTTAATTAAAAAAAGGTAAAAATAAATACCTATTAATTTTGTCATTTAAAGTCGATAATGGACAAAAATCTTCTAAAAAGAAACATCACACATTGGAGCCTCATGGTGCATGGATGAGGACAATTTGTATAATGAAAGCTATAAGTCTCTTGTCCTTTTCAAATGATATTGTTCTGATTCTTTTGACCCAATCCTACTTAAATCTTTCCCAGAAAATTTAGACATGCATGAATGAAAATTGAAATGCAATAGTCTAAAATATACCATTTCATTGCTTGTGTAGCTTTTATCCATTCTTTCTAAAAAAAAAAAAAAATCTTTTTCCCCTTAGCTTAATGGGTTATTAGGTGGATCCGACTTTGGATTAAGATGCTTGGGTTAATTATACTAATAAAACCATATCAAGTAATTATATTTCTAGATCCGACTGTCAAAAACAAAGTATATTAAGGTCAATATGTTGACATCAACGTCAGTTTGAAGCCGACAAAGTTAAATTTTACATCAAACTCAACAGTTAAAGGATATTTTAAGCCCTTTTTAGTATTGAAATAAACAAGATAAAAAAAACGCTAAGGATTTAATACATAAGTCTCTTACTTGCATTATCATATATGCACAATTGGGGTTTACATTACACAAGGTATGATAATATCATATGGAGGCTGTTGCCAAATTTAGCCACCATTACAAAACCCAAAAAAAAAAAAGTTCAAAAAAAAAAAAGAAGACAAGTAAACATATTCTATAACTATAATATTTTTTTGTGTAATACTATTTTATTTTATATTTTAGAAAGATGCAATTAATGGTGCACTTAAAAAATTAAACTTAGCAAAAATACCCACAAGAGGTGCTGTATTATATGTACAAGCCTCTGTTTGCACATAATTTGCTCTGTCATCATTAAATTCATCTTGATTGTCAGGCCCACCAACAATTGCCCCAATTAAAACATTTGGGTTTGGCCCATTTTTGTTGTACCAATAATCATACCCTTGTGTACACCCAATAAAGCCTTTATTCTCTCTATAAGACATAATTGAGGCCCCTCTATGGTGTACTCTTTTTGGATAATTTGGCCCAAAACCCACAAGATAACTCAGGTTTTTTGGGTTTGAGCCCAATATGTAATCCACTTGAGATTTAGCAAAATTGAATAGTTCTTCATGATCAACTATTCCTCCATAACACACGATTTTTCTGTCGATTTTTTTAAGGAAATCTGAGTAGAATGTGAGGAGGAAGGCCGCGTTCGATACGTATTGCATGTTGTTCCATTGACGGACGTATAGTAGTCCGCCTGGGGTACGATTGACGTTGGTGGTACCGTTGTTTTTGTTGAGACATGAACATATGTAGTGTTCGGCTTTTGAACGATATTGTTCTTGTATGTGAATCTCTTTGTTGTATTTTTTCTCCTGCAGTATCTGCATTGAAAATTTTATATAATTACGTTTCAGTCTCGAATAAGTTAAGTAAAAGAAAAAAAGATACCATCAAAATATTGTCAAAGTATGGGTCATGTGATTCTAGGCAGTGGGTTGTCAAATCAATTTATTAGCTATGTCTATAATACCATTTTTGAAGGGATGGGATTTTTATCATGCTAAAAAAGAATGTTCTATTAAATTTTGAATTTAATTATTTATAAAAAATATTTATTATGTTTACTACATATATAGAGATATATGCAATATTTATTGGGAAACTTCAGGAAGTGGAGACAAAGTGGGGCAAATGATCTGTTCATAATTTTTCATAATTTTCAAGTTAGGTAGATGGAAATTCAATGTTGTGGGAACTCAAACCAGCACTGTTTTCACCACAAATATTACATCATATCATTTGCAAGAGAAAAAAAATAAAATACTTTAAGCCCAATTATGGTAAATATTTTTTATGTTTAAATTTATGTGATAATATTTGACTTAAAACAAAATTTAAAAAGAAAAAATATTGAAGTTTATGATCTGGAATGAAAAAAGGAATTTTAATGTTAAATTATCTCCAATTATGAAAAATTGACTTTTGTTAAGTATGGACTAAAAAAGAAAGCACATAAATTAGAACAGACAAAGTATCATAATTAGAGTTATAGTCCAATTATGATTATAATTTCATTTTCTATCACTAAAATGCATAGTACTATTTCACAAAAAGTTCTTCCTATTTCTCTACTTTTTTGTTCTCAATATTCATAATTAGTGTCTTGTTACACTAGCTCACTCATACAACTTGTTATATTTATCGCGCATTTACATTACCATCTGAACTTTGCTATTGTTCCACCCAAATCGACTCAATAAAGAAATTAAATTAGAGAATGGAGTAGCTAGAACAAATCTGAGGTAATTCATCCAGTTTTTTACTTGTTTTTCCTATTTTTGCTTTAACCATCTAATTTGAAGATCCCTACATTAAAGGTACTGTCAAATGACCTATGAATATGCATGTGACATTGTTCTCCAAGGCCCCTATCTATGTCTTTATCAACCACATATATTTAGTCCTTCATTTATTATGATACCTTAATTTGCCCTTACACTTAGCTTTCTATCAACTTTAATACTACACACCAATAACGATTGTATTGGAGCGAGAGATACTAATTTATCCTTAGATATAAATCGCCACTTTATAAGAAAATATTTTATTATAAGATAGGATTGCTGGCGCGAGTCCAAATTTAGTCGGACATCAACCAGATAGAAAACAATCTTTATTTAACACTAATTGGTTTTCCATAAAGTTAAAAGCATATCCCACCTAGAAGTAAAAGTATTATTCCATATTTGACTCCTAACAAAAAGCAACCAAATGAGATTTGACACAATCACTCTTTTACTTTAAAAAGTGTATACATTCTCTTTTACATTTTCTTTATATAATACACGTTTTATAAGATTTTGAAATTGAAATATTGGAAGCTAATGCAGTACAAAACATGCTGGCCCAACAAATTCAAACATTTGAAAAAGACTACACTATTCACAATATTTCATCATGACTCGATATGAACACACAATAATAATATTTTTAAAAAATTCGATCAAACACATAGAGTTAGTGTCGGTTACCTTAGAAGCAATAATTTGTAGACCAGCAAATTTAACATCCCAACTGAACTCAGTAATAGCCCAACCAATACCTCCAAATGAATTTGCCTTGTTAATTACATACTCCAAATAATCTTCTTTGTCGGTGGCTTTGTATAACCACAATGCTGCCCACAACAACTCATCTTCGTACCCACTCACTGATGCATAATAATTTTTCACTACTCCCACACTTTTGTCATATTTTCCTCTGTACTTGTCACCAAACTCAAATAACTGCATCCAAGTTAATTAAATAATATCAATAAATCGGTCAGTGTATATAACCTAAATTCGTTAATTAAATCATATTACCTGTTGGGCATGGTGCAATAGTAAGTGAGAGTAATGCGGATTACTTTTCCTAAACACAATAGAAGCAGCTGCCATCGCGGCAGCTGTCTCCCCGGCTAAGTCAGAGCCGGGGTTATTCTCGTCGATCTTAAATGATCGACGAGAAGTTGTCATGTCTTCCGGACGTTGCCAACAGTAATGATCAGTATCTCCATCTCCAACCTAAATATCACAAATTTTTAATTCCATCCAAAAATAATAATAATATATGTTTATTTATAAATTGTGTTTAATTTAATTGAATTGAATACCTCAGCCCATAAGACATTTGGACTAGTATGTGCTTTGATGAAATAATCAGTACCCCATTTGATAGCTTCAAAGGCATGTTCAATTTCTCCCGAATACGAAATCTCTTCACCATATTCAATAACACTCCATGACAACATTGTTACTGTAAATGCCATTGGTAGACCAAATTTCACATGGTCACCAGCATCGTAGTAACCTCCAACTAAATCAACCTACATTGTTAATTTCAAATTTTAAAAAAAATCATTAATTTTTCTCCGTATAACATTAAGTTTATATCGAAATCAAGTGTTTGTACTTACTCCTTCTTCTAAACCATCAGTTAAACCAGAATGGTCGCGCCAAGTGACGCGTTGATTGTAAGGTAATCGACCGGATCTTTGAGCTTCGAAGTAAAGGAGACTCTTGGAAAGAGCATCTGCATAATCAAAAGCTATTGCAGAAGAAGAAAAAATGGTGGAAAATGAAAGAAGAAGAGAAAAATAGTGCAAATAAAAACTCTTCATGATGATTTTTTTTTCTTTGTTTGTTTGTTTCTCCTTCTACTGTCACTCCTAAAGAGGTTTTAGGAGTGAAGAAAAAGGAGAAGTTATGAGCAAAAGTGTGTGCTCTGTTTTTTTTAGTGTATTGGGGGGAATATGTAGATGTGTAGTCTATAGTCTAGTGTGTCACTTTCCTTTAAGTGAAATGAAAATTCTTGTTGGGGGTTGGGGTGGGGGGGGGGGGAATATGGTTAAAATTCTAAAATTGTAACGGTTTGTTACTTGAATTTGTTGGTTTTGAAAATGGAAGCTACAATATTTATTATCCCCATGTTTTTATTTTTCTTCGTTTATGATGCACATGTCACTCTTTATTTTCGATCAGTTTTGAAAACAATGTCATTTAATAATTTAGTAATATCAACATGTAACAATTGTGTGTACGTGTGAATTGTATTCACCCTTACTTCTGTTATAGTGTGGTTGTGTCTCATATCAATTGATTAGATTCAGTGGAGTTTCTCCTTCGAAATTATGGTGAGATTCTATTTTTCAGATCGTCATTAATTTTCATATGTTCTTTTTAAGTTTTTAACTTTCTTTTTGAAGACTTGAAATGTATTTAGATTGTAAAAACGTATTAGATGTTCTTTATACTTGTGTTATCATGTTTTGGCGATACCTTTCTTATTTTACTATTGTTTATGGTCTGACTTTCTTTTCCAGAGTCTCCAATGTATATTTCCTTTCCGACTTATACACCTTTTTGGAATTCTCAATATGTGTGTCATTATGACTTCAACTTTTGAATTGTGACAAAATAAAATATTTTAGCCTCATGAGACTGAGAAGTATTACAATACATTTTATATATTTTTAATTTAAATTCGTAGAAATGAGAAGTCTGATTTACTCTTTAAACGATAACAATCTTTAAACGATAACAAGTTAAAACTATAATTAAAAGAAAATGGAACAGAATAGAATAGGAGTATAGCCAGCTTTTTAACTTTTCTTCTCAACGTGATTCGTGTCCCTGATTTTGGGCTCTCATTGCACTGTCATTATTCTTATAAAAATAATACTGCAATCTCCTTGTACTACTGCGTAGATGTTGGTTCAAAAAGGAGAAAAGACAAACAAAACTAGAGAAGAAAATTCATCCATTATACTCTTTAGAATGAGTTTAAGTTATTCACACAAAGTTGTCGGTTGATAGTTAGTTAGAATTCATATTTTGTGTGAAATAACATATATAGTCAGGCAGATTTTTAAATTGCAAATTAAGTATTGTATTAATTTTATATATGAATAACTAACCTTTTAACGAGCTACCAAATATAGTACTTATGTGTGATACATAACTTCATTTCAAATCAATTACCAAACAAACTCCTTAATTGTATGAGAAAAAAACATAGATGGTTACAAGTAAGATGAGCTAATTTTAACACCCTAATTACAAATAAATTACAGTGATAATTATTACGGTAACTTGATAAAACTGATAATTATTAATAGGTGAAACTTTATTGATAGTATAATTTGTTTAATTTTTATTGCTAATATTTATCATCATCATATAAATAGTACTCTATTTGCGGGATAAAGAAAGAATGTATAATCTAGATTTATTTAGTTAAGCTAATTCTTTTCAGGTATACTCTTAAAATGTTGTAAACATTTGTTCGTGTTGAGCTATCTTCATACGATTTTCTCAAAAGGTCTCACAAGTAATCTTGTGACTTATATATGTAGTTTACGCGTATTTTTAACAATCAATATAAAATTTTGCATGGCTTTACATTAATTCATGACTCTCCTTCTCAAACTAAGTTTTTCGTGGCTCATTACCACAATTCACGAGTAATATTAATGATAATCAAAGCCTATAGCTATCTTCTTGTATACAATTGTCTCCAAGCTACTTTTGTTATTGTGAAGGTGGTAAATCGAGTTGCATGACAAGTTTTTGATATCTCCAAGCTATTTTTGTTATGGTAAGGGTGGTAAATCGAGTCTTATGGCATATTTTTGGATATCATTATACATTTTTATTTAATTAAATTATTGGTTTTGATATCAATTATCAGTTAAGTTCAATTCAAGATTTGTATCCTATTTAAATTCGACCTAAAAGATTGATTAAATTTGAATTTTGCGTTCATAAGTCTCACATTGAGGGGGTAAATGGTTCCTAACAAAGGCGATTCCGTATTTAAAAGATCCAAACACATACTCTTTAATTTAAAATAAAAAAATACTTATCACTCTATTATAATTTTTATCGATGAAAATTTTATATTTAAAATAAAAAAATACTTATCACTCTATTATAATTTTTATCGATGAAAATTTTATATTTGTGCAAGCAAAATACGCATATGTGGAACAATAATGTTGTATGTGCTTGGCCTTTTTGTCAACAAAGTGAAAAATCTACGGCCAAATGTTACTCGTTCGAAATTTTTTAGTTGTAGTCCCCGCTTTGAATAATTTAAGTTGACTGTTGCCGACACAATATTAGTACGATAGAGTATTTATATAATAATTTTCCATTTTAATTTTTTATATATATTTTTAGTTTGGCATAAAATTTAAGAAATAAAAATATATATTAAATTTTGTTAAATTTAAAATATGTCAAACATATCAGTATAATTTTTAGTTTTATAATTTAAACTAAAGCATAAAGTAGATAAAATAATTTGAAACGAAAAAGTATATATATTATCTATGGGCCTGCAACCCATGCGGAAATTACGTAGAAATTTCTACTCATTTTTAGGATTCAGAAGACGAGCTTCTGATTTAAATAAATTAACAACTCTGCATGTTGTCAATTATGTAATTTAAATGCTGCTCTTAAAAGATATTTCTTACTTATATTCCAAAAAATAAATATCTTCTCATGTGCGAATTAAATATATCATTAGATAAAATTAAAAGAAAAATCTTTGCTATGATTAATTTATTAAATAAATAAAATAAATTTCACAAGTGATATTTATTTAATTTAGCAAGACGAATATTAAAGAACGCAAAAGTGTTCACCCAAACTTACTTTATATAAAATTTATACGATACTAAATGTTGACCTAGTTTAAGATTAAAATATAAATAAATACAATATTATTTTTGTTATTTGTTAGTCAACCTTAGATTTAGGAGAAAGGAATGTGTTTTCCGATAATTAGGACGAAGATCTAGGTAATTGAAACCACATTTTAGAGAATATACTACAATATTATTTTATTTTATTTTTACAAAATTGGACCCTTTGGTCAAAACTATACAAGAATGGTGGACCTACTTTAATACAAAACGAAAATAAGATAAAGTTTTGATTACAATAATTATCAATTAGAGATTTGGTAGTTACTAACATTATGGCGTTAACTGTCTTAAGTTAATTAGGCCATGACACACATATGTTATTATAGCAGACCAAATGATAACACTAGAACAAAAAAATAATTAAGCTCCTTTTAAAATAATTTTTAGTTATTTAGTGTGTTTCGGTGGAGAAAAAATCTAATTCTTTTTATGATCCTTTAGTTAAAATAAATTTAAGCCCGACTCAAAATTTGAGGTCTATGAATTTAGAGACAGAACTAAAAATTTATAGGTTCGAAATTTTAATTTTAAAAATTATTGTATTCTAATTTTTTTTTTTTTATAATTGTAATTTTCTTTCTACAAATTACTCTTATTTATCTAGATTATACATAAATTTCTTAAAATAATAACATTTTTTACTTAGTTATTTTATATAAAGAAAATGAGTTAAAAAATTCACCTATTTTTATGGAAAATATTTTTTGTCCTACAAAACACACCTTAATCTAAAACTAAAGACGTGTGTTACTCCGGCAGACCAAATCATAACATGAGAGACACCAAAAATAATACATGTATTCCTTTTTCTTTAACAAGCCAAAAATAAAAGGTACATTTATTTATTTTATTAATATTATTATAATAATTAATAAGAATAATTGGGGATGCTTAACGTTAAATGCACGATTCTCAAATATAAATAAAAACTATAATATATAATACATGTATTCCTTTTTCTTTAACAAGCCAAAAAAGAAAAGGTACATTTATTTATTTTATTATTATTATAATAATCAATAAGAATAATTGGGGATGCTTAACATTAAATGCACGCTTCTTCTCAAATATAAATAAAAATTATAATATATAATACATGTATTCCTTTTTCTATAACAAGCCAAAAATGAAAAGGTACATTTATTTATTTTATTATTATTATAATAATCAATAAGAATAATTGGGGATGCTTAACATTAAATGCACGCTTCTCAAATATAAATAAAAACTATAATATATATTAATATGTATTCTTTTTTTCTAACAAGCCAAAAAAGAAAAGGTACATTTAGTTATTTTACTATTATTATAATAATACTTAATAAGAATGATTGGGGATGCTTAACATTAAATGCACGATTCTCAAATATAAATAAAAACTATAATATATAATATAGAGAAAAGACATAAAGACACCATCGAAGTTGTCTCATATTTGCATAAAGACACCTAAACTTTTAAAGTGTCCTATAACACCACTAAACAACTATATATCGTTGTAATTTGACCATTTTTACTCATTTCGTCGTCTATGTAATGCGCGTGTTGCTCACTCTCTAGGTAACCCGACCCGACCTTTTTTTTTGAAGAAAATTCGTGAACTCCTTTTCATTTCATTTCTCAACTTTTCCCTAAAAAATCAAACAAAATACACAGTGTTGTTGTTGACAATCTCGTTGTTGATCATTGTTGATCGTTGTTGATGTGTATTTGTGAAGATTCTTGGAGATTGAAGGTCTAACATGTTAGGGTTCTAAAATCTTCACTTTTTTCGATTATTCTGATTTTATGGATTATTATAGTGTAGAAGTGTTAGAATCGACCTCCTACAGTTGCCATTGTTACAAATACGATTCAACATTGCATTTGACATTTTCAATCAAAAACTAACCACAAAAATTGAGAAGAAATTCAACCATAAAAAAACTTCAAATTAACGTTTATACTGGAAATTAAAAGAGAAAAGACGAATTCCTACCTTATTTTCTTGAGGAAGATGATGAAGTCATCAAAAAGAGAGAACCAATATTGTTCTTGCCATGGAAATCAAAATTTTAGGGCTACCAAAGGCTATTTTTGAGTTTAAATTGGGGAAGATACAAAAATTGATTAAACAATTAATATTAAAGAAAGAAAATGACATGTGGCTGTTTTAAACTGGTAAATAAAAAGGAAAAATGGCCCATGACGCGCCTAACGTGCGTGTAAACAACCCAGATGAGTTAATGGGTATAAATGGCTAATTTACAACAATATATAGTTGTTTAGTGGGGTGATGAGACACTTCAAAAGTTTAGGTGTCTTTATGCAAATATGGGACAACTTCGATGGTCTCTTTATGTCTTTTCTCATATAATATATGTATTCTTTTTTCCTTTTTTCTTTAACATGCCAAAAAAGAAAAGGTACATTTAGTTATTTTACTATTATTATAATAATACTTAATAAGAATGATTGGGAATGCTTAATATTAAATGCACGTTTCTCAAATATAAAAACTATAGTGCATGTATTCCTTTTTCTTTAACAAGCCAAAAAAGAAAAGGTAAATTTATTTTATTTTATTTTTATTATAATAATTAATAAGAATGATTGGATATGCTTAATATTAAATCCAAGTTTCTCAAATATAAAAACTATAATGCATGCAATCCTTTTTCTTTCACAAGCCAAAAAAGAAAAGGTACATTTATTTATTTATAATAGTAATAGTAATAACAATAATTAATACGAATTAATTGGGGATGCTTAATATTAAAACCACTCTTCTCAAATATAAAATAAAAAAAGAAGCCATGTTTCTTTTTTTCGGTTTGCACCTAAAGACCTTTAATTAAAATTAAAAAAGAAAAAAAAAATTGCAGCTAAAGTAGTACACACTGCGGTACGCAGTAAGTATAATATTTTTAATATTATAATTAAAATTTGAGCCTGTAATGTGAAGTGACTTTTGAACCTTTTTCTAGCATTATACTAGAAAAAATTCTCACGTCAAAAAAAAATGTTAAACTTTATGTATAATATATATATATATATAAAATTATTGTTGTGTTATATATAGTTTTTCGAGGAATAAAATTATGAAATCTCTTTCCTTTCTCTTATTGGCAAGCATCTCAGCAAATTTGATACTCGTATATATTATTATTATTTTTTCATCTCAATTTAAATGAGACCTTTTAAATTTTAAAATTCAAATAAGTACTCTAGCCATTTCATGTTAATTAAGAAAAATGAATATTAAATTACTCATATTTACTAGATGTTCTTGAGAGTTGAACACTATTAAAAGAAAGAACTAATAATTATTTAAAAAATTTACTACTAAACTAACATTTGTCCTTATTTGAGACAAACAAAGTATTTTTGTGAATGTAATTCGTAAAATATTTTAAATTATCAATTGTTATGATTTGTGATATTTTTTTGTAATTTTAAAAATATAAAATCTTCAAAATTACAATTAAAAGTACAATAATTGGCTTTCAAAATCCAAAAACAGGCACATGAGAAAAATGTTAGAAGTTGAAAAAGACTAGTGATTATAAAAATGGTAAGAAGACAAAAAATAGTGAAGCTTTGGGAAAAAATTAGAAGATGTCGGACAACTATCCACCGTAATTAATGGAGGGGCCATAGTTTTTTTTTTTTACAAGGAGGAAAAAATGGAGTATGTGTTTGACTATTGTCTAGTCTAAATAATATCTTACCATTTGATTTAATTGTGCTCTATAACGAACATTAGTCAAAGTTTGTCAGGCATTTTTCTCCCAAAATTCTCGCTCGCCACTCTCCCTCTGCTCGCCTCTCTCGCTATATACACAGAAGTGTATAAATTATGTTTCTGTTTTGTATAAAGCGAAAGAAAATTGTATATACACATGCAAAAACATATATCTTCGTGTTATACACTTAATTATACAATTTACAAATATTTTACTTCAATTCAATTGTAGACAAATGCAAATTTTATACAAATATTGCAGAGAAAAAGGTCAACGAATTATACAATTGCAGTGAAATACAATTTTCTCTAGCTTTATACAACAGAAGTGTATATATTGTGTTTCTGTTTTTGTATAAAGTGAGAGAAATACACTTATAATTATGCAATATACATACATTTTAATTCGATTCAATTGTATGCAAAGCAAATTTTATATAAATATTGCAGCGAAATTGACAGCGAATTATACAATTGTGCATTATACAGTTGCAGTAAAATAGGATAGCGAATTATACAATTGCAGCGAAATAGGCCATCGAATTATACAATTTTGGCCAACGAATTATATAATTGTATATGTATAGCGAATTATACAGTTTTATGTTTGCTATGGAGCGCAATTATGCAAACTTTGCTATAGCAAACAAATATAAATTTTTTGTTTGCTATATGTGAAAGTTGCCCTAATTTTATACGTGTGAAATAGAAGAAAACATTGAATTAGTATTTTCTCCTTGTAAAAATATAACTTTTAACGTAACTTAATTTTGAGAAATGTTTTTGGCGGAGAGTTTACTGAATTTTATTGCAAAATACACAATTTGATTGTTCTTGTTTCGTGATATATTTTAGTATTGGTATTAAAGCACTTGGTAATTCGTTTGAGTTTTAGGGTGTGTTTGGTATGAAGGAAAATGTTTTCCAAGAAAATATTTTCTTGGAAAACAAGTAGATTTTGGATTTATTTTCTCATGTTTGGTTGGTGAGTAGAAAATATTTTTCGGAAATGATTTTTAGTGTTTGATTTATGAATGAAAAATATTTTTGTGGAACATCTTTTATTTTTACTAGAGTAGAAAATAATTTATGAAATTAAAAATATTTTTTAAAACAATTTTTTTGGGGTGGGGTGGGGTGGGGTTGTTGGGGTGGGGAGGGGGATAGGAGTGAAAAAATAAAAAAAATAAAGTTGATAGTATTTTTAAAAAACAAAATTAATTTTTTGAGGGGTTGTGGGTGGTGTGGGGGCTGATGGGGATGGGTAGGGGGGCTGGCCAGGGGGGAGGTAGGAGTTTAAAAATAAAATTTGAAGTTGAAAA
The DNA here is from genome assembly GCA_032847665.1 of Solanum chilense. Taxonomy (NCBI): domain Eukaryota; kingdom Viridiplantae; phylum Streptophyta; class Magnoliopsida; order Solanales; family Solanaceae; genus Solanum; species Solanum chilense. The sequence goes on from CM064969.1 coordinate 64,873,795, forward strand.
AATTATTAAAAAGCAAAATTAATTTTTCGTGGAGGGGGTGGGGTTAGGGGAGGGGGCTGGGGGGAGAGGGTGGTCAGGGATCGGGTTTTAAAAATAAAATTTTGAAACTGAAAATATTTTTATTTTTTACAAAATTGATGTTTTTCCAAAAAAAAAAATGTAATTTGAAAATGGAGGAGAGATTTGGAAAATGTTTACCTTAATTTTTGAAGGGAAGTCATTTCCCTTAATTTTGAGGAAAATGAGTTGATTTGGAAAACATTTTCCAAAACTTTTGCTCCAACCAAACATGAGAAAATTGGAAAAACATTTTCCAGAAAATGTTTTCCTTCATACCAAACACACTCTTAGACACTACTAATATGATATTTTCAAAATTTTCTCCTTTAGAAATTTCCTGTTGATTGAAATTTAAAATAAAAATGCAACAATTTGTTCTTATTAAATTAATAAAAGAACTCCGAAAAGATGAGTATTTAAATAGTGGCATGAGAAGATGAGCTTTCTATCTATTATTATGACTCTTATTTGATATTGTTGGAAAAGTAGACAATATATCAATTTATCAAAATAAAAATTATATTGTAAATAATTCTTATCTTAAAAGTAATTGCAATACGATCATAATATAAATTACTAAAATTGATAGCTCCTCAAAGTCCCACAACACTCTCAAATATTTATATTTATAGTCAAAAGTTTGAAGATTGCATAATCAAGATTTATCATATATTAAAAATATAATAAAAAAAATAGAATTTTGGTGTAGATAATTTACTAATTAGGCTGGTTTGTATAGGCATACAGCATCACATTGAATGGTATATATAAACATTTTTGTTGTTCTATTATTTCTATTTTAAATTGGTTGAAGAAAAAGTAAATCGAAGTATTTCAATGTATAATTATTATATTTTATTGTTTTAAATTATAATTAATCTTTATTTTATGATCATTACTTTGATGGTTGTGTAGTGACTTATTATTCTAATTATAATGATATTAATAAATAATAATATTACATGACACACGTGATTTAGATTATATAGAGCAAAATCAAATTAATAAATTGACAAAGAAAAAATATCTGAGGTCATTTTCGCAAAATTAAAATTCCAATATGTGAAAAATATTTTGATAGGAATGCAATAGCTGAATTTCGTTGAAGTTAGTTCACTCTTATATCTATGGTCCAACAAATGAATGCGAAGGCTAAATTTTATAATTATATATATCTTACATTTATTTTTACGCGCTTTAATTATATATATTTTATTTCTCATAAAATTAATTATAATATATATAATTAAATTTTAATGAGCCAAATATTTTATATATATAAAAAAATTAAATAATAACATATCAAATTTCTTAAAATCATATTTAACTTGTTCTTAGATTATAATCGAGCTCAAAATCATTTTGACCCACGCACCTATCTAAATTCAAAGTGTTACACCACATAAAAGCAAAATAAATAAATAATGAAATTCCTCTCTGTCCTTAAATCACTATCCGGTTCACTTGACCCGAATTCAAACCCGATAGTGCAACCAGACCCGTAAGATTTTTTCAGTGATTAATTCAACTCTCTGGTTTTGCCACAATGCAAGAACAAGAAGCTTCACACAATGCAGCAAGCACTAGCAATTCGCTCACTTCAATGCTTCTCGACGATCAATTTCCATCGAAAACATCACTATTTTGACCATTTAAGAAGAAATAAACAATACCCTTTTCCCAATTCAACCTCTTTTTCAGTTTCCAAAGAGGTGAAAGTTTCTGCTAGCAGCAAACAGAAACCCCCAGAAGTAGAATCTGTGATCGGAGGTCTTATTCAGTCTTTTGTTTTTATAATCTATATGGGTTTCTTTTTTCAAGATTGAATTGATAAAAAGTTCAGCTTTTTTGTTTTTTTCCAGATGATGAAGATGAGTTGTTACTAGAAAAGGTTATTGTTGTTGATGATGGAGGGTATTTGGGGTGGTTACCTGCCTTTCCTCATGTTTTGATTGCTTCAATGGCCAATTTCCTATTTGGTTATCACATTGGGTAATTATAATAGTTCTTCTTCTTATTCATTATTAAATAGATACTTGCTTTGTTTCATATTGTTTGTTTTAATTTCTTGTTTAGTTCGTTTTAAATAGTATGTTTTCCTTTTTTTTTTTTGATAGCTCTTTAGTTCTAAGTTTCCATTTGTCATGTTTTTCATCACAAAATTAAATGGTATTTTGGTACATTTTGCATTGGGACGGAGGTAGTAGCCTTCATGCAGGTATGGTTTCCATTAATAAATTTTATATATATGTACGAATAATAAATTAGAACCTAGTTATTATCACTTCAAATCGTCATTGTAAAATTCAGAACCCATAAGAAGGAAATTCTAGGTTTGCCTTTGTTCTACATGTCTTTGGTGTAAGACCACAAGATCCAAACAAATTGAAATGGCGGGAGTACTAACAAAAAAAGTTTTGTTCTTGAAGAATTGCTTAGGCTTGAACTAATTTGAACGAATTTCTTATGTTGAAGTTCAAATATGATGTTTACATTTGCATATTGTATTTATCGCTGAAAAAAAGCATCTGGTGTGGGCTCTTGAATGTTTTTTTTACCAAACAAACTTCGACTGTTGATCATTGCAACTTATATAGTGAATGAAGTCGTAAAAACTTTAGCATTTTGTTTCCATTGTAGCCTGAAATCTTCTGAAGTAATTTGTATGCTTTATAGGCTTTTGCGACTAATTTTCAGTTTTTTTTTGTATACTGTAGAGTAATGAATGGTCCTATAGTGTCGATTGCCAAAGAGCTTGGGTTTGAGGGAAATTCATTTCTTGAAGGACTTGTGGTAAGCATATTTATTGGTGGTGCATTCATAGGAAGCGTAACCTGTGGTTCCCTTGTTGATAAACTTGGTTGTCGTCGCACTGTTCAATTTGACACAGTACCACTTATTCTTGGGGCAATTGTAAGGTAATTTATTTATACCAAGCATTTTGGCTTTATTATATATCTTTATTTTTGCGATTGAAAGGTGCAAAATTCTCCTCTTACCCTGAAATAATTATGCAGATCCAAGTATGATCAACCTTCTTAATGTTTAGGCTTATTTTGAACATTGATTCGTATTCTATTTGAGAAAAATTATTTACAGTTATTAATGGGTTAGGAAGTACATAAACAAGACATTTCAGATTTAAAAGTATACGAACGTTACACCCTTTATGTCAATCTATGTTTTCTCTTCAACTGCTATAGTAATTGAGATGAGAGTTGAAATTCCATTGTAGGTTAATAGAAGCTGGTCTTAGAATTGACAGAAACTAATTTATCTTTTATAAAAAAGTTATCTTGAAAAGAGATAAAGTTATGCTTATCAAGAATTTGATCTTCTTAAATAATAGTAGTACTCCTATGTTACGTTTTCTCTAGCAAAAGAGTGAAAGGTATTTGAAAACATAGACAAATAATTTCCTTCTATGAAACTCGGCATAATGTTGGGATAACAAAAAAGCAGACAGAGAATTTGACAATGACTACAACAACGGTTGTGCCTTCTGAACAAGTTGGGTTTGGTTATAGGATTTTCTCATTGACATTATTTTTCCAATAAAAATTACAGTAAAAATAAAAGCAACAGAAATTTAATTAGTTTTCTACTGGCATAAAAATTTCTACTAGGGCCAAAAGACTACTAAAAAGCTTACGGCCTAAGGTTAACATACCAACATGACTGAAACATATCCCCAACTATTTGGTATCGCATCTATAGATCTTATTTTTCCATGTGCCTTATCTTTCCTTAAGTCTGTATGGTTTCCAAGAGATCTATACCTCATCCCCTTTTAATACATTCATTCACCATGGTATCACACCTATGAATCGGTACATCTGCAGGTCAGCACATTACATGTACAAACCATCTCAAGCGATCTTCTCTCATTTTATCCTCAATGTGTGTTACTTGCACCTGTTGCGAATGTGATCATTTAATCTTGTATGTACACACAACCATCTCAACATCCACATCTTTTGTTATACTCATCTTGTGGATGTGTTGGATTTTACCGGCCCAACTCACTTACATATAAAATTATTGCTCTTACAATTATTCTATAAAATCTTTCTTTCACTTTGGTAGGAATTCTTCTATGAGGTAACACCCTGACAGCTCTTCTTTATTTCTACCATCCTATTTTGATTTAATATGTATCATTCTTTTTTACATAAGGTATTGTTGTATTCCTCAGCATTAAGGAATGCTGGCCACCTCCCAAAATTGTTACAGAAACAGAAGATAGGAACTTGACTTACAAAGCTCCTAAGAACTCTACAAGCCCCCCTCTTCTGATCCAGCAGCTTAGTAGATCAGCTGTGTGCTCAAGCATTGTCCACTCAATCTTTGTAAGAGTGATCAGTCCATTCTTCTGGAATAACGAGCCAAGACATCTGAATTATTTGCATTTTGGCAACATAACCTCATCTAATGTCACCTCAGCTTCACTCTTTTCATGCAGACCAAACTTGCAGTATAAATACTGTCTTCTACTTCTAAAATCCTATGGTGAAAATTTAAATAGAAGTTTTTCCAAATTTATCTCCCAAAACATGTTCTATATAAACCCTGTATATCCCATTTTTAAGCCAATGAACCAAACATCTATTAAAAAAAATATCCGCTAATCCCGTTATTATTTAGTTTTCATATTATAGTCCCCGGGATAACTTGTTTTGCAAACCAAACGCCCCTTACAATTTTGAGTGCTTCTCCATAATTCAAGCTTTTGGTGGACACCCTCGCTAGGTTCATCAATTAGCGCAATACATAAGCAAATAGCATACACCATGGACCTCATCTGTATTGTGTTGGTTAGATCATCCATGACTTGGGTACAATTTGACAATGAGTATTACAGCAAAACATTTTAAAGGAAAATTATGACTCTCCAAATAATAATTATCTCATGCGAAATGGAACTGTTAGGTGGTCAGATTTTTCATTACTTACGAAGCTAACATGTCTCAACAGTTGCAAATAGGGTTATACCCTCATTCAATTTTTAAACCTTCTTGTCTATGCCTAACAACTTGAAGGAGGAGAATAATAATTTGCCTGTCGTTCAATAATTGCCATTTATCATTTCTGGTGTCCTTCAATTGACAGTGCACAAGCTCAGTCCATTGAAGAAATGATCTTGGGAAGATTCCTTGTTGGCCTTGGAATTGGTGTTAATACAGTACTAGTTCCAATTTATATTTCTGAGGTAATGCCTCTAATAACTTATAATCTCTTTATCTAGGACCTCATTCTGGAATTTAATAGAAGTTCTGCTTTGGCGTCGATGCTAACATCTGACTTTTCTGTTCATTTCTGGTGGGGTGCATGGGGAGGTAAGTCTGATTGTTGCAACAAGGGGAAAATCAGAATAAACTACTTAATATGTGGTTTGGGCTACTTTTGCCTTTGCAGATTGGAAAATGTGTGCTTGTGTTAATCTAGGATGAGATTTGCTTATATATGTGCCATAACTTAGCCTTTTATGGGGGAAAGAAGAAAAAAAAACAAAAATTTCTTAAGGTGAAAATTGTACTTTTAGACATCTTCCACTAGAGACGCTAAAAGATCTTGGGAGATCACTGCTGCAGAAAGATGATAGTTTTGGTTTGCAAGTTTTGTGCACACTTACCCTGAATCTTTTTGGGGAGTGATGATTTTCTCCCTTCATGGTCATAAGCTATCCTTTACTGAGGAGGGAAAAGCTTTTTGAGAGTGACCATTTGATCTGGGAAGGACTTGTGGGACTCTTTTGCTTGACAATACATATCTATTGCTCTCTTAGATGTCTGTAGCGTGTCAGAGAGACATTTTATTTCTCAGATAATCATAAATGTTTGCGTTGTAGATTGCTCCAACTAAATATAGGGGCTCCCTGGGGACGTTATGCCAAATTGGTACATGCATTGGTATTATTGCATCACTTTATCTGGCAATTCCTTCGGAAAATGATCCCCACTGGTGAGTACTCGTAATTATCTTTTTCTCCCACTACCTTCCATAATAAATGCCATGCTACAGGCAGTGTACAGAACTTTTGTTGGAATATATTTGAATCGACTATGTTGCATTGTTGCAAGAGCTCCTAAATTGCAAGTGTGATGGTACTCTGTATCTTTACTGGAAACTAGATCTATCTTCGTGAATTTAAGACTCCTTAAAAATAATTTGACCCCTTAGGGGACAGATCTTGTTGTTGCATTAAAATAGATATATGTACACTTATCTGTCTAATTATTTCTGTTTTTTGAAGGCTATATATTACTTTTACATTTCAACTTCTAATCATCCTAGCTTATGTTATGTGGATTGAGCAGATCTTTTGCTGTTGTCTAGCAATGAACTAGTTGATACTCCTCCCTCTTTCATTTTATTTTCTAATGCTTTTAGGGGTCATTTAATTTGAGGATTAGAACAACTAATCTTGCTATAAAACTCTAGCATTTTGTTTCTTTTAAAACCTATGTTACTTGGACTCGGGTGTCGAATACGGGCACGGATTTGAGGTTTGGTTCGGCATGATCGAAATTTTAGGATTCGTGGGTATGGATACGGGTGCAGGGATTTGGTAAAAAGTAATTCAAAAAAATTCTAACAGTATAGCTACAAAAAATATGCCTAGATAATGATAGATATTCTGTGGAAGAACTTGCATGTAGTTTGTAGAGGGTATGTGGTTCAATCTTCCATTCAGTCAATTAGAGTGCTAGACTGGATTCTCCGAGATGGACAACACTTCATCCATTCTCCTAAAATTTATACAAAAAAGTAGCAAACTAAATATTAAAACATATTAAAGTACAACTGTACAACAAAGATAATTGAAAGAATTTGACATAAAAGCATAAGAAAAATTTTCTTTGATCTTACTCCACATCTTTGCCTCTTTAGTAATCAAGATACAAAATACAACTTTGCAAAGTAAATGAGAGTAAAATAAGCCAACTTAAACAAAGTAAAATCTGTAATCTTTTATGTTTATGACATCAACAGAGAGACATGTTCAAAAAAGTTTATTTATAGAATCAAGTCATGTTCAAAAAGATCTATACACGCTTCAAGTCATGTTCAAAAAAAAAAAAGAATCGAGAGTCGAGTCATTTTCAAATTAGCTTTCTTCTTCAATATCTTCCTCCAATTTTTCGAATTCTTTTCCAAAGACCACTACTTCTAATTGAGGTTCGACCTACTCTTTTAAAAGGGAGTAAACATACACATATCATCAATTTAGCACTATGTCGATTAGAGTATCTAAAGACAAAAGTTCTCTTAAACTAGGCAATCCCTACAACAATCCATGTATTATTACTTGTAGCATGAAAATTCATACATTGTGCTACAAATTCATACATTGTTATTCACCACATGAAAATTTGTTCATTATATGCAATGCTTACATTATAATCCAAGCATAATCAAACTGTGGACCAATCAGCCCCTTAGTTTCTTGTCCTTTTAATGGTTTATTACCAGAAGTAGGCAAGATATAATGCAACAAGCACAGAAATTCATGCTTCACAGTCCATGTAGAGGAGGCAGAATCTTTAGTAGACATGCTAGGTTTCTTATGAACTTAGATGGACATAGTTAGGATATTGTTCTCTTGTAAATATGGCTTGCACAGCCTTAGTAAAGTTTTTCGTTTGTATTAATGCACTTGTTATCATTCTCCCCCCCAAAAAAGAGATTCATGCTTCAAATGGTGGGTGCTTTGATCCAAACATTGGCAGGTGGAGGACAATGCTCTATATTGCTAGTGTTCCAGGATTTATTCTAGCTCTTGGTATGCAATTTTCCGTTGAGAGCCCTCGCTGGCTATGCAAGGTATCGGTTTAATTCATGACATGTTTGTATTAAATATGTAGTGCTTCTAATTTTTCTATCAGAGATATATGTAGGCTGGGAAACTCGATGAGGCAAAAAAAGTCATCAATAACTTATGGGGTTCATCAGAAGTAGATAAAGCTATCAAAGAATTTGAGTCTGTCCTAAAGAATGATGGGGATGACTTGAACAGCAGTTGGCTGGAGCTCCTAGAGGAACCACACTCGAGAGGTTGTATGAAGGTGGTTTGTTAATACATGATCCTTTAATAGGGGTTTAAGGTGGTCGTTTAGATTTCATATATTAAGCTTCATGTGCTAATTTTGATCCGTTCAGGTGCCTAAAATATCCATACACTGCAAACCATTTTCTTTCTCTGTTTGATTCAAGTAGATTGATTTGAATTTGATGGTTGTCATTTAACTTCTTACGCATTGTATTTTGGGGGTTTGGGGGGAATATCATTAAAATATGCTTGAAATTTTTAAACTGCACATTTCTGGGATAATATTATGAGTCTTCTCCTACAGTGTATATCTGGAGCTGCGCGGGATTGCTCTTCATTTGAGTTAACCGGCAACATTTAACAGCTGCCTCCACTTCGTAGAGTTGAACACTTTTGAACATTTTTAAAAATGACATCTGGCATTTAATTGATTATCATCTGCTCAACTCATTGAAAGTTGTAATGTTCTTTGATTGTTTGTCAAGACTAGCCTATACAGATTTTTGGTTACACTATAACTTGTTTGGCTAGAGCCCATGGTTAATATCTTCCACTGTTGTCTTAAGTTTTTTCCTGGTGTGTTGGATACTCAAACATCTTGGTGTAAAATGTGCCATAATCTGCTGAGTGCTAATATTATGCATGTTGTACGAGCATGCACATAAAAGTGTCAATCCTCCAAATTAGGCTTCAACTTTGTTCATTTCCTACAGTTGCTACCATTGGAGGTGCCTTGTTTGTACTTCAACAACTTGCTGGTATAAATGGAGTTCTCTACTTTTCATCCTTGACTTTCAAAGATGTTGGGATCTCAAGCAGTGCTTTAGCAAGCTTATATGTGGGACTGACCAACTTTGCAGGTATATAATGGGTTCAATCACTTGAGACGCGCTTTACAAGACCTGCTAAATTTCACGTCGTTCCAAGATAATGTTTTATTGTCGCTATGTGTTTCTTGCAGGTGCACTATGTGCTTTATACTTGATGGATAAGCAGGGGAGGCAGAGACTTCTAATTGTAAGCTACGCTGGAATGGTGAGTAAGGAAATGTCTTTCCTACAGTAAAGGATCAAACATAAATTGCTCTCTGAAGGGGCATATTTCTGGTCCCAGTTTCTTCCCTTCACCCCCTTCTGGTATGTTTCTGGATCCCGAAATCTTCCCTTCACCCCCTTCTGGCACAATAATAGCATGTTTCTGATTCCCAAATTCTTCCCCGCACCTTCTTCTGGCCCAATAACAGAGGAAGGGGAAAATAAAAATCAAACTCTTTGGATTCATTTTTCAAAACTCAACTCACTACCATTCGATCTGTCTTTTGCAGGCTTTATCAATGTTTCTGATTGTCTATGCTATCAGCTTTCCAATGGACAATGATATAAGCAACAACTTATCAATACTGGGAACACTCTTGTATGCATCAATACAAAAATCCTCGAGAATACTATTTGAATTTTCCCTGTGTTCTCTCTTTAACATTTCACTCTGCTATAGGTATATATTCACCTTTGCTGTTGGAGCTGGGCCAGTAACTGGTCTTATAATACCAGAGCTCAGCAGCAGCAGGACACGGGGGAAGATAATGGCCTTTAGTTTCTCCGTTCATTGGGTATGTATCAAGATCATGCGTGTCATTTCAGTGCTTCAGACCAATTAGCTTCAATCTATTAAGTACTTAGGTCGCACGAACAAACTAAGTTTCTATTTATCTTGACTTGTTGATGGTGAATAAACAGGTCTTCAACTTCTTGGTGGGTCTGTTTTTTCTAGAACTCGTTCAGAAATTTGGTGTTGCTCCAGTTTATGGAAGCTTCGGTGCTGTTTCATTGTTGGCAACAGCCTTTGCTTACTTCTTAATAGTTGAGACTAAAGGTCGATCCCTTGAAGAGATTGAAATGTCACTAAATCCCAAATTTCAGGGCAAACGTAATTCAGAATAATCTCATCTCATGGCTCATACTGAAGAAAAATTGGAGATTCTGGAGAAACTGCAGGGGCTTGTGGAACAAAAAGTTGAACAACATGCATAGATAGCACTACTCTATGCGCGATTTTATTTCAGTTTACTCTAGTAGTTAAAGCAACATTGTGAATTAAAATTTGATATCACTCTTGTATGTTTGTTCTGCAAACTCAAAATGGTCATTTTTCTTCTTCCAAGGGCATTGTACATGATGTTTAGGTTCCCTGTAAATTGTTGGCACCATTTTCAGCTTCAAACAAAGAGAGTTATATTCTTCAGAGCAATTGTTTGAATTGCCAAAATACATTTTAGGTTCTTGAAATTTATTTTCAAGTCAAACTAACTCACGTAAATTTTAACACGCAAAGAGTATTTATTAAGACCAATAAAATTGAAGTTATTAAAAAAGATTTTGCAGTGAGATTTTTTTAGGTAGTGGGGTCATAATATCTGCCTCAGTAAGATCAGTTGATTTGATTTCAGAGTGTGCTTTCTTGATTTATTGTCCTTGTTAGCCTTTTTTTGTGTCTTCAACTTGTTACTCTTATTTGGTTGAATGAATTACAGAATTTTGTACCTTCTTATTTCTTATGACTATACTTTGTACTTGACAGAAATCTCATCCGATGCATTTCACCCTCGGAAGTCCTCGTGTTGTATCTCTCTTTTGTCATAAAAAAAGTATTTTTAATAACTGAGCTGAGTTTGAGAATCACAATATCAAAAGAAGTTTAAATCTGACAAATCAAATGGGACTTTATACCATTCTTATAAATAAGTGAGCGTATATAGATTAAGTTGGTTCGTGTTTTTCATTTATCAAATCAAATTAATTATATCAGGTTTTTAAATCAATAGAAATCTAATTTTTTTTAATTTTGATTTTCACAAGTAGTAGGTTCTTGATAAGATTTTCATTGTAACAAACATGTAACTTGTGCTTCAAAGTTCATAAAACAAAATATATAACTTATCTTTCCAGAATATTTAAAAGTTGGAATCCTTTTGAAGGCATTTTTTTTCCTTTTTCTTCCCTTTTTTCTATCTTCCTTTTCACACTATCCATTCTTTAATCTCAAAAAGTTTTTTTTTCCATAATTTTATTACGTCTAATTGATGTAAAACGTCATAGTTTCTCTTGCAGAATAATTCCTCCATAGAATCGTACATACAATTGTTACCCTTTTTGTTTAGCAAAATGGATAGTCAATTAGTCATATTGAACCAATTACTAACAATTACGGAGTACTTTATAAACACTATTGATATCGGACGAGAGTTATTTTTAAATCGGAATATTGATAGAGGACAAGAGTTAATTGATACATGACAAAGATTTACAAAACAGTAAATATATTATTGTAAATACTGTGTCATGACAAGTCACAGCCTTGAAAGTGTTTCACTCAGGGATGCAAGTAGCCAGTCGCTTCACAATTACTTTTAGACGCGTGGATTTGTGGTCGTGTAAAATTTGTCTAAAAAATATTTTAAGAAAAGAGGAAGATGTTTTCTTTTCTTTTTGGTCTGTCGTATGTTCACCATAACCCTTCTTATATTATACTCCCTGCGTTCGGTATTGTTTGTCATGTTGCGTTTTTCGAAAGTTAATTTTGAGTAATTTAAGTTAAATTAGATCACATTAATTTGATATTTTAAATAAAAAAATTAGATATTCTAAAACTATATGAAAAGTACTACAAATTGTAATTTTTTGCATATCAATATGATGAAAAAATACATCTTAAAATATTAGACAAAATTTTTATAATTTGACTCTAAAAATAGAAATGGTGACAAATAATACCGGACAGAGGAAGTAATATTCACAAGAGACGGAGTTGCAAATAGGATAGTTAATTTGAAAAACCAATTGTGAATTTGTATGGCATTAAATGTCATTAAATCACATTTACATAAACTTTTTTTTTTTTAAATGGTAAAATCTCTATAAATTAATATAGGTGAGATCATGAAATTTATTATTTTATAGAAATACTTAATCGATAAATTAATATTTATTAATTTAAAGAATGGTTTGAGATTTGATGAAGATTAATTTTGAATATATCAAAATCATTGTACTTACTAATTTATGTATCATATTTATTGATTTCACATAAAAAATATTATACATAAAGTACAACGAATACATGAAAATCATTGTATCTTACTAATTTTGACCTTGTGATGTAGTGATAATAAAAGTTTTCAAGATATATTATCGAGCGAATTTTATTGTAGGAATTAGAAGGCTATGAAGTGAGACAAACTGATCTAGCAAAGATCAATGTTTGGATGCTATCAATGTTGCATTTCCTATTTGGACAAAAAATATACAGCTAAAAACAATAGTAAATTATTTTCGATACTGTAAAATTCATTCAAGTAATGCAATCTCAGGGAATTTGAATGAACCCACTTGTGAAAACGTCATTCATGAACTTGAGATCATGGTTAATGATCTCTGTTACACAATAAAATAGATGATAATAACCTGTTGGATTATCCGAGTGAAAGTGATAATGTTCAGAGGTCCACATCTTAGAAGTAATCCTAGATACTATCGAAAAAAGCAAAGTTAATGATAAAGTTGAAGATGCTACTATACCTTTGGAACCAGTTGTGCGTAAGAAAACACTTATAGCATCTAAAACTCTTCACAATTTTATGTGCAATTCAAAAAGACACCGAAAGCTCATGAATGCAATAACAAAAGTTAGAGATGAGCTTCAACCTTTTTTTTTAAAAAAAATACAAAATACAATAGAATCATACTTCACTAAATTGTCTTTAGATATATTTAGTACTTTTATTGAATTATTAAGTTATGATATTAATGGAACCATATATTTATTTATGGATCTTCTGTAAATATATGATCTTATTATCTTATCAAAATTGATGATTTTTTTCATTGGTCCAAATCGGAATCAGAGGAAAATATGATTTTAAAGAGATTATTAATTTATCGACTAATAATTATAGAGGTTTTACTTTAATTATAAATTTTATTATCAGATATGTCAATTTGTACAAGATTAGCAATCTCGATATGGACATGTTCCACTCTCTGAAAGTCCAACTAAAACTCTCTTTTTTGAAACGAATATATCTTCTCCTTCCAAATATATTTGATTTGTTTCCTTTGCATTACACTTAATAAAACATATAAATTAAACTCAACAATAAAAGATATATAATTAACTCAACAATAGAATTAACTCGATTTTGTTGGAATTTATTTACTTGGGGTGGGGGTGGGGGTATCGAAAAGTGATGTCTTGGTTGATGGTGTAATAAGGTTAAACAAATTATTACAAATTCCTTAATCTTGGGGTTAGCATTTTAATCATTTACTAATCCTCTATTTCCTATTACCAATTAAGGTGTCGTTTGATTATAAGGATAAGGGCCCGTTTGGATGGGCTTAATAAAAGCAGCTTTAAAAAAGTACTTTTGAAAGTGCTGAAACTTATTTTTAAAATAAGCAGTTATGCGTTTGGATAAAAGTGCTGAAGTTAAAAAAAAAAGTTGTTGATGTGTTTGGCAAATAAGTGCTGATAAATAGCTTTTTAAATCAAAATGTCTGAAATACCCTTAAAAACTGTTAACATAATAAAAGTTAATTAATTTATATTTTACAGCCATAAATAATTATATTTTGCTATCATTCACAATTTCTTTCTAATCACAAATTATTTATAAGAGGAATATAAACTTATTATAGATTTTAAAGATATTTAATTTGAATAGATCAAAGAACGATTTAAGATTTATTTTAGTTTCATCCATATGTAATAATAATTATCTATCATTCACATATTTTTTTATTATCACAAATTATTTATAAGAGGAATATAAATTTTTATTTAAGTTATATGTGCCAAGCGTGAGAAGGAAAAATGGAAAAATGGAAGAAAATGTGAGGATAAGGATGGGTAATTTGGGGATTATATAAAAATATTAAGGGCAAAAGGGTAAAAGTAAAGTCAACTTAAAACAGCTTATAAGCTAAAAAAAAAAAGCACCCCTACCCCAGCTTTTAACTTTTGGCTTAAAATAAGTTTTTTTTAGCTTAAAATAAGCTGTTTTGAGTATTGCCAAACAGTCAAATAAGTCAAAAACCAGCTTTTAAGTCAGTTTGACCAGCTTAAAAGCTGAGCCAAACAGGCCCTAAGAACTATGAAAAAATGGGAATATATGATTATTTTATCGGTAAGTAAAAAATTTTATTTTGAAATTAACATCATGGTATCATTTTTTATACCATAGTCTATATATGTGGGATTAATTAATCCATATATCTCCCAGTATCATTTAAATAAGCTAAGGTCAAGATTGAAAGTTAAAATTTATCCAAACTAAAAACACATGTATATTTATTTTAGTCTAATAAACTTAACATCTTCCAATAAAGATATGTTTACTAAATAATCACATTATTAATTTCCTTTTATTGCAAATAAAACGACCCTCGCGTTCTTTTTCTTACTAATGACACATTTTAAGCCCTTTTTATTTTAATCATGAAACCTTAATTTTGATTTAATATATAATATTAATTGAAATTACTCTTTTTTAAGACTCTATATAGTTAGTAAAACATGAACATTATTAAATCACAATTTTTATAATAATTTTTTAAAGTATCATATTGAACAATAAGGCTCCATTGAAAGATAAAAATTGACATATGAAATGGGACATAAAGTATGTCTTATAAAACAAAAAATAATTTAATATGTCAATTCCAATCCCTAAAAAAGGAGCCGAAAGCTAATAGCCATTTTTCATGACTTTTTGGTATTAATAATTGACTACCATATGCTATTTTTGTATTGTAATTCTCAAGTATTACATAATCTGTATTTAAAGTTGGCTTTTCTCTACAAAAAGCAAATAAAACAACATTTTTTTTTGTCACCAAAAGAACTCTCTTCTCGTTTAGAAAAAAACCTTATTTGTAGGACGTGGATCTAGAGTATTGGAGACACTTTTTGAAAACTCAGTAATTTTTATATAAATTTTATATTTATATTAAAAAATTTATTAAATATATAAGAAATATCTTGACTTATGTTTCTTTCAGAACCAGAAATATTATTCGAATCTATTACGTACGATTAGTCAGTCTTGCAGCGATAAAAGAATTAGACAACCCCCGAACTACTTAAATCTTATAACAAAAGAGTCACTTTGGTCTAATGATAGTGAAGAAAACCACCTAAGCTTAGCTGCCCTTCTATATAGAAGTTCGATTTCCTTTGGATAGATATAAACAAAAAAAATTAATATTATTAAGAATTAATAAATTTCAAATTTTGTTTCGACTTTCATTAGGTAGATCACTCCTCCTCATTTAGTGTGAAAGGGGTTAAATGTCATACTTACCCTTCAACTATAATAAATAGTATAAATTTGCTCTCCATTTATATATATTTGGTCACAACATAGTTGAAATGTACTTGTCTATTCTTTGTGCTTCACTATATTAGTTGCTTGTTAATTTTCATATTTCTTATTTATTGCCAATATTTTTTACATGGTAACATTTACTATTGCTAGTCTTTAATGTTTTGCTATAGCTTAATTGAACTCCTTATTAAAAATGTCTTGGTTAGCCTGATTTGAGATAATTGAGTATTGTCACAATTATAAGAGGTATTGAATCGTGACAGTATTTTGTTAGACATAACTTAAGAAATAAAAAAAAAACATTAAAATTTGTCTCTCTAAAATAAGTTATGACATTAATTAAGAAAGAACATTAATTTTTTGTTGATATATTAAAAAATAATATTATTTTATATAAATTGAAATAAATAAAATACCAATAATTTTTTTGGGAAAAAATATTTTGTAACATTAGGCATTCATTTTAGGGAAAAATATTGTAGTTACTGATAGGATAGGACATTGAAGATATTAGTACAAATATACAATGATGACAAGGAGCAAACATTGCAGTATAGTACTTTGTATAGATCTCATTAAATCTCCAACAACTACAAACTGAAATTTGCAGTAAATTACATGATCAATTAACATCAATGTCTCTTCATCTTTTATTACCCTTTACCTACCTCTCAAAATCTAGCATTTTACAATAGATTTCACATTAAACTTTAAGAACTTAACGATAAATGTCTGTTTTATCGTAGATTCTGAATTACATTTTGAGAATTTGTCTTTGATAAAATTTAAAGCGACTTCAAATATTAATTTATTTTTTAAGTAAAATACATGTGTAAACACAAATTCAAATTCAACAATTACAACTTCAAAAGCTTAGATCTTCAAGTTTTATGTTTTAAATCTACATAACCCCTTGTCAGCAAAAATCAAAGGTTTGCCTTTTGAGTCGAGCTTGTCACATCGAATTTGTCTAGTACATGTTACAAGAGGGTTTATCATGTTCACACTCGAAGAAAAATGACTATGATTTTCCTTTTCATAAAAAAAAAATTAATTGTTCATTGAACATTCATAATGAAGCAACACAACTTTCTAATGGCTTTTTTTGGGTAATTGACCAAAATGAAATGTATGCAAGTTTATAGTAGTATATATATTAAAAAGTTGTTAGGGAAAATGTTTGTGTAGAATGATAATACTAAATAATTAGAGGGGAAATGATTTGCAACTTTGTGAAGAGAAATTAAGAGAATAAAATTTGGTGGACCAAAAGCAAAAAAGTGTCATGTCTTAAATTTGTAGAGCAATGTCAGATTTAAGGTTATGATGATTTAGTTAATTTTTTTTTGTACAAAAACAGTTTGATTTTTCAGCTGAATGATATCTAAATTTTGATTCTTGTGGGGTATGCACCTTTCTTCCTTCAACATAATGTACATCCCAATTTGAAGGTGTAATCTTTTCCATACTTTGAAGTGTTATATACTGATTTTATTTTAATTTGATGGTGTGCTTTTGATTTAATACGTAATTTAAGAAAGTATAAATGATTTTAGAATTTTATGAACTTAAACTAAAGATATGTTTTTTCCGTCTAACAATAGTTATTCATTATTAACTTGATATAGACATTAAGAAATACTAAATGATACCAATAATTTTACCAAATTATTCTTATTAAATATAAGTCATTTAAACATTAAGTTAAAAAATGAATAATAGTATTTAGTAGCAACAGTAAAAGAAAGATACAAAATGATAAATTATATTGTGATTTTATAAACTAGACAAACATTGTTGACATTTCAAAAAAGTATAGTGGACAAGTAAATACATACATTGCAAGTATAAAATACATCAAATGTACTTAAATCGTCTTATCTTAAACTAGGGTAAAAGTTAGCATTAAGGGAAAAAGGTAAAAAATGTCATTCGTTTGTATTTTGATCCAGAAATACCCTTCTCATCAATACTTTGTTCCAAAAATGCTTTTAATATTATTTTGGGTTAAAAAAATGCTCATTTTTTCAAATAAATTTTTTTATTAGTTTTCTTTTTAGCACATTCTTTATATTTTTTTAAATTAGAAATTTTCTATCGCTATATAAATATAATTTATTGATGGATATACTATGATATTATACATATAACATATATTATTTGTTGATATGGTACATGAAGTTATTTTTATTTTTAATTGATACGATGATATTAGGAAGAAAAAAAATTTCCTTACATTTTAATTTGTTAAAATGATTTTAAAAGAAAGAAAACAAGATCATAGTTTTTTCATAATTTAATAAGAAGAAAATTTGGTTAAAAAGAAAAAATATATATTTATTCGATGAAGGGCATTTATGACCCATTTTAGTAATTATAGAGACATTTTGGACCAAAGTATTGACTGCAAGAGCATTTTTTGAATGAAAGTTGTAGGCATGAAATTTTGTAGAACTCTACAAGACGTATTTAATTTGAGATAGCGGGTACAATTCTATTGATCCCTTGATTCTACTCTTCTAAAATTTATCCATGATTCGAGGTCCGTCAGTGACTTATTTTTCAAACTATGGGGATATTTTTTTATCCTTTTCCCTATAATTAATTAAAGAGTTTACCAAAAAAAATTATTCTTTTTTAAATAGACTTAATAAATAAGACAGATAAATTAAAATAAAAAATTTAAAGTTGGAGATGAGACATTGAATGGTGCTTTCTAAGTTTTAGGTGTTAAAAGAATAAAGGAGAAATATATATATATATATATATATATATTATTTTCATTCGATATTTGTCTACAACTTATATTTATCTTTAAAATAACTTATTACAGTATACCCAAAAATTAATAAAGTTATTCCCTACAAATATAAATTTATCAGTAACTGAAAGTGTAGTGATATAATACTTGATTTGTTATCTAATTCTATGCACAAAAACCAAGAAGATTGATTAATGATTTTTCCATTTTCTCAAAGATGATGACCTACAAAAAGCATGTAAGATACCTTAATTTATAGTAACCAGTATATATATTATTATTACAATTTCCCCACCATTTTTGTTTTTTTCTATATCTTATGTTTCCCCACAAAAAAAATAAATGTTTTTGTCCTTCCAATACCAATCTGCAAAATTATTAATTTTCAACTTAAATTTGTACTTATGAGATTTTTTGAATCTAATACCCTAATTTGAGTTGATTAGTTTGATTCCTTAAATGTGTACAAAGATTATATATAATGGACTTTGAGCCTTCAAAATACTGACTAATTGGCTACATAGACATGTGTCTATGTTCATTTACAAAATTAGAATTTTAAAAAGTCTCAAATCGTTTGATCACGAGAACTTTTATATTTTTTTTACCTTATTTTAAATTTTGTGTTTATTATAAAATTTACAAATCCATTTTGGAGTTCATTCCAAATTTTACAAAGTGCTTCAAACTTGTTTTTCAACTCCATTTTCAGACACGTCTATGGCAATGGGCACTATTTTCTAACCTGCTAGGAGAAATTCAACTCCGAGACTGATACACGCGTAGTCATTGATGTTTCTTTTGTTTGGCACAACTAGGGGAAAACACCGGGAAGACTACCCCTTTATAGAAATCTTCTAATTACAAAAGTGATTTAGAATTTGAACTTGAATCGTGTGCAACTCTCAGCTTCTACAAAAATGATATTTTTCTTCATAAAAAATTTAACTTATCATTGACGGGGTTAAATTTTTTACTGTTCTCATTCCCCGCACTTTTCCATTTCCTATCCAATAGGGATTTTATAGAAACACAATATTTACATTGTAAAAAATGCACATTTTTTTTATAAAAAAAATAATATAAAAGATGCATAACCACTAGTGAGAATATATGACCACTAATGACTATATTGATTATTAAAACTAAATATTATTTACAGTATTTCTTTTATATTATGTTATACTATCCGTTTAAATATTTCAAAGTATACACAATTTTCTTTTGACATACATAAACTAAATGTAATTGAACATATAAAAATCACATTTCAACATCTAATGGTATTATAAAAGGCAAATCGAACTGTTGTCCACCTTTTTTGAAACAAAAAAAAGGGGTCACACAAAATAAAATTATCTAATTAAATTGGCATTAAGTAACTAAAATAGTACTCTACTTAATAATAGAGACCTACAACAGAATTTCACATTTCAAAATTCAAAAATTAAAGAGACACAGTAGAAGATGGAACATGAGATTTACCATTCCATTTTTTTTTAGTTTTGACTCAGTGGGACCCAACAACAACAAAATGGCATTTTCTGTAATATAACCAATAATCAGGCCCTTTTTTTTAACAGCTTTCAAAAAAATAGACTAAGAAAGCTCTATTTGCAGTTTAGTTTTCTTAACTCAGGTTAGTAAAATCACAGTGAGATGATGAAGTGTTTAATCATGAAATTTTTTTAAATAAAATAATTATCTTTTAAAATACTCACAATTTTCATAGTCAAATACCCTGTAATGTGAATGTTTGTTTTTAAATAATATATATTGAGGGACATTTATTCCTTGTAAAATTCTTGTTAGTTATTTTTTAATGTATTTTTTCTCTTTTGAACTTGTGGGGTTGGGGGGTTATAGTGTTAGTGCTATTGCTGCTGTCTTGTGCTTTACTTTGTTCTTAGTTCTCTGCTTTCTTTCTCTTCTTCACAAATATTCTCTCTTTTATTTTCTTTAGAGTTTTTTTTTTATTGTGTGTGTGTTAATATTCTTTCTTCTTTATGTTATATTCTTGTTTTGATTCTGTGAAGAGGAAGAATAGAACCAAATGACAATGGCTGATATTTCTCATCCTCCAATGGAACAACTTCAAGACCTTGAGTATTGCATAGACTCTAATCCTCCATGGGGTATATTTTCTCTCTTTTTTTTTTAACTTCATGTTTGGTCTAAACTTGCAGTTTGTGTCTTCATTGGTTTTGAGTTTTGTTTGGAATGTGAAAAATCAATACTTGGGACATTGTTGTTTTTGTTTATTTACTCCCTTTGGAGGAGTGGAGTGGAGTGGGCTCATGGGGGCCATTTAGAATTGATGAGAGAAAGGTTTAACATTTTCAAAGTTGGCAACTTTTGAAACATTTCTTTGGGGTTCTGTGTTTTTGTGTGCCTATAAAGGTGATATTTTTAATTGTCTTTACTAATTGTTTGATGGTTCAAAATGGGGTACTGTGAATGTTGGTAGGTTGGCTTTTGATAAAAAAAAATTCTTTTTTGTATTAAAGATTGTAACTTTGACATTTATTTCTTGTTTATGAGTGTTATCTTGCTCATTCTTGGGCTTTTGATGTTCTTCTTTTGTTGTATTAAAGATTGGAACTTTGACATTTAAATTCCTGTTTATGACTGTTATCTTGCTTAATTTTGGGCTTTTGGGGTTGATAGAGGAGATCACTTACCTAGCATTTCTTAACAAAAGATGGTTTCTTCTGGTTGGTATTGCAGTGTAAGACTTGTTATAAATGTAGTTCAATTCAAGGATATTCGGAAGGTCTAATGGCTGATGAGATCTTTGCTCAGTTCATCTCTAATCAGTTGTTTTTTAGAAGAATGCTGACACATTAGTGCCATTTAACATTGGAACTCGTCTGATTATTCAATTTTTGCGACAAATATAAAATTTTCTTGTGCAGATTATTGTGTATTAAACATGGGGAAACTATTGATAGTATAGAAATGTTCAAAATATTTAATAGGTTATGCAAGTGTTCTTTTCGTTTCTTTTTGAACAGTCCCGCTCCCTAAGTTGCTTGGGTTGAGGCGTAGTAGTAGTTTTAGTTGTTGTTAGTACTTGTTATTGTTTTTAACTGTCCTGTCTAGCTAATCATTAGACAACATCAGTATGAAGTGTCGTCATTATCATCTTGTGTATTTACTAAAGCAAATTTTTCTTATCTGCAGTTGAAACCATCTTGTTAGCCTTCCAAAATTACATATTAGTGCTCGGCACAAGTGTGATGATCCCCTCAGCGCTTGTACCCTTAATGGGCGGATCAGATGTAAGCTGATCCTCTAGTTATCTTATCATATGTATCACAGTCCATGTGCAACTGTGGAAAGAACTGATATCTCTGTATTAGCATAGCAGTGAAATTTCAAGCTCATTTACTCATCAAAAGGATCTGCATTTCTCTATTCAGGGGGACAAAGCAAGGGTTATACAAACGCTACTCTTTGTGGCTGGAATAAATACACTTCTCCAAGCATTGTTTGGAACTCGGTTGCCCGCTGTTGTTGGAGGTTCCTTTGCATATGTCATTCCTATAGTCTATATAATTAGCGACTCACATCTTCAACGAATTAGTGATCCACATGTAGTAAGTGCTCGAACTCGGTCACTTCTCAATCAGATTTATTTCAATGATCAGCAGACTCTTTGAAGGCTAAAATATTTGTTGTCTTTAAAATGCTACGCCACCATGTTAGTCCTTTTTTTAGACTGATATATACTAGCAAATTCAGCAAGTGAGCTTTTATGTGTTTCTTCTTCCAGTTCATTGCACACAAATTATACCTTCTTTCTATATTTTCTCGGGTGATTGTGAAAACAATCCTTATTGCATCATTATTATTATGTACTGCCAAGGCTGCGTTGGTTTTGTAATCCCGGTCAATTGAGATATATCGATCCGTACTTTAGTTCCTTTTCATATTGTACCCATAATCTTCTATGAAAAGATGTTTAAGGATTCAACTGTTCCGCAGAGATTTGTACATACGATGCGAGCTATTCAAGGAGCTTTAATTGTTGCAGCTAGCATTCAAATTATTTTGGGATACAGCCAAGTTTGGGGGCTCTTCTCACGGTATGATACTGCTATTTTATTGCTCAGTTAAATAGAGTTAGTACTTGGTCATATTCTTGACTGGCTTGCTGCTCATTTACAGGTTTTTCAGTCCCCTTGGGATGGCACCTGTTGTGGGATTAGTTGGTTTCGGCTTATTTCAGCGAGGTTTTCCTGCAGTAAGTAGTTCTTGACACTTTTACACTGGGAAGCCACTTGTCTCACCATTGTTGGAACGCCGTTTGATGCTTTTTAAAGTTCTATAAGGCTTCTCTTTATTTTTTTCCTCTTTTAATGAATTGTTTCCTCATATTTGCAGTTAGGGAATTGCATTGAAATTGGGCTTCCAATGCTATTGTTGGTCATTGGTTTGTCACAAGTAAGTGTTGCTTTAAAATAATGGAATATTTCTCACTCCTACTCTCTTGAGTTCACTCAAGTAACACATATGTTTTTGCAGTATCTAAAGAATGTTAAACCAATGAGGGATTTTCCAATTTTCGAGCGATTCCCTGTTTTGATTTGTGTTTCCATTATCTGGATATATTCCATTATTCTGACGGCTAGTGGGGCGTACCATGGCAAACATGCTTTAACTCAACACAATTGCCGCACTGATAGAGCAAATCTCATTTCTACTGCTCCATGGTGTGTTTAGTGCTTGGTTTTCTTTTAAGATACAATTATTGATGTGCCCCAATGTTTTTGAACTTCCCTTTGCTATATAATTTCAGGTTCAAATTCCCATATCCCCTGCAGTGGGGTCCTCCTACGTTTGCAGCGGGGCATTCTTTTGCTATGATGTCTGCAGTTGTTGTCTCAATGGTTGAGGTACTTAACAGTCCTGCTTCTTTTCTTCATTCATTTAGCAAACTGACTTGAAATGATTTAGTTGAGGAGGATATTTTACAAACTGTTGTTGGATTGAGGCATAGTTAATCAACTATCAGTACTTAGTCAAATTTGTCTCTCTGCTTCGATTTTTTATTTGAAAATTTTCTTTAAATTGGATGTTCTGACTCTAACTATGTGCAGTCAACGGGAGCATATATGGCAGCATCTCGTCTGGCAATTGCCACTCCACCTCCTGCCTATGTACTAAGCCGTGGCATTGGATGGCAGGTAGCTTTTCTTAATTCCTACTTCCTAATTGATACTAATATTTTGTCGCCAATAATTTCATAACTGTAAAATCAAATTCTCTTTTAAGTTGTTCTTATATCATTACTAGGTGTACTTTTGATCAAATTCATTATTTTCTTAAAACAAATAATTAGTGTTCTAGTTATCATTTTGCAGGGTATAGGTATTTTGCTTGATGGACTATTTGGAACATGCACTGGTTCCACTGTTTCCGTGTAAGAATTCAGGCATCACAATATAGCCCTCTCTGTAGTTTGGGATGATTTATAGGTAAGAAGTAACCATCGCAATTCATTTCAGAGAAAACGTGGGGCTTCTTGGATTGACTCGAGTTGGAAGTCGTAGAGTTGTTCAAATTTCTGCTGGATTCATGATATTCTTTTCTATGCTAGGCAAGTACATTCACATTCTATCAAGTATATATTTTCCTTAACACTTTTAATTTATTCCCTTGCTATTTTTTTCTAGTGTTTGATGTTGAATTTCAGAAATACCGAGATGTTTTAGACTGCACTTTAAAAAAAAACTGCTTGCTGTATGCAGGGAAGTTTGGGGCTGTTTTTGCATCGATACCTTTCCCGATATATGCTGCACTGTATTGTGTTCTGTTTGGACTTGTAGGTATGCTATTATTTCAGATAACATAGTTTTATTTGTGATTTCTCCAGATAGTAAAGTTGGTTTCACTTCTGCAGGCTCCGTTGGATTGTCATTTCTTCAATTCACAAATTTGAATTGTATGAGGAATCTCATAATAACGGGACTATCACTGTTCCTCGGGATATCAATTCCACAATTTTTCAATGAATATTGGTATCCAGCTCGTCATGGTCTTGTTCAAACCAACGCCGGATGGGTGAGTAGTACTATTTAAATCACCTGCATCTGTAATTATATACGTTGGGGTAAGGTCTACATACACTCTACCTTCTGCATACCCCACTTGTGGAGTTACACTAGGTATGTTGTTGTAAAACTGGTCTGAAATGTTGGCATTTTGCTTTGCAGTTCAATGCATTTGTCAACACCATATTCACATCGCCTCCAATGGTGGGGCTAATAATTGCTGTGTTTCTCGACAACACACTGGATGTGGAGAAAGCAAAGAAAGACCGGGGCATGCCTTGGTGGGTGAAGTTCAGAACTTTCAGAGGTGATAACAGAAACGAAGAGTTCTACACGTTACCATTCAATCTCAACCGGTTCTTTCCTCCTACGTAGCAACGGTGAAAAGCCTACTTCTCTTTTGCAATCAAGTTAACATGATAGATAAAAGTCTCACAATGGGTCCTCAGGCATCATTTTATTTACAGACTCATGATCACAAGCTAATTTTTGTAACCTGAATTTCTTCGATTTTTTGTGGGCATCTGCTAGCATGGTCAAAAAGGGAGCTTTGGTGCAACAGTAAAGTTGTCTCAATCTTACCCATTGATCCCACGTTCAATAGTCAGATGTTCAATTGGTCAAAAAGTGGTGCGTGAACGTGGAATGCTTTGTACACCACCCTTTTTTTTTGGCTAGCAAGGTCCCAAGTAGGAAATCTATAGAGCTTACTGATCAATGTTGTGTAACTATTGCTCTTTGATGAATAATGAAAAAGAAGTTCTCCCTCACTTCACTTATGTTGAGGGATTAATAGGAGCAATGATTCTTATGTAAAAAAGGAGAGATTTTCTTCAAAACGAATTGTAATTTTGAGCCTCTTTGGACAAACCTAAAAGATCTGCTCGACTTGAGAAAGACTTTTGAAACTTGAAGTTTTGAACATGACTTTTGCTCCCATTCTGTGCCAAAATTTCTCAGTTCCAACAAAAAAAAAAATCATATATAAAGTAGCTATTAACCTTAATATCATGGGTTCACATGCACCATAAATTAAACAGTAAATTCACTCTGGCATACACTACATTAGGATATTTGTTTTAAACAACATACTTCTACAGAAATAAATGACGTGTTGATATAATTCTTCCAAAAAATATAAGAAGGGATTACAAGGTGGAGAATCAAAAACTCGCCAACAAGGAAAAAGTTGACGTAACAAACAAATTGAGCTACTAAGCTTCCTTGATTAATTGGTGTGAGTAACTAGGCTAGGCTAGACCAAATTTGTGCTTGAGTTCCAAGACATAACCATAGATTTTGTGAGGATGAGGAAGGGAGTTTGAGACACTCTCAATTTCCATGCATCTTTTAGCCCATGCCACTAGTTTTGGACACTCTGCTTCTATACTGAAATTTGCACAAGTCTCATAAGAATAAAACCAACTAGTGAAAGGAACCAAAGCCACATCCACAAAACCCAATTTTTCATCACCACCAAAGTATGTTTTGTCTCCAAGCTCTCCTTCCAATGTCTTGAAGATTTCTATTAACTCCTTCTTTGCTTCCTCTTGATCTTCACCTTTAACACTCCAAACTCTTCTTCCTGTCATATATATCTGCAAACATCCACAACTAGTAAAGGAATCAGTAGAAGTAAAAAGAGAAATTGTTCCTTGTTTTTATCAACAACTTAATATCTTGGGTCAAATGTGGGCGGGTTGAAAATGGATAAACATAAAATGTGTAATCATTCAACCCCGTCCATGTTGGGTAAAAATGAGTTGGATAATAAACGGGTTGGGTAAAATACTAGTTTACCCATATTTTATCCATATTTCATGAATAAATAGTTCTTTATTTAAATTCAATATGGAGAAAATATTTTAGTTTTTTTTAGATGAAATCGATTGAAAATGCTTCATTTAATTTTATTTTATTATAAAAGTAAAAAGAAAATTTCGGAGTTGGGGGGAGGGGGCTGATAGGGGACTAGCCGGAGGGGGGGGGTGTTCCAGGATAGGGTGAAAAAGAATTGAAGTTAAAAATATTTTCTAAACAAACTTAATATTTTTGAAGGGTGGGGGTTGGTTGGGGTGGGGGGACGATGGCTGGTGGGGTAGATCCAAGGTAGGGTAAAAAAATAAATATTTGAAGTTGAAAATATTTTTTTAAAACAAATTTAATTTTTTTTTTGGGGTGGGGTTGATGGGCGGACGATGGTTGGGATGAAAAAATGAAATTTTAAAGTTGAAAATATTTTTTTAAAATAAACATAATTTTTTTTGAGGTGGGGGGTGAGGGGGCTGGTGTGGGGGTGGGTTGGGGAGGGAGTCGAGGGTAGGGGTGAAAAACTGAAATTTTGAAGTTCAAAATATTTTTTAAAAATAAACTTTATTTTTTTTGGGAAGCGTGAGGTGGAGGTCGAGAGTTGAAATATTAATAGGGACCCATATATGAAAGTAGGGATGTACAAAATCGAATCGAAAATCGAACCAAACCGCAAACCGGAAAAAAAACCCGACTAGTGATTTGGTTAAACTTGGTTTGGTGTTGGATAAAAGAACCCGACTATATTTGGGTTGGTTTGGTTTCAACTAAAAAAAAATAACCCGAGACCAAACCAACCCGACATAATATATATAATTTTAAAATTTTATTTTATACGTAAAATACTTACTTTGATATAATTTTTAAATATCTCTTATACTTTTTCATAGTTTTAATCTTTTAATATATTTATTTTATATTTGGAAGTTAGAATTCTTAATGATCTAATAGAGATTATAATTCATACATGTTGGTAATTATAATAAATTTAAAATAAAAACCAAATTAGTACTAATGCAAAAAGAAAATCAATTCAACACTAAGAATGATAATAATATTGAATAGTTGTTCTTTAGTTTTACATAGATTTAGATAATTAAAATACATGATCTAATTTTACTTTCTTTTAATATTTAGTCATGTAACTAATACTTACTAAACTTATTTTAGCATTTAGTACTTTAAATTATGATCAATTTTATTATTACATATTAATTTGCAATATTTGTTTAAGCGATGCTATTATTATTTTTGGTTGGATATTTTAGTGTCATTAATCATATCATATTTTTGTTATTTTCTTGAAAAATAACTTAGATAGTTGTATTTTGGTAGAACTAAAGAAATATTTGAAATACAAGTAAATTATATGTTTGTATGAATACTTTACCGAAAAACCCGAAGAAACCCCAAAAAAACCCGAAGTTGAAACCCGACTTTTATTGATTTGGTTTATAAGTTCAAAAATCCGAGACAAATCGTTTGGTTTGATATTTGTAAAACCCGAACCAACCCAGTCATGTACACCCATATATGAAAGTTTTGAAAATTCGCTTCTAAAACTTGGTAACATAAGATTTTTTTGAAAATTTGGAGAAAACTTGCAATACCCATATTTGACCCGTAGTTTACCCATAATATACCCATATTTTGATGTGTAAAATATGGGTATAATCCCAACTATTACCCTTATTTAAATCACTCTTTCAACCCATTTTGAAGGGTTGTTTGGGCGGGTCAATGAAAAATAGGCTTAAATTGCCAGCACTAATCTTGTATAATCTCACAAAGTAAGGTTTTGAGAAAAGTAGAGTATACGCAAATCTTATTTTCATCTACTTTTGATGTAATGGAAGTACAACAAACAACATATAGTCTCACATCATAACCAATATAGTCTCACAAAGCGGTGTCTCAGAAGAATAGAGTATACATAAATCTCGTCTTTATGAACAACAACAATATAACCAGTATAGTTTAACAAAGTAGGGTCTGGGAGGGTAGAGTGTACACAGATCTCATCTTTATCAAGAATAACAATATAACCGGTATAACCTAACAAAGTTAGGTCTGAGGATTGATAGAGTGTATACAGATCTTATCTTTACCTCGAAAGTGGAGGGGCTACTTCTGTTATAATGAAAGTACAACAACCAATAGATAGTAATAAAATATTACAATAATTGAGGTACAAATCAACTAATGATAAAAGATAAGAAACTACAAAAACAATACTACGATTACTAATATATAGAAACACAATCATACTTTTTTATCAATATAGTCAGCCCAAAATCTGGCTTGGGATCTATCATATGAGTCAGAAGGAAGTAAGGGATATTTGTGATGGCAAACTTGATCAATGTATTCAAGAATGATAATAGACTCACAAATGGGCTTGCCATTATGAGTCAAAACAGGAATTTTTTTATAAACAGAGTTCATCTCTTGAAGCAAAGGACTTTTATCAAATATATTTTCCTCTTTCCCTTCATATTCAATCCCTTTTAATGCCAATGCAATTCTTACCCTCATACCAAAAAAACTTGGCCAGAAATCCATTAAAACCAAATTATTGGTGTCTTCCATTTTTTAAAGGGCAAAAGTGTTTATTACCATCTAAATTTGAAGCTTTTTATTTGGTGTACACTTAAACTTTTTTTGTTTGAATTATCCCTTCGAACTTGTTTATTCATTCAACGCGTGTACTTTTTCTGTCCACTTGACGCAGAAATTGAAATCACACTCTACTAGGCGCGTGAGGGAGTGATTTTTTACCACGTCATATAGCTACAACAGTAAAAAAAAATCTCCATTTTTTTTAATATTGACAAAAAGTATTCATTACACCCAACATTGCCATGGTTCCCAAACATATAAATCAAGTAACCGGTGTTTTCAATCTCATTGGCTATCCATGCCATCAACATTCCTATCAAAATGTTTGAAATTGCATTTATTTGCTTTTTTTGTGTTCCTTAGGATAATCATTAGCTAAGGCTTCAACATCTTTCCAGAATAGGCCCTCCACAAGAACTCCATCTTTGACAAACCTGCAAAAACATATTAATCTCATCAGAAACAAGTCATTCAGTTTATGAAACTCCCACATGTGTCGGGAGTTTGGGTTTTCATGAGTACAAACAGGAAGCGTCGTTTTTCTCTCTTGTTTTGGAGAGCTTTGGTTAGAGACGGGTTCATAAATATACTTTGCCAATTTTAAATCTTGTGTTCCTTTCAAGAATGGCGTTCTACTGGTAGTGGAACCATTATTATGGCTGAGATGAGGCGGGAGAGGTGGAGGTGTTGGAATATGATATTTATTTTTTATCAATTTAATTGCCAGCAAACGCGTGTGTGTAGTCACACTAGGAGTAGAGGACAAAAATGTGTACGTGATAGTGGAATAAATAAGTTTGAGGGGTAATTAAAACAGAATATAATTTAAGTGTACACCAAATAAAAAATTTCAAGTTCAGGAGGGTGATGAATACTTTTTTTTTTTTTTTAAACATGAATAGTTAAGTTAGATTATGAATGAAATCACAAAATACTTTGCTACTACTATTTATACACTATCCAAGAGAAAAACCTATTTTTATATTCTGATAAAATATACTTATCGTCATTGTTAACTTAAGTGGAAAATTTGGTTTTGGACACTCAGAACGTTGAATAAAATCACAGCAAGGCAATTTGGGATATACATTTCCACTAGATTTACTCTATGTAGGAAGAGTGTGGAACTAGAGTTTCTAAATATTAATTTTGATCAAGTCAAAATTGTATCTGGATTTTATTTTCTCCGTTGCTTTTTATATGACATCTTTACTATAAATAGTTGGTTCATAATATTTATTATTTCCTCAGTTTTTAATTACTTGTTTACTTTTGAATGAACACAACTATTAAGAAATTAATAATTGACATAACCAATTTACCCCTATTAATTATGAAGGGAATGAATTAAGAACTTAATATTTTCAAAAAATTTCAACTTTCTCAAAATAATTAATTGAGGATATAATAGGTAAAAAAAATTGTCCTTTCTTGATTTGTCAAAATGAACAAGTAATTAGGGATAACTAAAAAAAGAAATGTGGACAAGTAATTAGGAACAAAGAAGTATTTCATAAAACCAATGTATAAATTATAATATTTTTCTATTTTACCTTTATGAGTTACTCTCACAGTCCGCTTTTAATTTTTATGGTTTCCTTTTATAGAAACTTTGATTAACATTTTATAATATATTTTTTTCATCATATTGATATGCAAAAAATTGCAATTTATACTACTCTTTGTATAGTTTTTGAATATCTAAATTTTTAGTGTAAAATATTAAATTAATATAATCTAATTTAACATTGAAAATTAGTTAAATTGATTTTTGAAAAACGCAACATGACAAATAAAAGTGAATAGAGGAAGTATTAGCCTTAAAACTATATATTTGACCAACATACAAAAACTAAATGAATAATTCATATGATTGGTCAAATTAATCAAAATTAATTAATTAATATTCATGGACTGAAAAAAAAAACTTATTTAATTTCTTATTGCACGTAGAAAATAAAAAATAATGACATATGAATAAAACTAAGGGATTACTTGTCTAAATAGATATTTTCACGAAATCACCAATTATTTATCCCTCCAATCATCTATGTTGCTTTTACGTCAAAATAGAAAAGATTTAAACTTTATTTTTTGGGTTCGCCTGTATCTAATTATTTTTCTTTTTACCTTGCTGATTATTTGTTTGTGTTTATTGTCGGGGTTTGATATTAAAATGGGTACTTTTTGAATCTTAAACATTAAAAAATATGATCTTTAAAGACACACAAAAAAGATATTTACTTATAAATGAGTGAATTATAAATTTTTTGTTAATTTTGCTCACGTGAATTTTTATCTCTTTTTTTCTCATATGAAGCTATATCTCTTTCTTCAACCATAAATATAGGTTATTCTCTTCACATTTTCTCTTTAATCTACTCTTCATATTTTATATTTTGAATTTTGAAATTCGATAGTCATATATCGACAATTCAACAAGTCTATATTCAGTTGAACCAAATGTTTTCAAATGCAAAGAGTATTGTAAAATGAAAATGTCGATGACTCCACATTCAAAGGTAAAAGAATTAAGTTGTTCACTTCAAAATATTTGTATATGCACTTTCTTCTACTTTTTTCATACTTTATATTTTGATTATTGTTGATAAACATGTCTCTTCAAACTGTTTGTATATTCAGTTGAACCGGATGTTTGTAAATGCAAAGAGTATTATAATATGATAAAATCGAGGACTTCGAGAAATTTTGTTTGTAAGTTTTGAAGTTGTGCACATTCAAAGATAAAAGAATTAAGTTGTTCACTTTAAAAATATTTAGATATTCACTTGATTTCTTATTTATTTATTTCAAAAAAATGATAAATGCTATTATTTTTGACAAACAAAAACATACTCATATATGAAACATAACCATTCTTTCATGGGTAAGGTTATCCTCTTTCGATAGTGATACAATAACTTTAGACATTAATATGAAATTTGTAGAAGATGAAAATCTAAGGATAACATTACTAAAAGAATATGAAGAAAAACGGAATAATTATGTTTAAGAACTTCTAGAGTTAACAACGCTAGATGTGTAGAAATAAAATAGACATTGCACCAATTCACATGACATAACAATATAGTTTATGTTGGGAAATTGATCATTAAGAATCTCAAGTTTTTTTATAATTTTATTATTAAATATGATTCAAACTATCTTTAAGATCCATGTAATATTGTAATATTAGTTTTGATGAATTTGGAATTAACATAGATTATTTAAATGATGATAGTTATAAATGACAAATTGTCCATTTTGATGTATGTTTTTATTAAAGAGAATCTCTTTGAGCGTTTAGGATATAAAAGATATTTGTTTCGTTGCCGAACCATTTTATATTTTTTTTTCTCGTTTTATGTTTAGTACTCAACGAATGTCATCTTTGAAAATAATTTATTTTGATTAATTTTTAAAAATATTTTAGTTGCTAAAAAATTGTTTCTCATTAGGCTATATATATGAGATTCAAATTGACAAAAGAATTAAATATTAGTTTGACAAAAGATTGACTAAAAAATTTCGACCCAAATCAAATTACATATTTAAAAGAGTTGGACAGATTAAATGACACAATACTATCCACTCCCAAAATTATTACGTATGAAGAAATTTAATGCTGATAATTAAGTATTTCCTTCTATTTGTTTTTGGATTGTGCAAACATCAAAAACACGAAAGATTTATCACAATATCTATATTAATTTATTTTCGTCATAAATTTATATATAATTTAACAGTGAAGCCTCAGATAGTCGATCACACATCAATAATTTTCAGACGGTAATTCCAAATATTTATATAAAAATCATCATTGGCTTCATAAGAAATAAATTAGAAAAGGAATGTAATCGCACGAAACGGCTCTGTGAAGGAATTGAAAAAAATCCATACACAGATTCCTATCAGAATGCGAAACGTTAATTAAAACTTGTTGTTGGCCCAATCATAGCATCTTCGGTCATCGCATTTTGCTACCGTCGACGTGGCATCGGACCGATAAGATTATAAATAATTTTAAAAATGGATGAAACCTCAGAGACCCGTTACAAATCACACACACAGCGGCGGAGCAGAAAGCCACAGATCCCGACCATTGAGCGGAGACTGGAAGGAATCCGATCAACGGTGGATGGGAACGAGAGTGGAGACCGCGCCGCCGCTGCTGTTTAAAGTGTCATACGGCACTTCCTATTCCTGGGATGTCTTCCTCATCGGTACAAAATAGTTACAAATTAAACAAACAAAATATGAAAAAGAAAAGCAAACTTACAATTAATCAAAAAAATTCATGAAGAAACAGAGGAAGCCGTCGATGAATGAGGCTGGAGAGGTGAATATCAGTTTATATAGGCAAGTCCAGGTGTATGAAACCCTAATTCTGAAATACTGGACCCGTTTGGGCCTAGATTTTTAAAATTTTTCTAGGTAAGAGTAAGCATAACGAGGGTAAAATGTCGTTTTAAAATTATTGTTACGATTCAATTTCGAAAACTAAAGGTTTCGAAATTCATTTCGCAACTTTGACAAATTTTTTTAAGTTTTTTGGAAAAGTAATAATTTTGGGAGTTGCCAGTTAACTTTTTAGGAAAAATTAAGAAAATCATTAAAACAAAGAAATTTTTAAAAGAAAACATTAAAATGTATCAGAGTCGGGTGAGCATTCAATTAAATTCCCTAAGGAAGGGTTTAGACATTTTAGAGAATTCGCTAACACACGATTGATCGATGAATTTTAAAAAATTGGCTAATTTTTAAAGAGAATTTAAATTACTTTTAAAAATCTTGTTGAAAACTTGAATGAAAATCTTTTGATACTTCTAAAAATCTCAAGAATAAATCTAACTTAACTTTTATCCATAGTCAAGTTTTGAACAATACAATTAATTCAAACTCACCAACATGGATCAAGGTACCTTGTTTAACAACTAAGAAAAGATATAGAAATCCTTAAGTCATTCATACAAAGTCTTAAGTTATTTTAAAAGACAATATATTTGTTTTAAGGAACTTAACAATTTTATCCTATTTAAAAATTCAAACTAAATAGTATGTTAAAACTTATAAAAATGAATTTAAAGCTTTTCAATAATTATGAAAGAACATGAAAGGTTCTCAAATTATTCTAATAAGTTTAAATTGTCCAAACTTAAAAATAAGTTTCGAAAACTTAAAGTAAACATTGATAATGTTTTCACCCCTACCCTTGACCCCCCCCCACTACTATACCTTACCACCACTATCCCCAAAAAAAAAATTGTTAATGTTTTTAAAGAAAATTTCAACTTCAAATTTTAATTTTCACCCGTACCCTACCCACCCACTAGCCCCCTACCCCCAAAAAATTAGTATTATTTTTTATCAAAAAAAAATTAACTTCAAATTTTAATTTTTTTCACCTCTACCCTCGAACTCGCACCCCCCTCCCCACCACCACCATCACGAAAATATTTTAAGTTTATTTTTATTATAAAAAAAATTAACTTCAAAAATTATTTTCTAGTCTAGTAAAAAATAAAAGATATTTCTCAAAAATATTTTCATTCAAAAATCAAACACTAAAATATTTTTTCAAAAAATATTTTCTACTCACCAACCAAACATGAGAAAAATAAGTTAAATATCTACTTGTTTTTCAGAAAAATATTTTCTAGAAAATCATTTTCTATGAAAAAGATTTTTCCTTCATACCAAACACACCCGATATCTATATTATTAATATTATAAGTTATAACATTATTTTTTTGACATTAAAATTATAACAATAAATGTTACAGGTTATAACATTTTTGGGAAAATGATCAAAATAGTCCTTCATCTATGAAGGTTGTTTTATGTCGATCCTTAATATATTCCATGTGATCTATATGGTCTTTAATGTACTATGAAAGAGGATCATTTTGATCCTTAGCCCTAAAAACAAACTTAAAAGATAAAAAATGTTAAATTTAACTATGGGTCTCACAGTTAGTTAGTGGCCCCTTCTTCCTCCATCTCTCTTAGACACTAATTTCTTCCTCTCTTTTTCTTCCATTTCCTGTACAATTTTTACTGCCAAAATTTTCTGTTCACACAAAAGCTTCTTCAAATATCAAAGAATATTTGTAATTTTTGTTTTCTACCTCTGTCTGTTCAATATTTACCCTTTAATTTTGAAAATAGAATAAAAAAATGGCTTAGGAAAATAGTAGTTTTGAAAAGGAATATATGAAACAAAAGATATATCCTCCCCGTAAATGCTTACTTGGTTTACATTTATTTTAATGATTTTGATTTTCTTATTCTTCTTTATGTATGATAATGGAAGCGTTTAAAAATTTTGTTTAGATGGAGATGAGAAATAAGTGCGGTGTGTATTATTTTTTTTATGAGGATAAAAAGCATGATCTCAAATGGCAAAAGAAAGAAGTTGAGGAGAAGGGTCTATGATGGTGATGGTGAAAGAAAGAAAATATGTTAAATCTAACAGATTTTTTAAAGTTTTTTTTTTTTTTTGATTATTTTTAGGGTGAAGGACTAAAATGAACATGAAGAATCAATATAAAGTAATCTCCTCATCAGGGCGGATTCACGTGGGGCTGCCCGGGTGCTCGAGCACCCAATTAAGCTCATATTGAATTATGTATATTTATATCAAATTAAGGTAGTATCATATAAAATAAAAGTCGAGCACCTAATAAATAAATGTATTAGTTGGCATGGTGGTTGGAAGTTAGTTCT
The DNA here is from genome assembly GCA_032847665.1 of Solanum chilense. Lineage (NCBI taxonomy): Eukaryota > Viridiplantae > Streptophyta > Magnoliopsida > Solanales > Solanaceae > Solanum > Solanum chilense. The sequence continues at coordinate 64,909,257 of CM064969.1, forward strand.
TAAGATCTTATATTGCAAAAAAATGTTCAAGTTCAATTCCCTCTAATTACATTCTTTATTTTAAAATCAACTCTTTTCTTTCTACCTTTTCTTTTTCCCCTTTCACGGATTGTCGTATTTCTAATTTTTCTAAATCAAAATTATTTTTTGAAGATTACTTTTCTTTTTGATTTTTTTGGATTTTATATAAATATAATTATTTTTTCTTTTGACAAGTATTAAATTTATACATTTATATTTATGATAGATAGCTTCAAAAGTAACCTCGATCTTAAAATTTTGAATCGTTTACTTCTCATGTCTATTATGTAACTTAATTTCTAAAAAAATATAAACTGTCATGTCTAGCGCCTTTATTTCAGTTTTTCAATGTAAAAGCAAAAGAGCCTTCCTTCCGTTGGTTTGTCTTTTTGGTAACTACAATTGTATGTGAAAGTATATTGTTTCTCCTCCTGTTTTTTTTAACCAATTCAAATATTTCGATTGTCTATTGCGTTGAAAAAATAACACCTATTTTGACGAATTTTAGCTCGCAGTTACGCTCTTTGGTTGATATAAGTTGAAAATAGTGAGCACCATAATTAAAAATTTCTGAATCCGCCACTGATCCGAAGGACCATTTTAATCATTTTCACTTATTTAAAAAGGGATTTTTAAAAACAGTAAAAAGTCATTTAGTTTGAAAACAAAAAGGGAACTTTGAATAACAAACAATTTGAAAAAGTTTATAATAATTAAAGGAGGCATAAAATAGGAGATTATAACGAAACAGAATATTTGTTTTCATTTTTTTATCTCAAAACATTTATTTCAAAAAGATTTATTTTTTAAATAATTTCAAGAGTTCTCTCTTTCCTCAATAATTTCTCTCATCTAATTCGTTTAAACGGTATTCTTGGTTGTCACACTCGTTTTAATTTTTTTCCAATAATCGTTATTTTCTTGTAATGAGTGATTGTAATGAGGATCTTGTAATCAGTATTAATAAATCATGGTGATAGATGAGATCCTTTAGACTAATGTTTTTTTAAAAAATTATTCTGTAATAAGTTATAGCTCTTGCTACGGAATCCACTTAAAGTCCGTAGTCTCCTAAAAAAAATCGATTTTTTTAAATATATACCGCTGATAGTTTTTGGTGTGAAAACATATTTTATTTTTTTGATATGTTTCTAGTTTAAAAAGTTATATAAAATTTGATTGAAATTGATATACTAGATATGTTAGACATGTATAAAATTTGATACTATTTTTGATACGTTTTGTGTTTTTGGATATTGTTAATTATAATGAATGACAATTTTTTTCTACTATTTATTTTGACATGTGTACTTCATGCCAATTTTACCTTTGCTTAATTGTTTATGTCTTTACATAGTTATCACATTTGTTCAAATTTTTCTAATGCGACTTTTTTCGTTACATCGACATGGATTGCTTAGAGAAAAAAGAAATCTTGTTTTGCTTTGCCCATAAAAATAAATTTAATTTTTATCTGCACGATCTCCATCTTGTTCATATTTTGTAGTATTACAATTCCTTAACTGGTTTTGGTGGGAGTGAAATTTTAGAATTATGATATTCGAATTTAGATTTGATACGAGACATTACTATCATTTGGTAGTTGGTATTTTTCGAATCATGTATCAACATTTCCATTACTTATTAGTACAAGTCTACTGAAGAAAGCTAAAGAATGAACATAAACAATCAAAATTCATGTCTTTTTCGTTGTGCCAAAATGTTTTTCTTGATGTATTCTTACTTATGACTTCTACTATATCATGCATTCACATAATAGAAATGATTGAAAAATAGTAATAATTTTTAATACAATCGGCTAAAATTTCAATAGGATATTACTGAATATCATATCAAATCAAAATTTAATTTACTGATTATCGAATTAAAATTTAAAATTTTAATATTTGATATCTAATTTTTAGTACCAATTACCCGATTATCGCATCCAAAATTCGATAATCCCAAATCGAATACTGAACGCCCACCCCTAGGCCGCTTAGCACTTCTCAGTTTTGAATTCTGGATAATTTCGTACGAATTTAATATTTTTAGCATTTTGATATTAATCGATAAAAGTTCAATGAGATGAGTTGCAATTTTCTCTTCTTTTTTGAAACATTGATCTAAGTTCGTTGTAATAATATCTTAATGTGTGTCTTAATTATATATTCTTCTGCATATTTAAGTCTTGTATATTAATAATCAAGTCTACTTTAACCTCTAGCATTGGCAATGATAAGTCGATCATTAGAAAATCTCGAAACAATTTATTGATATATAGTACAACTTATAAAGAGATTTATCATAAATTGAATTTTTTTTATGTATATACACGGTAAAGTGAGCTATCATAATAAAATTACTCGTAAGTTATCTACTTAAACTATTTGAAAATTGTTTGGATGATTGTAAGCTTATCCAAAAAAATTATGTCTTTAAATAGATATTCATACATGTATTTATAGTATTCTCATTAAATATTGTTCTTGTTAAAATATTACTTCGAAAGTAATTTGAGTGATGGACAAAAAATATATATATATATCTAGTAATATGCATAATAAATATATGACTTAAGTAAAATGTACATAATTTGTATTGACAATGATTTTATGGTTTAAAACTAAAGAAAACACGATGTCGGATACATTTATACATTCAGTTGGATTCTGAATCTCATGTCCTATGTCTCAGGTTGGGGGCAAACGTTAGGAGTACGATCCAAGGGCTCGAGCCTCGATGGATAGTAAGGGGAGGGTGGATCATTCAAAAAAAAAGTTGGGTCAAGTTAGACAAGTTATTGCACGATCGATTTTAATTCAAGTAATTTTTGATTTTAGTCCAATTTATTTTTATTAATTTAGTCTATTTAAACTTGTCCAATTCCAATCTAATCCGTCCATTTGAAACCTATCTACCTGCTTTGTAAATTGCTAGCTTGATTGTTTGATTAGGGTGCACACTTGAGTTACTTTTAAGTTGTTTATTTATGATATTTGATTACAAGCTTATCTAATACAATATATATATTTAATTAAATGAATAACCACAAATACAATGCATTTTTATAAAAAAAAATATCATATAATAAAAGTGTATTAAATGAAATATATTACGTTATAGAAATGTACATATCCTAATAAATACTTTATTTGAGAAATGAATGGTAATCTTTAGTGATTAATAGACATTATACTGATTTGACAAGCAATTGAAATTTATTAGATGTCATTATGTTTTAAAGACACAAAATTTTATTATTTTGACGTGTAATAAATAAGTTATTTAAGAAAAAATAGAAAAAGAATTACATTAATCTTTGAGTCAAAAGGCAATAATGATTTCAACCCACTATAAATATCAGTAGAAAGTATCTATTCAACCACTCTAAAATATTTTCAACAAAATTACTTGTAAAAATGATGTCAATCACTATGAAATTGATTTACTTCACTCTAATTCTTTATGTCATCTTACCTTCTTATGAATGTAAGTACGGCAAATTTTACTTTATATTTCTCTTTTTACTTACAAAATAGTTTATCTTTTCACCCATCTAGCGATTTAAGAAAATCAATCTTTCATTTTTACTTTATTTTTCCATTGATGTTGAATTCTTTAGTTTTTATGTATTACATTTCGAATTTCTTTGATAAAAAATCATGATTCTGTCACTCATAACTCAAAAATCTAAAACTTTTAATTAAGAGTGACGAAATGATGTCTATCTAACATAATTTTATTATAAATAAAATCAAAGTAACATATATATTATATATCTGTCAGCTGTTTATATTAATTTTCGCCTTTTGTAGGTGTCAAAGGAAATAGCAACTTCAGTCCTATGGGGATCATGGGTGAGAAGACAAAATTGGTTAAGAGATGTACAGTAAATTTTGGTCCATGTGACCCAAGTTGCAATGTAAGATGTTGCCATGAGCAATGTGAAGGATCCTATAGTCAAGGACACCCTGAGGCAACTTGCAAGTATTTTAGTGGACAATATGAAAATTGCCTTTGTACTTATGATTGTCAATAAATGAGATGTCAATTGGTATCATTTGATTCAAAGAGTTATTGATTACACCTTGTTTAGATGTGCATGGTTGTCATGTATCGTTTTATAACGTATCATATTATATTGCGTATTTTACTATTTAGATGAATAAAATATTATTAAAAAAAGGTCTTATTTAATATTGTGGAACAACTGGCCTTTGCTCTTAACATATAGATTAGTCCATCTTAAGAAATTCTCAAAATCTTTTATTGATACCGAATTATAAAGAGATTTATCATTACGAAATTATCATTAACATTTGAAAAACTTTTACTGATATACACTACATAAAGCGAATCATCATAATGAAACTATTTGCAAGCTGCCTGTTTGAGCTATTTGGAAGTTATTTGTTTGATTCAAGCTAGTAATTTTTAGGTTTAACAAACATAAAAATTATATTTGTATGTTATAGTTATAGTTCGTATAATTACGCTCCATAGAAAATTTTATGTTTGTTATGGAGCATCAGATTTGTTAAATAGCAGGCAGATATTTCTTTTGTATAAAAGCGCATCGATTGTATATGTATATCGGTTATATAATTGTATATATGTGACTACTATGTATATGTATCTGTGATTGTATTTGTATATCTGCATACAATTTGATGTTTGTACATCCAATCTCTTTATCCTTTTATACAAACACAAATTATATTGAATTTTTAAAATTTGTGTTTGTATAAAGTGAGAAAGAGGGGAAGAATTGGGCAGGGGAAGATTTGTATTTGTATAATTACAAGTGTATAGGATAGAGAAATATGTATATATATTTTGTATTTGTATAGTTGTAAGTGTATGGATGGAGAGATGTGTTGTTGTATATCCGGTCTCTCTCATTTTATACAAAAAAAACATAAACTATACATTTGTGTTTGTATAAAGTGAGAGAGATATTGACAGAGAGAGAGGTGAGAGAGATAACTGAAAAGGAGGCGAGCGAGGTGAGATTGGCGAGAGAAAGGAAGAGACGAGAGAGGCGAGAGAGAGGCCTTTGTATGATGGGGTGTTACAGTTTTAGATTCCAATTTAGTGTTAGATCTGGAGTCGGGGTTGGATCACGGATTATGGTCGAGTTTATGTCAGGGTCATATCTTGATTAGGGTAGGGTATGTTCCCAAGTTGGGATCGAGTTTCGATTTAAGGTTGGATTCCGAATCTAATGTCTTATGCCTCGGGTCGATGACAAGGGTTAGGAGTAGGTTCGAAGGGCTCGAGCCTCGATAGATAGTAAGGGAGGGTTGGATGGATTGGAGGAAGGTGGATCATTCAAAAAAAATTGGCTCAAGTTGGAAGGATTATTAATTTTAATCCAAGTAACTTTTGGTTTTAATTCAGTTCATTTATTAATTCTGTTCATTAGAACTTGTCCAATTCCATTCCTTCCATTGAAACTCATGTCTATCTACTTTGTAAATCACTAAATTGTATGTTAAATTAAGTTCCATGCTTGAGTTTCTTTTAAGTTGTTTGTTTGAGCTATTTGATTGCAAGCTTATCAAATTTATTTAAATGAATAATCACAATATAATGTATTTTTATAATAAATATAATATAACACAAATATATTTGATTGAAATATGATAGAAATGGCACAGGTCCTAATAATTACTCATTTACTATGCAGGATTGTAATTAATTTGAGAAAGGAAGAGAAATCATTAGTGAATAACAGACATTATACTGATTTGACTAGCAATTAAAATTTATTAGATGTCATTATGTTTAAGAGAAACAAAATTTAATTATGTTTACTTGTAATAAATAAGTAATTTAAGAAAAAATCAATGTAAAAATTACATTGATCTTTAAAATTCAAAAGGCAATAATGATTTCAACCCACTATAAATATCAATAGAAAATGTGTGTATTCAACCAAAAAAAAACTTAAAATTACTTGAGAAAATGATGTTCATCACTAAGCAATTGATTTTCTTCACTCTAATTCTTTATGTCATCTTACCTTCTCATGAATGTAAGTATACTTTATATTTTTCTAATACCTTACAAAGTAGTGTTCGATCTCAACAACGATCTTTATTTTTACTTTTTATTTTCGTTGATGTTGAATTCTTTTAGCTTTTATTTATTATATTTCAAATGAGATGTCAATAGGTTTCATTTAATTCAATGAAATATTATTACACCTTATTTGAATATGCATGATTGTTATGTATCGTTTTATAGCGTATCATATTATATTGTGTGCTTTATTATTTTGATGAATAAATTTGTTTAATAAAACGTCTTGTTTAATATCGTGAAACAACTGATAAACATATAAAAAAAAATTTGAAAAAATCATTATTATTTTTTTACCAGACTTGGCCATTTCAAAGCATTTTTAATCTTTACTTGATCGACCAAATAGGCACTATCTTTCTTTACCAAAAGTTTACTCGTGTTACAAATTTTTGCAAATTTTATGAGTGAAAATAACATATATTATTTAAAAATTATATTAAGAATACTATTAATTACAATTTAAAATATTTAAAAACATATTAAAATTTGATTAAATCTCAAAATTTAAAACACGTTTCATATTAATTCGGACAAGAGAAATAACATATATTATTTAAAAATTACATACTTGAAATACTTTTTAAAAAACATATTAAAATTTAATTAATTCTGAAAATTTCAGATGTTGTCACATAAATCATAATAATTAATAATTCAAAATATTTAAAAATTAATTCACTATCGAAATATCACATATCCGAAGATATTATTTAAAAAGTGGGAAAATTTTAGAAATTTCACAATAATAATAATAATAATAAATAACTTTATAATTTATCAAAATGTGATCCTGAAAATAAGATGAAAATATTACAAAAAAAATATAAATATTAGTACAGAAAATTGGTAAATACTTGAGTCCTACTAGACACTATCCTAAAAGACTACTATTTCAACGATGTAAAATATTTTTTCAAGATTAAACAAGCACTTCCGTATCTTAAATTAATATTCCGTATCTTAAATTAATAGAAATAGCAGGAATCAGCAAATTAATTGTAGCCATTCACAAATGTTTTGCCTTTTTATAGGCAAAATAAATTGTAGCCAAGTGTACAAATTCATCCATGCAAAGGACAAGTGTATCAAATGACTGATCATATAGTATCAAATACACAAAATGTTATACAATAGCTTGGTCATTGATGACTTGTTTTTGTGCGATCAATTTTGTACACATAAAATAATCTTCTCATTTACTTTTACATAGAGATTCTAATTTTGTTAGAATGTAAAGTATCATTAGTTCTCATATTGATAGTATCATTGTAAATTGTCCTAAATTCAGTTTGTAGTCTTAACATTTATTTTGATCACCTCAAAAAATTACTAGTACTCAAAGTTTTGATAGTGAAGCCTCAGATAATCAATGACACATCAATAATTTTCAGACGGTAATTCCAAATATTTATATAAAAATCATCACTGGCTTCAAAAGAAAAATTAGTAAATTAGAAAAGAGATGTAATCGCACGAAACGGCTCCGTGAAGGAATTGAAAAAAAAATCCATCCACAGATTCCTATCAGAATGCGAAACGTTAATTAAAACTTGTTATTCGTCCAATCATAGCATCTTCGGTCATCGCATTTTGCTACCGTCGACGTGGCATCGGACCGATAAAAGTAAAAATAATTTTAAAAATGGACGGAACCTCAGAGACCCGTTACAAATGAAGGCCACAGATCCCGACCATTGAACGGAGACTGGATAGAATGCGATGAATGGTGGATGAGGAAGAGAGTGGAAACGGCGCCGCCGCTGCTGTTTAAAGTGTCATACGGCACTTCCTATTCCTGGGTTGTGATGCAGATTAGCTACATATTCAAAAATCAAGCGTAGAAAACCCTAACAAGGTATTGAAAGTATGTAAAATTTACAGAAGAAGGCGGAGATGAATGAGAGTAGAGAGGTGAATATCGGTTTAAATAGACAGGGCCAGGTGTGTGAGACCCTAATTCTGATGCACTGGACCCAATTGGGCCTCCACTTTTTATTTTTAGTTTTCTTGGTGGGGGCATCAGCTTAACAAGGGTAAAAATGTTATTTTAAAATGGGAAGCTTTCGAAAATAATTAATATTAGGTCTTAAATAGGATTCCTAGCTATCGTATCACTAATTATAATTTGCATTTATATTTTGATTTGCTCCTTATTCATATTTTTATATTGTTTTACGGGTTTTCGGAAAAAAATAAATAATTATTTTTTACTCCATATCTATTGTAATCGAAATACAATCAATACATTTATATTTAGCCTCTCTTTTCTCTCGATCTCAAAAACAAGGGATTGAGAGTATACGAAATTTTTATAGATTCATTTTTTTCTTGTGTGTTACAAGAATTAATAAAAAAAGAGTAAACCAAATGAATTTATGAAAATATAAAACAATAATAGTATGAATATATATTTTTTTTTCACTAAGAGGTAGGACTTGAAAAAAACTATAGAAATATTGATTAAAGAAGGGTTTCAAAAACTATAGAAATATTGATTAAAGAAGGGTGCAAAAGATACAATAGAAAAAGAAAATACTAAATTTTGAGAAAATGGAAATGAAAAAAAGAGAGAGAGCGAGAATATGAACAAGGAAAAGGACCCACAAAAAACACTTGTCAAAAGGGAAGAGTGTCCTCAACCAACTATTGTTGGTTGGGCCTCAACCACAATAAAATTTTTGTTCTACAACCTATTTCAACACTAAAGGAAAAAGAAACAAAAATAGTGTAGTGCTAAACAATTCAAACCAAACAAGAAAAAAACTATAGTCCTGCCTCAAGGTATATGGATTAACTGTTGAAGGGTAAACTTGTCACTTCTTCTATTTTGCCCCTCGTGTGTATATAGATCCCAATCTTTCTTGATACCATATCAATTTGAAATTGACCGCTATGAAATTGTTGTTAGAGTATATATTATTAATCATGTGTTTATATATAGTATTTTAATAATTTTTAAAATTAAATATTTAGGTGGGAGATTATTAGGGTATATATTATTAACCATACATTTAGATATAATAAGTACATTATAACAATTGTGATAGTTAAAAGTCTAAGTAGGAGATTATTTATATATATACTATTAACCATATGTTAAGATATAATATTTATCATAGAATAAATATCTATCCAGTTTTAATAGATCATATATTCTTTTATGGTGTTTGGTTACTTATATAGTAGATAATTTAGTGTGTAGAGTTTTAGCTTATACACAGAGGATTAAATTATCAGTTCTTATAAGTATTAAATTTTTTGTTCACATTCTAGGATGGAAATTGGACATGTCATCGGGTACGATTGTAGCACAAGATTAGATGTAATTTATCTTGATTATGGGAACGATATAGTTCTAACTTCTTGTGTTAGTATATTTTGTATGTATTGAACGGGATCGAGTAGAGATACTTGTTTTAGACTGACTGACAAAAACATATTCTCTAAACTATTAAATGTATTTATATTCTTAATTCTGATATAACTATTATGATCTGTATATATTAATTATTATTTTGATTTATTAAAAGGTGATATTCTGATATGGGTCAATATGTCTGGTAAGTTGGATGATAATAATATATATTGGTGAAATAATAAGTTAGTTGATGGAATCCATGTCTCCTTATAGAGATTCATTAATATGCTTTTTTGAGAAACTTATAAGTTTTCATCGTGTCAAACCTTGCAAGTGGATTTATGAATCCGACACATGAAATAAGTTAAGTAGTGCTCTAAATAAAATTAATCATTAAGTTAAATTTGTCAGTAGTTTAATTTATTAATTAGTATCAGAAATCTTAACATGGGAAATTACATAAGTGTTTATTGAGAATTACGATATATAAATAGAGGAGTGCAATTACGAATTTCTAGTGGAATAATTTGTAATTTATTATGGTAAGAATAATTCAAATTAATTATTGAAATTGTTTACATAATAGAAAGACTCAGTAATTAATTATAGGATAACTTTTATATATAACAAACACAAAATTTAAATTTGTATTATATAGCAAAGTTTACATAATCGCGCTTCATACCAAACATATATATATATATATATATATATATATATATATATATAAACAATGCATCCAAGATATCAAATCCTGGGCAGGACTCCACCTTAAGTAGAGCTTCAGGTGTCATATAACTTTTAGTTCCTCTTTGCCCCCACATTCTCTTTCCAGTTTTGCTCCAAAGTTATGGAAAGTTCAAATCAACTATCGTTGCCACCTCATCATCACTATCAGTAGTAGAAGAATGTTTTGGGGCTTTATGTCATAATGAATTAACCCTTTTTTTTGAATCAAATAATTGTATAATTTGTTGGTTCCTTTTCAGATTTGTATAATTTTGCTGGCATACCATTAGTATAAATTATTGTTAGCCTCACATTTGTATAAATCGTTGTTAGCCTCTCAATTCAATTGTATGTGTTTGTATATCTATATAAAATTTGAATTTGTATACAATTGAATCAAATTGTATAAAACAAGAAAGAAAGAAATTATATACAATTTGAATTTTTATAAAACGGGAAAGGTAGAAAGGGAAAAGAGACTTGAGCGGGAATATACAACTGAATCGAATTGTATAAAACGAGAAAGAGAGAAATTATATACACTTTGAATTTGTAGAAAATGAGAAAGAGAGAAAGTCAAGAGACTTGGACAGAGAAATATTTGTGTGGTATATTTAAAAGTGTACGAATCGGAGATATATGTATTTGCATGTGTATATACAATTTTCTCTCGATTTATACAAAAGGAACACAACTTATACAATTCTATTATATAAAGTGAGAGAGGCGAGCGAGCGAGAACATGAGAGAGATAGGGATTGACAAACAATTCGCTATGGAACACAAATAAATCAAACGGTAGCTACTATATTTAATTTATATTATTAGTTTATCGTTCTATACAATTATCCCTTGATTATATGATCCATCCAGCGACCATATTTAACTACAACTCAGAATCCTAATTCTAAAGGGAAAAGGGGAGACAGGCGCGATTTTTCTTATAAAAAGAAAACAAGTGTGTAATTTTTTCCGTTGCAGAAAAATAATGTATGTTTTGGTTCTCCTCTTTCGATTGGGGAGAAATCTTTATAATTAGGGATTCTTCTAACCCTAGATAGATTGATTAGTTTTCTATCTTATTTGTCCACCCAAGTATCGAGAGAGTTGAATATGACTTGGGATCACTGTAGAAGATCATAGCTAACTTGTAGATTCACTTGAAGGTTTGTCTAACTTAGGGGTTCGCTTGAATGGTTTAGAGTTTAAGGTTTAGGGTTCACGCTTCAAGAGGTCTTTATCAAATTAAATTTCAATATGTTTATTATGTGTTCTAGCATAAACGGTATTGATTATCGATTATTCATGTAACAATAAAAATCATGATATGCTTTCGTTGTGCATATAATTTTTCAATAATTGCTACAAGTTTCTTTCACATCACAACAACCACCAATGCAAATAAGTTGTTCATGAGTATGGCTACTTTCCCAAAGCAGTTCTTGGTCCAGCCTACTTCACGAGCCACCTCTTCTTGCCAGCAACCAATAAATTTATGTTCATTTTAACATTCTACTCCACATTGAATTAGTGGTTGGATAGTCAAACAATAAGAAATACATGTTTTCTACAGAAGCTGACAGAACACACAAGCACTAGGAACACCAATACCAAACTTTTGCAGTCAACTTTTGGTAGTCCCTGGTGTAAGGCTAGCCATAAGCAAAACTTGTGATGTAGATGGATCTTCCATTGTACTTTGGGGTATTATACATTTGATGTTGAACTTGAGGTAGTGGACCACTTTTCCCACCGTATCACCAAGTGTACCCTGAATAGAAGTGATAGCTATAATATATCTCATTATCTTCGTGATCTTCATCATAACCCAAGTTGCATTAGATTGGATTCGACACAAACTGAGGTCATCATCTTTCATATTGTATATGAGTACCTATTTAACCTTTCTTAAGTCATTTGTGGCCCCTTAAAGTTGTTCACATAATTTATTTTGACACTTCAACTAAGGCTAGTACCTATTGAATACTTTAATCTATTTAAACTTTGTTCCTATTAAACACTTTTTCGTAATCAGAAAAAAATTATAGTGCGTGTGAGTCACTCTCAATAACATGGCAAAATGCATAATGAAAAGACGACATGTAGCAAGTGGACCCCAAAAGTTATAAAAAATGATTTTAAACCTTTAAAAAATAAAATTATTCCTAATAAATTTCAATTTTTTTTCTTATATATAAAAAAATATTTAAAGAATAACACATTACCCAGCCCCTTGCTACCCCAACCCATTTCTTCCTCATCTTCTTCTCTAATCACTGCAACAGTACATTTCTAAATCATAATAAACTCAATATCTTATCAAATTATTTATCTATTCAATTTTTTAAAAAAAGTTCATACCTACAACGTGAGAAAAATATATAAAGCGACACATACAAGGGCGATGAAGAAACGAAGTTTGTTGATGGATAATCATTTCAAAATCAATTGCAAAACAGAAATCAAGAGAACCAAGTTAATTTTATCGAATTCTTTAATATCATTTTTTATAAGTTAAATGGGTTTACATTTAATTCTAAGTGGTGATGTTTGTTTGAAAATGGCGGGAAATGGAGCTATCGGCTAAATTTTTTGCTCTTTCGTTTTTGAAGATCCAATGCAGTTGTCTTTAAATGCAGGGATGGGGGGCTTTTTCTTTTTTTGCCATTAAAAAAATTGTTGGTTTAAAAATTATTCGAAAAAAATCTTTATAAGTCATTTAGGATGATAGAATAAATGGAAGAAGAAAACGTGATGTTTTCTTTAAAAAAAAATTAAAAATGCGATTTTAGAAATCTTCACACGCCAAAGGAAAGTGATAAACACTTTTTCTTATATCAATATTTTGTATTTAATATATATATATATATATATATTTTAAGATATTTAGGTGTTCAATAGGTATAAATTCTTAATAGGTATAAATTCTTATTAAGATGTCTAAATAAACTATGAAAAAAAACTCGAAGAGACAGTAGATGAGTTTAGCATTCTTTAAAAGTAGGGCCCATAATTGGTTTAATATTGCTACTTTGTTTCAACCACTTAAATGTAAGACATTCAAGACTTTACGCACCTAGGTTGACACACTTTTTCAGACCTTAAATTTGGGACGACATACGTAAGGAGACACTCATTATGTATAAAAAATTGTGAATATTTTTGTAATTTCTCGGTGTCGATCAAAATGATAACACTGAAACTTTTGAATGAAATAAGAAAAAAAAAAGAAATGAACTTCAATTAATATTAACAAAAAAAAAACAAAACTTGAATTGTATTTTACTAAAATTGTTTGAGATAATTTAATAATTTTAGAGAAATTATTTAATCTACAATATTAATGGAACCATATATTTATATTAGTCTCTTGAACATATATTATCTTATGAAAATCATTGATTCTTCTCACTCACTCAAATCTGGATAGTTTCTAAAAATTTACAATAATGTCGTCAATTTGAATAATTATAAACACATATTTTAAAATATATTGATATATAAATCCCTATGTATGTCAACTTATTTCAATTAATCATATATTATATAATGGATTAATATTATTAAAGGTCAATTAACTATAAAAAAAATAATTAATTAGGTGTTGAAATCTATATATACTTGCAATGTATTTTAAAAAAAAAAAAAAAATAGAAAGTGAATATTATATATATCAGAAAAAAAAATTGTAATCATATATGTATCAACAATTCAATTAATTATTACTTGTATTTCATGAATTTGGAATGAGATAAGAATATATATTGGTGTTTAATAGTATGAGAAATTAAAATATAATATAATCTAGTATAGGAGAATAAAAATAAAAATTAAATTAATAAAAAAGTTAAATAATAATTTTTAATCCTTACCAATTTTTTAGTCAACCTTACAAATTTATTCAAATTAAATAATTTACTTAAGAATTTTAAAAATTACCAAATAATAATTGTACATCGAGGGTTTTTCATTGAATTTTGTTTAATAAAAATATATAAAGGAATTATTTTTGTTTTATTTATTCATAAATTCTCATGTAATTTATATATATATATATTTTGTAGAGACATAAATTAAAGGAATTAAATAGGTCTATTTTTATTTATGTAATTAATCAATTGAATTAAGTTCTAATTGTTATTGACTAGTTTGAATAGCCTCATTTTTTTAATTAATTATTTTATGTACGTACTTTATTATTTGTAAAAAAATAGAATACATCCTAACATTTAGTTAATGAAAAAAAGTCTATCAACAAAAAAAGCTGAATTTTAATATGGAAGCCTCAGATAGTCGATCACACATCAATAATGTTCAGACGGTAATTCCAAATATTTATATAAAAATCATCATTGGCTTCAAAAGAAATAAATTAGAAAAGAGGGATGTAATCGCACGAAACGGCTCCGTGAAGGAATTGAAAAAAATCCATACACAGATTCCTATCAGAATGCGAAACGTTAATTAAAACTTATTATTCGTCCAATCATAGCACCTTCGGTCATCGCATTTTGCTACCGTCGACGTGGCATCGGACAAATCAGAAAATGAAAGAATTTTATTTAAATAATAGAAGAAACCTCAGAGACCCGTTACAAATCACACACACAGCGGCGGAGCAGAAAGCCACAGATCCCGACCATTGAGCGGAGACTGGAAGGAATCCGATCAAGGGTGGATGGGAACGAGAGTGGAAACGGCGCCGCCGCTGCTGTTTAAAGTGTCATACGGCACTTCCTATTCTTGGGATGTCTTCCTCATTGGTTCAAAATAGTTACAAATTCAACAAATGAGCAAAACCCTAATTAAGAAAACTAAAAACTAAATCAAAGGGCTATTAGAAGCAGCGGTGAAAGAATGAGTTTGCAGTGGAGAATAGCAGTTTAAATAGCTGTCTGTTGAAACCCTAATTCTGAGACGCCGATCCTGTTTGGGCTTTTTTTATTCTCTTTGATTGGGTTGAACAGTCTAATTTTATTTTAAAACGTAGCAAAAAGATTGAGTCTAATTCTAACTAAAATCGCATGAATACAACATTTTATTTTAACTTTGAATGTATATATTTATTTTTATATATGTGTAGATATATTTATAGCAGTTTAAATAGCTGTCTGTTTAACTCTTATTTTATTTTAATTTTGTATATATTTATATGTGTGAAGATATCAATCATAAAGTGTGATTAATCAAATTCAATACATATTTGTTTTTAAATGATATGTCCAGGTTAATTATATATGAAAGAATACATAAAGTGTGTGATGAATGAGATAATAAGCATCTAAAATTATAGATTGAGTATTTGTTTTTAACTTTGCCCATGGAAAAGGAAAATTTCATTGAAGATGTTATCTCTATCAAAACAGTGTTCACTATAAAAAGCTTTTAGATACATATATGTATATCTTGTATATTTGCTATAAAAATATATAATGTTATTATGTTTTTTTTTCTTAAACTGAGTCAAAATTGTAACACTAAGTAATTTTCTCAATATTAAGTATTTGCTATTGGAATAAAAAAAAAAAAGACAAATACCGATATTATAGAAAAGTTGAATTAGACATATTTTATTGTATACTTTGTATATTTCCTTTTTTAATTAAATAAATCAAATACTATTCAAAAAAATTACTAAATAATTCTATCATGCGTGAAAAACTCCACCTCAAGAGTATGCAAGACTGAGACTATTAGTTTTTAAAATACTATTTTATAATTGTTCATTCTGCAATAGATTATTTACAACCAAAGAATTCATTTATGTATCATCTAGAACTTATGCGCAACACTTAGAATTATGTTTTGACGGAACGTGATTTCACAAGAGTCCAATGACCTAAATTACATTTTATAAATATGATAAACATTCTGTATTTTTTTCCTTATAATTGTAGAATTCTATTTAATTCAAGAGTCGTGTCAGTTATTCATTTTAAAAAATGATTTTTACCTCGTTTCAAATCTATATTTAGTTACAAGTTTTAAAATTTAACCTGAAGTTGGATTTCAATTTTGGAAAAGTTTTCCATGATCAAACACAACTAAAATTCCTGATAAATGTATTTAGTTTAAATTGATTAATTACTTTAAACTCTTAAAATATACAAGTTGAGGAGATCGTCCTGGGCTTTTATGGGCCGTAATGGTTCCATAAAGCAGGCCGATCCACTTTTATCCCTTACACGTCAGCACTCAGCACCAAGCTTATATGGGCCTGAGGTGGTCCAGTCCAGATTTGAATGGGCTGGAAGTGGGATAGTTTGATGGGCAACTTTCACATAAGCAAACAAAAAAAATTCATATTTGTATGCTATAACAAAGTTTGCATAATTGCGCTTCATAGCAAACTTAAAACGGCATAATTCGCTATACATATATAATTGTATAATTCGCTGGCCTAAATTGTATAATTCGCTGGCCTATTTAGCTGCAATTGTATAATTCGCTATCCTATTTCACTGCGATTGTATAATGCACAATTGTATAATTCACTACCTATTTCGCTGCAATATTTTTATAAAATTTGCTTTGCATACAGTTAAATCGAATTAAAATGTATGTATAATGCATAATTATAAGTGTATAGCAAGAAGATATATGTTTTTCTCTCGCTTTATACAAAAATAGAAACATAATATATACACTTTTGTTGTATAAAGCTAGAGAAAATTGTATTTCACTGCAATTGTATAATTCGTTGGCCTTTTTCTCTGCAATTTTGAAATAAATATATGTAAATTGTATAATTAAGTGTATAACACGAAGATATACATTTTTGCATGTGTATATACAATTTTCTCTCTCTTTATACAAAACAGAAAAAGAATTATACACTTCTGTGTATAAAACGAGAGAGGCGAGCAACAATGGAGAGTGGCGAGCGAGATTTTTGGGAGAGAGACGCTGGCAAATTTTAGCTAATGTTTGCTATGGAGCACAATTAAATCAAACACTAGCTATGCCATTTATTTTAGGTTATTAGTTTGCTATTATATACAATTTTCCCTAGTTTGATCTACTAATAGGTATAGCCTGAATAAAATTTGTATTTTTGAGAGTTATAATAATAATAAAGCATTAATATTATTAACATTTTATTATTTAAATTGTGTATATATAGAAGTGATATTTAGCCATAGATTTGATATTGAGGTATTGTTCATTTAATATTTAGGTCTATAATTGCTTTCAAAGAAATCTTGGACAGTTAATTAAAACATTCTTTTAAAATGAGCGAAATAAGATTGAGATGGTTCATATACATAAAGAGAGGTGTACGGATGTGTCAGTTAAGAAGTTTGGAAGGTTGGTTGTTTAATGAAGTAAGAGACATGAGGGTACGTAAGTTGATTAGACTAACCATGATACAACTTTAGTTTATTGAATATGTATATAACTATAGATGTGATGGTTTTGATTCGTGAGTCTATCAAAACAATCTCTATCCACAAAGCCTGACTATATCCTACCCTCCCGGGACTCCACTTATAAAAATACAAATAAGATATTGTTGTGAAATTGAAAAAAATATTTTTATTTTTAAAGCGAAACAAAATTTGAAAATTATATGGTGTTTGACCATGAAGACAAATTAGAGTTATTTTTTTATAAACGATTTGGAGTGAAGTGGTGAAAATATCATTTTGTTGTATTCTTGAAATCTATGAACGTCATATTTACAAGAATTTCAACTCCCAAATAAAATAAAAAATCTTTCTTAGTGTTCAAACTCTCTTCAAGTTTTTTGGTGTAGGTGACAGTTAGGATTCGACTATGACTGATAATGACATGACATATTATAAGCCATTTTCAGCATTACTTAATATGTTTGCCAATGCATATTAAAAATGACCTGTCTAATGTTTAAATTGGATATACGTACTGATATTCATTGAATCATATAAGATTTTAAAATGACCAAAAACCAGTCTTATATTTATAAATAAATTATCAGTACGTAGTTGATAGATGCATTCTACTAAACTAAATAAGTTGATTTGGCAGCTAATCAAAAAGGTTATTGTAAATTTAATTACAACACTGAATCTTTTTTTTCTATAGTCCGATCAATCTGAATTTATGCCGAATAGACCAACTAAAGGAAAAAGTCTACTGAAAAGCTCTATTTGCAAAAAAATGAACTTAAGGATAATAAGAATTAACAATTCACAGAATTATCGTGCTGTCTCACTAGTGTATAATGTAATCATATGTATATGAAATATATATATCACACTCAAATTTTAGTATAAAATTTAGGCATAAGTCATATGCTACCCTTAAAGTTGTTCGCATATTTTACTTGGACATCTCAAGTTAGACTTGTACCTATTGAACACTTCAACCTTAAGAAATATATATCTATTTAACACAAAATGACAATCAGTTAAAAGATTAAGATGTGTGTATTTCAAACGCTGACACATAATAAACATACCAATAAAATGATGACACGTGACATTAAAATTCAACTTTTTGAAAATATTATTTAAATAATCCAAAATGTTTTTTTTAAGAAAATAATTTTTTTTCTTTTGAATTACCCCCTACCCTGGGTCTTCTTCTTTAAAAACCATATCCGCACTTTCATCGATCAACGTCTACGCCGACACCGGCAACCCAGTAAACCATCGTCAGACCTCTTCCTTCTCCGCCATTGATCAACTCACATCTTTTTTTCCTCCACCAAATTTTACTCCTTTCATCAACGTCGGTAGACGGTAATACACCATCCACCCAAGCTAAATACCTATTCTTTTTCATTTTAATATCATCAAAACCTTCAATTCATTGCATTTATCTTTTTCCATTTGTAATTATTTATCACAATCATAATAGATAATAACAAATGTTTATTCAAAAAAAGTAATCCATATTTATTTCGCCGGATTAAATGAAATTTTACTGGAATATTAAATAAGCAGATCTACATTAAAAATAAAAATAAAAAGAAGGAAAAAGCAGAAGAAGAATTGGAGACGGTAAAAGAAATAGATAGGTGAAGAGGGTGGGGTGTGCTGTGTATGTGTAAAAAAAAATATGAATGGTAGATGAGAATGACAGAGGAAGCGAGGAAGAAGACTTCATTTTGAAAAGAAATTATTATTTTCCTTTTTTATTAATTTTTGTATACAAGTTAGTAAAAAAAGAAAAAAATTTATTTTCAATAATTTTACGCGCCCAAAGAGAGTGTGGTACACGTTTTTAGACATGTCAGCATTTTATATCTAATAGGAATGACTTTTGAACAAATAAAGTGTTCAATGGAAACAAAGATAGGTTGAGGTGTTCAAATGAAATATGTGAACAACTTCAAAGAATCGTATATAACTTAAGTCTAAAATTTATGTGTGCTCTTAAACATCGAGATAAGTTAACTATTTCAAGTAGATCATATTTTTTATTTTACATATTAGTATCAATAAATCGTAAAATTCCATGTTTATTTCAATTGAGATCTATGTAAAATTAAAGGATGTGTTGACTTATCCACGTGTTGGGCATATAATTTAAATTTGGAAGTGTCTACTGGCTAAATATGAATATTTTACTACATGTTTTAAATTTTCTATTACAATATATCCTAATTTGAATATCTATATAAGAATTTCACAACTAAAAAGTTGATAAAAGCCAATGGAACAAAACCAACAAATTTGGTCGATTTTTCAATAATTATTAATTAAAAGAATTGACGTTCACCCATCAATTTTTTTAATATAAGAATTTCACTAACTAAAAAGTTGATAAAAGCCAATGGAACAAAATCAACAAATTTCGTCAATTTTTCAATAATTATTAATTAAAATAATCGATATTTGTACATCATATCATATAAAGTACGATATCACGACATGAAAATGAAAAAAGATGGATAGTTGGTTATTTGGGATAAAATAAAACCTTGTGCATCATGAAATCAAATTGCATTATACATCCCCGCTAATATATATATTTATTTTTGTAATAAAATAAAAACATAATATCGATATTATTGTGTTATATAAATCTGTCAGAAAGTGATAGGAAGTATTCCATACCATAACATGCGGCAACTTGGCTAGATCTATATCTATATCTATAATGCAAAAATTCGCATTGGTACGAATTCAATAAATTAAATTTAAAATAATTTTGTGTATTTCTTAATTTTAAATTATAATTTTATTTGATGAATATTCAATAATGTTATCAAATTTATTCATGTTGAGACTCATTTATTGACATTTTCTTTAATTGATGGAAGTTTAAATTATCAACAATTGTGTTAGTTAGCAATATGTTTTTGGCATAAATCCAAGTACATTAACAAAAAGGTTTGGATTTTGAAAATATTCTTAAAACAAAATAAACACGTCAATAAAGAGGTATCTGACTTTATTAGCGTTGAGATTATGATGATATAAATGATTAGGTACCCTCTAAATTGTCGTATCCTCATATTTTAACCTCTTATTCTTGTCTTCATTAACAAATTGGGGCCCACCCACATGATTTTCCAACGATTAAGATACGTCCAAATACTTTTTTTAGAAAACAATTAATGCTTAGTAGGTCCCTTAAATGAAATTATTGAGGGACCAAAAATTATAGGAGCAATGGCACTAATAGAGTTCCATTATTATAACAAAAAATTACAAAATTCTTAAATTGTTAATCGTTTCAGAATAAATTTTAGCATTTTAAATACTTCAAAATTACGAATAGTTTATCCCTCTTGAATTAGATTTCACAATGTCAATATCCCTCATGAATTAAATTATTCAAGCTTGATGCGATATCTCATATTCCTTTTTATAAGACATTTATCATAAATAAATTTATTTGACTAATCTAATTTTTTCAAGAAATTAGAGAAATATTATATACATCTTAACTTCTTTTTTTTCTTTTTTTGAAATTTTCACTTATTATTCAGTATTCATATTAAAGTTTGAATAAATTCAATTTATGTCAGAAAATTTCATATAAAAAATAAAACATTCTTTAATAGAGCCAACTCTGTACCCAATGATGAAGATAAAAAAAGGATCTATTTCTCTTACTATGAATGTTTAAAATTAGATCACAAGTTAATCAAAGAAGGATAAATTATCCAATTCTAAATTCTCTAAACACAAATTTAACCTTTATCGATCTAATATTATATAAATATAAATGGTAACACATGTGTAATTATCTTTTTTTTGTTAATATCTATATTTTTAAAATTTTAATTATATTAAAATGTATAAATATTAATTAAAATTAAATTAATAATATATTTATATATTATACCAATATATAAAAATATTCATGATATATATATAGTTGACGTAAATATTAAAAATATGTGGGGGAAAACAACAATAAACTAACGGCGCCACTTATCCAAAGAATATCCTTTTGGTAATAATTGGGTCCAATATTTCCACTTTATGAATATTAAAAATCTCACTGTTTTTTCACTTTTTAGGAGTAGTAGTTTCTTTTTAGGTTCTCATGCGTTGTCTTTTTCTCTTCTCATTTTTTTTTTTTTAAAAAAATAAAATTACAAAGCTGTTATTGTCATCGAAATTGTCCACTATTATACTAGTTGTCATAAATAAAAGTTAAAATTTGATGTTATAGCTACCCTATACTCTTAATTAATCAACGGAAAAGGGCCTAAAATACCCTCGAAGTATTGAAAATGGTACGCAATTACCCTCCATCCACCTATTGGCCTCCAAATACCCTTCACATCCACCTTTGGGTCCAAATTTACCCCTTCATTAACAGACCAAAATTAAAAATAATTAAATAATATTTTTTAATGACGTGGCACTCAACCATTGGTTGTAATTTAATTATTTAAAATAATTTTAAACCCACCCATTTTAACTAAACCCACCCATTTTAACTAAACCCACCCATTACTTTCCCATTCATTTTTCCCTTATTACCCTTCTCTCTCTCCTTTTAATGATACAAGATTGGGTCGAAAACATGACAGCTCCTCAGATACAAAAAGCGATGAATGGAAGAATTGAAAGTGTAATGAGTAAATACAGAAATGAGTTTTTTCACTGGGATATAAACAACGAAATCCTACATTATGAGAAGAAACTCGGTCCAAAAGCTAACTTACGTATGTTCAAGAAAGTTCACCGTAAAGATCCACAAGTAACATTGTTTCTAAATGAATTCAACATCATTGAAAATTGTGATCGGAATATCAACGTGGACATGTACATTGAAAAGTTCAAGCAATTGAAGAAGGGAGCCATTAAAGTGGCTGGCATTGGTCTACAACCCTGCTTTCACAAGAGCTATTCTTGATAAGTTGGCAACTTTAAAACTTTCCATTTGGCTCACGGAAGTTGATGTTAACGATATGTATAAACCAGAAGAACAAGCTGCAAATTTTAGTAAGGGAAAAATGAATAGGAAAGTAATGGGTGGGTTTAGTTAAAATGAGTGGGTTTAGTTAAAATAGGTGGGTTTAAAATTATTTTAAATAATTAAATTACAACCAATGGTTGAGTGCCACGTCATTAAAAATTATTATTTAATTATTTTTAATTTTGGTCTGTTAATGAAGGGGTAAATTTGGACCCAAAGGTGGATGTGAAGGGTATTTGGGGGCCAATAGGTGGATGGAGGGTAATTGTGTACCATTTTCAATACTTCGAGGGTATTTTAGGCCCTTTTCCGATTAATCAATACTCATTATTGAGTTTTAAGGAAGTTCTAGACTATGATAGAGCGATAAAAGAATGAATTTTTTCAATCTTGAATATGATTTATGTTATAAATTCATTGAATGAGTTGGTACATGAACGATCATTCATATTCACTAGGTTACATGAACCTTTTTGAATAAGAATGTATCTATTTATTATGATACTTAATATGGTGACCTTTGGAGTGATTTCTCACTCTATAAATAGGGTTGTTCATTCACTATTGTAAGATATACAAATGAGACTTACATATACTGGAATATGAAGAAAATTTCTCTTCTTCTATCTACT
This sequence comes from Solanum chilense, assembly GCA_032847665.1. NCBI lineage: Eukaryota > Viridiplantae > Streptophyta > Magnoliopsida > Solanales > Solanaceae > Solanum > Solanum chilense. The sequence continues at coordinate 64,932,453 of CM064969.1, forward strand.
TCTCTTGTCTTCTTCTCTTTATGATTATATTTGTATAACCTTGATTTTATAACACGTTATCAGCACGAGTCTCTATCCAATTGAGAGTGAGTTCTTGTTTTTCTTTAGCTCATATTTTGGTTGATCTCGTTATGAAGATCAAAGTATTATATGCAGAAAATCAGGTATGTATTTTCTAAAATATTTTATGATTTAGAATAAAATATTATTCAGTCACTAACAATTATCAGGAACCGAAGACATATACTACTATTGATTGAATATGACATGCTATATAAAACTTCTTAAATGGAAGAAGGTATAAAATTTTAATAACATGAGTTTGAATATTATTTTGATTGTTCTGAAAGACTCAAAGGGTAAATTATGTTGTACTTCGGTCTATTATACCGTTGGTTAAGGGTAAGACGATGAATTCAAGTTTCATCGCACCAAAAGGGTAAGACGTCAGGTTAAAGTCCGGATGCACCATAATGAAAAATGTTTGAGGGCAAGACGGTAGATTCATGTTCTATCGCGCCAAGAGGGTAAGACATCAATTTATGTTTTGATGCACCATGATGATAAGGATTGGGTTCAAGTCACATAGAATTCGGCCTAACACGCCTTATATGGATAAGACATTGAGTTTGAGTCAATGCACCATATTGATGATAAAATGATGACTAAGAAAAATAATATATTTTTGATGAAATGTCTTGAAATTCATCATATTGAATTTGATCCATTCCTTGAAAAGAATGTGGTAGCAACATGTGATAACTCTGAAATCCGCCTGTTGACTTGTTCCATTCAATCATATGAATGTGGTAGCAGTGAATGATTAGTCTGAAAGATGACAAATAATTAATGATATGAATAAGGGCGTGGAGGGACATAATTATAATAGTCATCGTTGTGGTAATGATAAAAGGAAGAACACTATGAGTTCTTCAAATAGTCCTTCAAAATGTTCAAGGCAATTTTTATATCAAAATGGTATGAAAGGTCATTAGACTTGTGAATGTTGTCAACCCAATAATTTGACAAGTTTATAAATCCTCTATCATGATACAAGAAGATAAAGTGATGGTACACTTGATCTTTCAAAGTGATGTTGAGGTGTGTCATGGAAATATGATGAATTTTAAAGCCATGACAATGTGCTTATAATGCAAATTTATGAAGTACATATAAATAATTAGTCTATTACTTGAAGAGAATGTGACTTGTGATGAGTATCGTGAATGCTCGACCATTCTATAAGAGAATGGATCCAGATGTGATAAAATCATTATGGGTTGGATATATGCCACAACTCACCTCTATGGAAGGTTTGAGAAAAAATGACATATGTCACTTCTCATCTCTACGGGAGATTTGAGAGGAAATAAATTTAATTTGGCACAAATGGTTAATTGTATTGTACGTTTTATACGTCACTATGGTATGAACTACTGAAAGGGCAAAAGAAAGAAATAGTTCTTGCCTATAAGGGTTGTGGTCATTATTGTGTGGCAATACAAATTTGTCATTGGTTGTGTACCTATGGTACAACAAAAGTTAAGCAAGAAAGACGTCTTGCTCGTAATGATTTTGACCATGACAATAATAATATAATTTCCTCCTTAAAGGAGATGCTTACCATAGGGATGGTGTCATGCAATATGTGATAGTACACAAAATTAATTGCAAGCTCTAACGAGTTGTGCTATTATCAGAGGAATAATATTGGGGTTGTAGTAAGTCTCAAAAGAAACTTTTTAAGTTTCGGATGAATTGAAAATAAATATTGAGACTATAAATCACTACAACCGAAGAGGGTTATAAATATTTATGTAAAAGATTATCCCACTTTTCCTCTTGTTTGTTCCATACAAACATGAACATGCTGATGAAATCACATGTAAAAGTAAATTATAAGTGTACTAAAATAGAGATCAGTTGGCATGACTGGTTGACCATTTCGATTAAATGTGATGCAAACGTGATTGAGAATTCAGGTGATTTATATGATGAAGAAATAAAGATTTTCAAGAATTCTCTTGTGTTGCTTGTTCTCTTGATAAAATGATCATTGTACCAGCTAAGGTTGGGATTGTAATCCCCTAAAATTTTTGGAACATATAAAAAAGTGAATATGGGCCCGTTCACCTGTCATGCGGATCATTTACAACTATATGATTGATGCATCTATGCGATGGTCACATATATTTTGTTGTCAACTTACAAATTGGTTTTTGTAAGGTTGTTTGCTCGAATTGTTAAAATTAAGAGCACAGTTCCAAACTACGAAATTATATTGATAATGCTGATTGATTTAGCAGAAATTGTATGCCTCCAATTATAGCTAAATCATGGTTATGAGAACAAAACTCCAAATAAGATTTGGTATGAGATAATTTTATTTAACATGTAGCAACACATGTATGCATCAAACCAACATGGTTTCCCCATTAAAATTGGTTCAGGGTCAGGAACCATATAATTTTCATCTAAAATGTTGAATGTGCGGTCATGATTTTAATTGCTCCACCACGCACAAAGATGAACTTCCAAATAAGGTTGGAATGAATGTTAGATTTTCTAACATTAGGGGGAGAGATGATTGACAGCTGAAAATTATGTGTGAGGTTAATTATAAATTATCTAGATCCTCTTTAAATAAATATGTGAACTTAAAATTCAAGGGATAATTCGGTTGCATAATGTTGCAAATCAGTTGCCAGATGAATGCGCTGACTCTATGATATAATTCAGCTGCAAATGCTCCAATGTGAAGTCCTTGAAGGACAGAGTCTATGATACGCCGGAAGCGTAATTGATCAATCGATTCCAAATATAAAATTCCTTGAAGAAGGAAGGAGCAAATGATCAATATGGTCTTGATAATGAGGCAAGTGCTATAAAAGAGCACATTGACATAACACTTCATAAAATCTTGAAAAAGGTTCAGGTACCTGAAATAATGAAAAATGAAGAGATCTAGATAAGTTATGTCTTGTTGGAATCGATATCAAATAACCGTCGACGATATCATTGATATGAGGTAGCGCTCAATGATATAAATTGTGACTAGGATCTTGAATTCAAATCTGTCATATAGTGTTGACAGATAAATGGTTGGCCAAGCAAAATGCACAATTCAAGTATATTTTGTTTCACTTAGAAAAGTGACATTTTGGACTGGTAGTCCATAAATCAAGGTATAATGTCAGTGGGGTACAAATAAATTATTATGCGATAGTATAACCGTAAGATATCAAATACGATTTGTGCCTTGGGGCATAACGATTTATCGCAAAAATCCTGACATTATTGGAGATGTTTTCTCCTTTGGTGGATGCAATGAGGTTTGTTTTGATCTGGCAACATATGAAAACTTGAATGCATGTAATGAATAATTGTAATGTCTAGCTAGACAATGAAGGTTATATGAAAATCCTTGAAACAATCGAGGTGACTGAAGCATATAAGAGTTTGAAAGAAACTTTTTGTAACGACCTGTTTAGTCGTTTGAGTAGCAGAATTTATTTTTGGGAAAAACTGGCTGATTACGACGGACACCACGACGGACCGTCGTGGGCACGACGGACCGTCGAGGTGGTACCGTTCCAAAACACTTGGCATTATGAAATTGAGTGTTGAAACTGAGTCTCTGAACTCTGTGACGGACCTGCAGGACGGACCGTCACAGTCACGACGGACCGTCGTGAGCCCCCGTGTCAAAACACTTAGACTCTTGAGAAATTGGTGCTTGGAGCAACTCTCTGTCCGTCGTGACGGAAGTGCAGGACGGACCGTCGTATGCACGACGGACCGTCACAGACTCCTTGAAGGAATTTGAGTCCTTGACGAACCTGCGTGACGGACCGTCGCAGGCACGACGGACCGTCACAGGTTCCGTAATCCCAGACGGGGTCAGAATTCTGACTATTTTTAAATGGGTGTTTTGGACCATTCCGGCTTTAATTTATAAAGTTAGTGGGTTAATGTTATTAATTCAATTCCTTGGGGGTTGAAAGACTAACTTTGAGTAACTTGGTGGGTTGGTTTCATTACTCTTGAAACTTGAAATCTTGTGATTTAGGGTAAGAAGAGAGGGAGGTTGGAGGAAGAAAGAGAAAGAGAAAGAGAAGAGAAAAGAGGCGCTTGAGAGAGAAGGAGCAAGG